>VWZW01000750.1:43961-201461 GCA_013397115.1 Edolisoma coerulescens | reverse complement strand
TAAAAATTGTTTACATGTGCCAGGCTACACCATTGATGTGCATCAATACCTTCACATGTGCTTTTATATTTGTACACTCCCTTATATTTAAAATAAGTGAAAAGTTGCAGTGAAGTCAACAGGAAAAAGTACATGCTTAAAGATAAACAAATACTTCATAGATTTATCGGATCAGTGCCACATTGATTATTTGGGTATTTCAGGCAAAAACATCCCTATGTAAGGCTTGGACTAAACTGTGCTTTCTAAAAAAAAATAATTTCCAGTAAAGCGCTGCTAAATGCAGGTACTCCAATCAGAAACATCAAAAATGTGAAGAAATTAATAAAAATTATGTTTTTCTACTGAAGAGGATTCAAAAAAATCTTTAAATAATATAAATTTGTAGCAATCTGTATCATGTCCTAAACAATTGCAACAGGTGTGTTACGTCTTTAGCTTTTTCTTTATTATGTGCTATAAAAACTTATGGCACAGAAAACCTCTCTCATACTTATTTTTCTAAATAGTACTTTTTACACAATTCTGTGATATTTTCACATGTGCTTATCAATTACTTAAATAACAAAGACTCTGCTATAATAAAACCAACATCAAATCATAGGATAGGCATAATAATATTGGGAAAAGTACTAGCATACATATAACTAAAACCCTGAAATTTAAGTTTAATAGCAGTGGGTTGAGACGAGAAATATTCAGTGTTGAACAGTTCTGTTTATTTATAAAACATTTACAGGAGCTAACACATTTCAAGACCCGCATAATTTCAGTTCTCCTGAATTTCTCTAAAGAATCTATTAGAGGTTACACTAGTCCTTAATAATCCATTTTTTTTTCTCTCTTTAGGAACAAAACACCCAAACGATTAGGACAGACAAAAGCAGTATCTTACGTCTAATAGAAAGAGATTAAAATATAGCTTTGCTTAATTTACATGTTAACAATTTGCACCTCACTTGAAAATAAACCATAGTCACAGAAAAAAATGTCAAACAAAAACTACCTAAGCCAAATAAAAACAAAAAAATTTGAAATAGAATAACAGCTAATGCTCTCATAAGTAATTAAGATCTTCAGAGCCACCTTCAGGAACATAAGATGGACAAATTCCATATTTAGGGGATGTCACATGATGTACCTTAATCGATTGGGGCACATTAAGTACAAGATCAGCAACAAAAATAGCTGGAAGCATATCAGTTTACTGCTGGGAGATGTTTCCCATACTATTTAGAGCAGAGGCAAAACATCAGGTTTCTTTTTTTTTTGTTCCTTTTTTAAGTGTTGGATTTACTCTGTAATTGATATGAAAATCTTTTTAAAAAAATCAAATAAAGATCCAGTGCTTTAACTTCCTGGTAGCACTTAGGTGAGCCTAAATCAAGATGTACTTCAATTCTTGTGATTAGAGATGGATCACTGGCTTTGGAAAACAGTTTGTGTACTGATGACGGGACGCAGATGAGTATCAGCTACAGCAACCCCTTTGAATTGTTCCAAAAGTCAAGTTACGAGTCTGTAGTTCAGTGGAAATGTGAAAAAAAGACTACTAAAAATATTTTTTAAAACCCTAACTACTGGTGTTCTGTTCTGTCCCTTTGATGCCTATTTGATAGGATTTGATAGTACTGAAAACACACATATTTCATCTGTATGCAAAGTTTGGTAAGGACTTGTCTTAAACATCACTACCAACACAATAAATGAGGTTATTGCACATCAAATACCTTAAAACAAGGTTTGCTTTTGGGGTATATGTGAAGTTGTAAAAAATGTACAAGAAAAACTGGCAAAAAGCCATTCAAGCTTTTAAGAGTAAATATTCTTCAAAGTAGAGCAAGCTATAAAACGTTTAATGGTTATAAAGTCTAGTTGTCTTCTGCAGATAGACAATGTTACCGGCATTTGAACAAAAACCATCTTGGAAATAATACTGGAAATGTGACTAACAAATTATATCATAAAAATAAAACCTGGAAGTTCTTTCCTGATATAAAATAAATTGTGATGGAAAAAATAGAATAACAGGAAAACCTCCCAAATATTTCTCTTTTTTCTTTGTTTTTACCCATTTTAAAAGTCTACAAATAAAGCTGAATTAAACAAAATGTTAATCCCAGAATAAACACAGGCTTCTTTTTCAGTTATGCTTGAAAACAAAACCAAGCATAGTAGATATGATTCTAGTTATTCATCAGCTACAGTACTATGAAATCATACTAGATTTATCAGTTCAGCTATATGTCTAAAAACCTTTAACAAAATAAAAAAGCCTCAGAAGGTCTGTTTTTCACATGTCAAATTTAATATTCCTGTATTCTCAAATCCTGAAAAAATGGGGTGCTATAAAATACTGTTAAAATCTGTCCAGTATAATATTTTGATCACATACTTGCATTCAAAAGATTTATGAATCACCACATTTTCCTTGCTCCTGTTGCCACTTCTGGCTTCTGCAATTCTCAAATTAACTTTAGTCCTTTCAGTCCGGCAGCTAGAAATTTGCTCATTACTGGAACAGTAACTCTCTCTTTATATAAATCCTTATAAATTTGGTTAAAGCACACCTGCATCTTTCAAACATATTAACTCCATTTAATTTCAATAATGTGTGTTTCAGCCTCTGTTTTTGCCTTTCTTCACTGTACCTATGTTCTACTTTGGAATGGTGCCTAACAATGACCTATTGAATCTTTAGCAGCTCTTAAACAGGATTTTTTTTAAATGTCACATTTTGCCAGATGGGTTAGTACTGCCCAGAGTGAATCATCACCATTTACTCTGATATTCACTGTCATCTGACATTTATTACACTCCCAGAATGTAAATTAAGGTACTCACCAGTGGACCCAAAGCACAACCTTTTGCAGTACATGCCTGGACTCTGAAGGAATGCAGACTCCAAGGAGCATGCCCATAAGCATAACAACTTAGCTGTGATGAATTTTGCAGAAGAACACCATCCATATACAATCCATAGCTAGTAATAATACCTATAAAACAATGTGAGAGCACTCAGTATCTAAAAAGCTACAGAATTTGGAAGAAAACTAATGCTACAGACATCAAGGCAGTAGTAGTATTATTTAAAACTGTTTACAATTGAGCAGATACTGTTTAGCATGACTGAACAGGTAAAACTCAAAAGAAACACACTCTTCCATCTTTAACTGTTGAAAACCTCACAAGTGGACTGCATCTCTTAAAACAATCACACTATTGCAAAGATTACCCCTTAACAAACTTGTTTCTGAATGGCAGCCAACATCACCTTGGAATGAGGAAAACTGAGGCAATTCTGTTTCACAGCCTACTCTGCACATGGCTTTCCAAACAAGACACAAAACACCATCTTACACCTTAACAGCTTTAGACTTAGAAACGAAATCTCCAATATATTTGAAACGTGGAAGGACAACTCAGGGCACTGCTGTAACTACAGTAAATCAGTAACAAGTAATTTTGTCACACAAACCACCTTTTTGATACACATTCTTTATGATAATTACCTCAGATTTTCAGTGTTTTGCCAACAAACTACATACTTCACTGATTTGGGGTAGGAGTGGGGTGGTTGGAAAATGTTACCCACTTTTCTAAATGAAATCACAATACAGTGATGTTTACTGTTTCCTTCTCAATATGCTGTAGAAAAACTGAAGTAAACTACTCCTTGCCTATTCAACCTACAGAAAGAAAACATATTTGAGAACTCAAACATTAGAAAGATTTTCAGACAGAGGAAAGAATGGTCCTTCTTGTATAACCTGCTAATACTAACTAAAAAATTGCAAGTGATTGCGTATCTCATTTATAAAGAATTCTAAAACTTTGTTCTTCCAAAGGTGCATGGTAGGATAACATATCATGTACAGTGTTTTGAACTGAACGAACTAAAGACTTAATATTACAGATTTGCTTAGACTTTGGAAAATGAGCTCGCAAAGGAGTATTTTTTCTCAGGGCTATTCCTCCATCTTTCTCACTTCTGAATATTATCCCTTTTTAAAAGTTATTTCAATGAGAAATCTTAAGGCAAGTAAACACAAAGTTGTAGGATTAATTTGAAGTGATTTTAGTTCAGAGAATGCCTTCTTATCTTTCCATTATAGAAAACAACTGTGATTGCAAAAATATAGCTCAGTTCACCATTCCTTCCCTTAAAACTTAATTTTTTTAAACTACATTGAGGAAGATTTGGTTTGAAATAGAAAAAATATTTTCCCCTCTACTAAATGGAGAACTGTTTTTTAAATAAAAGTGTACACACAACTGTGTCAGCTGAGTTTTGAAGAATTCTATTTCAAAAGATTTATATGCTAAACCAAGGCAGAGCTGACTATGGTGAAGTAATTCACACACTCCTCAATTCTTTTCTCTTCTAGAAAAGTGAGAGGCTAAACTCAACTCAGGCAGCAGAGGTGTGTAGGAGGTGGTCCTGGAAAATCTCACACTATCAATCTTACCCCATTTGATAGGCCTCCTAAAGGAAAAATCCCTTGTGGTTCTGTGTCTAGTTGCTTTTGAAACAATAACATAAATGGTTGATATTTTTCTTACATTAAATAAACAAATTTTATATATACGGGTATATACTTTAAAATATTTTACTTATCTCAGAGGAAAAATGGGAATGCTGGCATTAAGGATGTGTTTTACAGAGGAAAAATGCCAAACACTGGGATACTCTAAGCACCTACTATACCTGTAGCACTAGCCCCTTTAAAGATAGAATAGAATCATAAAATTACCTGTGCTGGAAAGGACCAACAAGGATCATCCAAGTCCAACCCCTGGCCCTGCACAGGGCAGCCCCAAAAATCAAACTATGGGCCTGAGAGCATCATCCAAACACTTCCTGAACTCTGTCAGGCTGGTGCTGTGACCACTTCTCTCGAGAGCCTGTTCCTGCACCTGATCCTCCTCCAGGTGAGGAACCTTTTTCTGGTATCCAACCTAAACCTCCCCGAGACAGTTTTATGCCATTCCCTTGGGTCCTGTCACTGGTCACCAGAGAGCACAGACCAGTGCCTGACAAATCATCATTAATTCCTTTGATACTTTTGGTAACAGCATGAATCAAAATGAGGCCATTTGGCATTAATGTTTTAAAGAGCTCCTAAAGCCACAGCACTGTGCAGCATCTACACTTGAGGAGCAGCTTGCTGCTCAACACTGTGAGCCTTTTGTTAGTTCTCCCAGTACTGTCAGAGAACAATCGTCTCTAAAAACCTGATCCATTATCTCTTGATTTTACTTCTGCCTTTGCCTTGGAGGACACTGATGGAGAAAACTACAGGATGAAAAGAAAGAAAAAAAGTACATTTCAGAATAAAAAGGCTAATAGTCCATTTTTGAGATGTGAAGCCATTTTTCTAAATTAGGCAATAATTATTTTTTAGCAGGGATAAATAACTTTGCCTCCCTATTTCACCAGTATAGGTTTCCAAAGCATACAGAGAAAAAGGTCGAAGTTGGCCCAAAGTTAATGAACTTCTTGAGACTTGCTAGATATTGCTGAAGCTTACCATGCATAAAATATTTAAGACTATGGGACATTTTTGTGATTTACAAGGCTTCTTGAGCAACACGTGGTCACCATGGAAAGATGCAGTTTCTTCATAAATATGAAGTCTAGGCAGCTAGGTCAAATCTTGATTTCACTGAAGTCAAAGTCTCTACTGTCTATAGCACAATTATGTTTCACTTTTGAAAAGAAATCCAAGAATGAAAATTAAACTTAAACTCAAGAAAGCTATAAAGTCTTTTTCTTCTTCTTTTCTCCTCTCTGGGTGAGGCCATATAATGTGTCAATGATATTCAAGACACTAAAGAGGTTTTGAATCCAAAGTACTACAAGCACTTTACTCTTAAGGTGCAATCTAGAGGTCAAATCTTAAGCAAACATACTTTTACCTACATCAATTTCACTGACTACAAACACCAGTCATCTCTCATAAGCACAAGGATTTGCAGGAACAAGTACTGGCTTAGTTCACTGAATAATTTTATAAATCGGTTTTTACTATACCTGATATTTCCCATAAAAATTCCACATGGCCTTGGAAGATACAGCTCAGGTTTAGACTTGGTTTTATCTATGACGTGAACACCAAGTGAAGTTTTTGAGAATTGACCATCTAAGGAAAATTTTCAATGGAAAATTTTCAAGGATTGTAAAAGAGCAGATATCAAACTAGATGGCAAGGTTATAATGGATGTGCTCTGAAGAAGAGGTCATTGTTTATTTAGGCCACTAGAATAATGAAAGGTCAAAACAGAATATCTGATGGCACATGATTTCACAAGCCTCTCTATATATTGCCCTCATCTAAATAGTCAATATTGCTTATACTATCTACTATCTACCAATATATGTGTAGAGTGGCAGAATCTGGGCCATGTCCCATCAACCATTTTATTGTTGGATTGAAAATAAGACAAAATAAAGTGTCCATATTTCAAATATATTCAACATGCCATCTTTCAAAAGTCTGTTCTTTAATTGGTACACAAATGGTATTTCTGAAGCAACTTTCAACAAAGAAGTAGGTGTATAATTTCCAATTTTTCTATGAAATAATTTTTTTCCTCAATATAATGTAAATTTGCCTTAAATTCAACAAAAAACTGTAGCCCTGAAGTTCAATGTCCACATCTGGATAACACAAGCCTAGATGTTCCTGCACCCCAAAGCTTGTTTCTCCTCACTGTGCCATCTTTATGAAGAAGCCATGTAGCCTTTAATCCTGTTTGCCACCTTTGGCCTCAAGGGTAGAATATTAATTCTCCTTAACTTTTTTCCAGTTCAGGGCAAGCAGCTGGACCCCATATATACCACAAGAACACAGCAAAGGCTGTGCTGTCCAAACCCCAGCCAGCCCACACACCCATTAGAAACTGATAAGCTTCCTCAGCCCATGGAAATAAACACTAGCATCCATCATGCAGTAGCAGACAAAAGGAGGCAGGAGAGAAATGAATGGCCCCAGAGATCTAATGAGGAGATGACAATCTATGATATGCAAATCTTTGCAATTCTGAGGTTTCCACCTGAAACAAAGCCAAGTTCAGTATTTTTGAAAAGAACTACTTATGCCTAGAAACCTGAAACACACCAAATCTGAACTGATTCAGTTCAAAGCAGGAAACAGTTTCTATGCTTTTGAAAAAAAAGAAAAAAACAAAACAGAAAAACCAAGAATGCACCAGCAGAATGCTGAAGTAAGAAAATTTTAGGGAAAGTACCTAAGTACCTTCTGCTGGTCTTTCTCAAATTTTAGTCTTCTCAACCATGATATTTTTCAGCCTCTTACACAGTTTTAAAACAATGACACAGACAGCAATTATAAATGATGTGGCTATGAGGCAGCCCAAAAGATGTGTTGAGAATGAGCAAAACAAAGTCACTGAACTATGCAAACCTTCCTGATTAAGCGCTTGCTCAGTCAAAAGTTTTAGCGCTTATTCGCTGTTGGGGTTTTTTAAATTCTTTTCAAGAAAATGGGGAAAGGATGGAAATAGAAAATTGGAGAATGAGAAAACATGCTATTAGATAAATCATAGAATCATTTAGGTTGGAAAGGACCTTGAAGGTCATTGAGTCCAACTGTTAACCCAGCACTGCTAAATCCACCACTAAACCATGTCCCAAAGTGCCACATCTATGCATCTTCTAAATACCTTCAGGGACGGTGACTCAACTACTTTCCTGGGCAGCCTGTTCCAATGCTTGGGAACCCTTTCCATGAAGAAATTTTTCCTTATACACAATCTAAACCTCTCTGGCACAACTTGAGCCCATTTCCTCTTGTCCTACTGCTTGTTACCTGGGAGAAGAGACCCACCCCCACCTGGCTACATCCTCCTTTCAGGCAGTTATAGAGAGTGATAGGGTCACCCCTGAGCCTCCTTCTCTCCAGGCTAAACACCCCCAGCTCCCTCAGCTACTCCTCATCAGACTTGTGCTCCAGTCCCTTCCCCAGCTCTGTTGGCCCTTCTCTGGACTCAGTCTAGCACCTCAATGTCTTTTTTTTAGTGAGAGGGCCAGAACTAAACACAGGTTTTGAGGTGTGGCCTCACCACTGCCCAGTACAGAGGGACAATCCCTGCCCTGGTCCTGCTGGCCACACTATTGCTGATACAAGTCAGGATGAGATTTGCCTTCTTGGCCACCTGGGCACAGGCTGGCTCATTCAGTTCAATCAGTTGTTGATCAGCACCCCTGGATCCTTTTCCACTGGGCTAGTTTCCAGCCACTCTTCCCCCAGCCTGTAGCACTGCCAGGGTTGGTGTGACCCCAGTGCAGGACCCAGCACCGGGCCTTGTTGAACCTCATCAAATCAGCCTCGGCCCATTGATCCAGCCTGTGCAGGTCCCTCCGCGAGCCTTCCTGCCCTCCAGCAGGTCAGCACTCCCACCCAACCTGGTATTATCTGCAAACTCGCTGAGGATGCACCACCACCCTCAGTGGTTTCCTAGCAAGCTGTTTATTGTATTTAAAAGGAGAGCCAAGCTGTATACAGGAAATGCTGTATTAATAAGATACAACACCCAGATTTAGTCATGCACCCCAACTTTTAGTTGTTTTAAAGGAAGCTTCTGGAAATCTGTGGAAATATTTATTAAACTCCAGGTCTTTATCCTGTGCTGTTGATATGCATGTATAAATATATATATATACATATATATATGAACATACATATTTATATTTATTTGATTAGTTAAACCACTGTCTATAATGTTCGGATTTTTTTCCACAATGCAAGGATAACAGGATCAGGTCCTGAGACAAACTGTAAAAAAATGCCTATTTCAGTGAAAATTATTCAGACTTTAGCACTAAGCCACACACATGACCTTCCTCCCCATTTCCTCCCCTCCCATCCCTTACCTTTTCCCTTTCTCCAGCCTCCTTGCCTTTGCCACATATGCTGATGAGATTTTAGAAACAGAGAGAGTTTCTAAGGGGCTAGGAAGCAAAATCTTCCACAAAGACTTCCACACAGAGAACCATAAATTATCAAATACATTATTTAACAGGTGACATATTCTTATTTCTTTCTAAATTTAATGTAAGACCTTACAGAATACAATCACCACTTTTGGGGGAATCATTTAAAATGTCTTTTGTGAAGTTGAATGGGCATGATGTGCTTTATCACAACTGAAAGTGGGAAAAAACTTCCAGAACAAAATGAAATTATTGTGAAACCACTGGGAGAAATAATTATATATATTGAAATATGTCAATATCATGAGCCAATGAAGAAAAACATTTCTGATACATCAAATTTAGTGATTCCTACATAGCATCGTCTGCAATGATTTAAAGTGCTACATACATGATAATAAAATCAGAGTGAATTCCAAGGTAAACGATACCGTGCAATCCCACTAGAAAAGTAAAATTTGTCTTAAAGTTTTACTCACGGATATTTCATAATGGAAAACATTTCTTAACAAAAGAAAGTATACGATTTAATTTTCACAGCCATAGAAACGTACAACTTTATGATGAATATGAAGAACACAAATCTAATTATTATTACATATCAATTAATGTAAAAGAAATTAATGTTTTATTGGAGGGTGAAATTAACATGCTAGACTGATATTCTCCAAGAATGCCTATTCCTCAGCTCGGTTGTCCTGGAAAACATTGAACAATGAGATGCAGTACACAAGAACTATCAAAAGGGAGCACTTTTGAGCCACTGAAACCACACGATGGGCTGAAAACCACAATCTCCCTGCTGCAGACAATGATACTATCTCAGGTATTTTATGTGCTAAAATGATCATTAAAAATTAAGCACCACATATAAGCTGCCATTTAGAATATTAATTTACCTTTACTAATCATCTTTTTAACTTGAGGCTAAAAGAGTTCACTTACCATTCGGATACTCAGGCTTAGTCCATGAGATGTTAAAGGAGTCAGATGCGTATGACTGGGCTTTTGGAGCAGGAACCCCTTCTGGTGTACTCTCATCTGTCATAGCCGCGCTGGCTTCGCTTATTGAGCACCCACCTCCAGTGCAAGCCTTAAAATATTAATCAGAACAAATAAACACGTTTCAATGTAGTACCAATAATTTTAGCACTTATTTTTTTCCCTAAGTTTCATTATTCTTCCATACCAAAACTTAGTAAGCCTGTGATTTTCAGGTAAGATACTTTTCTTAGCATAGGTTGTTTACCTCTTTTCTTCAATAACAAGAGGATGTCTAATAACTCACGGTACTTAGTTTTTAGACATACTAAAACTAAAACATTCTTCTGCACTTCCCAACAGCACCCAGAGCATGTGCAATTATAATAGTGAAAAACCACCCTATTATAAACCAGTATGTATTAGTTGTTTCGATTACATGTTTATGGAAAATAAAGTAAAATAATTTGTATTTCAGTTGCCAGAGAACAAAATATTAACCACGCCATTTTTGTATTTTGCTTGAGATATGAAATAATACACTGTGCAGGGAAAAGTGCATATCACCCCACATAACAGGCTTTTAAACTTTTACATGCACATAGCTGAGTTCCATGTAATGCTTTGCCAATTATTTGCACTAACATCGATGACAAAAGAGAGGAGTTCCTACACAAGTTAAAAAAAATGTACAAAATTCTATAACCTCTGTACTGGATTTAAAGATTTTTGTGTTAAGTTATTGTTTATTTTTAGGTTTTTGTTTAATAATAAATCAAAATCTGAATTCGGCAAATATTCACACTTAGACATACACTTCAATAAAACTTATGGGATCACCTGTGTTTTTCTGAGTTGCCCACATGGTAAAGTGGACAAGTGGATCATCAGCATATAAAGTATAAATAACTTTGCTCTCCAGATCTCCAGGAATAAAATGTTTCTCTCAATCTATTACATTTTATTTGAAAGGATTAACTTCCATTTCCCTTTTTTTTTTAAATCAGAGAGCAGTCAAACATATCTCCTATGCCCTCCAAAAGTGTATACTGACCCCAAGGGTAAAAATAAGTATTGTTTGTAAATGAGAAGCTCTTTTATACATAAAGATTGTTTTGATATCACTGGAAATTACATTCCCAATACAACTAAGATATTACTCCATGTTCAGTCTGAACTACCAAGTAAAGATGAAAGAATGCAACCTCAGTTTTGGGAACATACAAAAAATGGCATTTACTCTAAACATGACAATGTTTACAAAAAAACCCCCCAAACCAAAAATAGTGTCAGTTTAGATGGATGCTCAGGTAACTATTAGCATTTTGGTAAGTAATATATTTAAGAAAATTATCCTTCCAGTAGAAGCAGAGTAATCTTTGAATGATTTCACTTCTACTGGCTTCATGAACAATCCAAAAAGACCAGTTCTGGCAGGCCTCTTTCTCCTTTATACCTTACTGACTTGCTAATTAATTTCTACCAGGCCTACTTGAGCATTGGAGAGCTTTTTCATTTAAGGTCTTGGTAACAGCAGCTTTTTCATTCATTTACTTCTTGAATTTCACGCAGCTCAAATTTTGTATCTCTGGAATTTGCTGGGACATGAAGTTTCTGGTCCTTCTAATGAAAAATCAGTAAAAGAAAGCTCATCTGCATTTTAGGTAGTGGGATTTCAGCTTATCCAAATGGACTGGACATCTGGCAATCCCATCCAGTGATGCCCAAAGCCATGAAAACCTACACCCAGACTGAGTACCATTGTGTAACTCTCAGAAACAGATTTCAGGTAAAATTTGCAAAAATACTAAAGGAACGGGACAGCCAAAGGACAGATACAAACCACATCAGATGACACCACATAGCAATGCTCCACCCAGGACCTGAGCCAGCTTACCCACACTGCAGCGTCCTGAGGAGATACTGTCTTAACAGCTCAATCACAAAAGCACCTCAGTCATACAAATAAGGGACACCCTGGCTACCTAAAGGCAGCCTTTCAGCTTTCCATTTGCTCTCAGACTGGCCTGGCTCACACTCACCCAGCTTAGAGCATGAACAGAACAAAACCGATTTCCTTCGCACTAATCCATGGAGAAATGACTTTACATCTTCTTGGCTGACTTTTGGAAAAAAGCATTAGATTTGCTTACAAAACCTGTTGTACTCATTTATGAATAAAATTGCCGCATATTAAATGGCAGTAATTAATTCTGAAAATTGGTAACAGCATGCAAAGATCAACATTTTCTTAACTCCATTCAACATAGTTACATTAACCTGTTATACAAAAGTAAAAGCCAGCAGCCTGTGAGGTGCTGAAAGTTCTGATGCTGAGGCTCCTGGTTCCTGTGTTCAAGCTGCAATTTTTGATAACTCAATTTCCCACATAAACCAAAACCAATTTTTGAACAGATACAAACTAAAATTAATAGTAGCTGTGAAACAAGGAAAAAAAAAGGTTCTAGCTGATAGAAATATTTCATTCTAACTAAAAAAAAAAGGAATAATTTAATTATCCACTGTTGACCGTTGTTTGGAGTATTTCTATGCTAAAAGTTTTATTGAAATTCAGTTAAATTATATATGAAACACTAAATATTTCATTTTTTTCCAGGTGCGTATGCTTGATTTGAATTTTTTGTGGATTTGGTTTTTGTTGGGTATTTTTATGCTTGGTTTTTTTTCCCTTCATAAAGTATACAAGTTACATTTGGCCACGTTTAATCTTCATAACTTGTAAATCTGGAATAGCACATTCTTCTCAAACCAGTCCAACAAGTTCTGTGTATGATGGATCCAGAAGTTTTAACAAAGCTATCACACCTGAAAGATATTGAGCTTTTCATGTGCTTTCATAGTTATCATTTTCAAAGCTGCAAGGACATTTAGATCTCCTAACTCACCTATCACAGACCACTGCATTTTATCCAGGTAAATATGGTTATCTTTGTCAATAGAAGAAATTATCGTTTCCTACTTTCTGATTAAATGCAAATATTAAGCGGGGGATAAAAAAAATTACAAAGAAATGAGAAATAAAATATAAAGAGCAAAAAGGTTCCTAAAAATATATTCGGTAACTTCTTGGAAATCTGTGCACACTGATGAAGCAAAACCAACATCCACGCAACACTTCCTCCCATATCCCAAGGCAGAGCCACCAAAAGAAGCAGTCCCAGTTGCTCTCCAGATTGTAGCTGTTAACTCTTCCCTGATGCTCTCTCCTTGTGCCCCCATGCACAGGAGGGGGGCAGGAGCAGAGACAAGCTGTGGCACAGTGAAGGACAGCACAAATGCTTTTGTAAACAATAAATAAAAAAATAAAGGCATAAAACGCTTGTTGAAGAAGTGTCTTAATTTTGGACATGGTGCTATTATATATGCTACGCAATTTACTATGCTGAAATATCTAGGCACAAATGAATTAATTTCAACATGAATCTAAGCTTTAATTAGACTGAATATCCTTGTTTTTTTCAGGTTCAAGTCAGATCCTTATCATTACCTGAAGGTAGTTTATTTTTTGTGGTATAATATTTAGAACATTCAAGAGCATGTTAAGAAAAAATGAATGCATATCCAGTCTACATAAATGTAAATTTATTCATAATCAAGAGCAGAATATTTTTCTATGGCATTTATCAAAGCAAATATCCTTATATAGGTATTGTTATAAAATGAACAGTGTGCTTAAACCAAGGGACAATCCCCTGGTTTTATTCACATATTTTCAGGTTTGTTAGTGAGCTGAAGCTGTTCTATTTCATCACAAAATAAAACCAATGATAAAGAAATGCAATGAAAACACTAGTATCTTTTAAAATGTTTTGAATGCACAAAACTACTGCTACTTTACACTGAACTCTTCCTCTCTGCTATTTCCTTTTACATACAGATTTTAAGATGAAAGAACAAATTGCCATGATACAAAAT
Source organism: Edolisoma coerulescens (assembly GCA_013397115.1). Taxonomy (NCBI): domain Eukaryota; kingdom Metazoa; phylum Chordata; class Aves; order Passeriformes; family Campephagidae; genus Edolisoma; species Edolisoma coerulescens. The sequence goes on along the minus strand of VWZW01000750.1, from coordinate 187,588 downwards.
ATGAAAGGTTAACACTTCTAAACACATTCAATGTTTTCTTGTAAGTTGGGTCCAACGAGACGTTTTTAAAGCATGTCATATATTTCTGCTCAATTCTTTATTAGTTCTCCAACTTATCCTTGAAGAAAACCTGTATTTAAATTACATACACATTTTTGTGAGTCTGTTTTGAGACAAAAAAACCTACTTTTGTTCAGGGTGTCTCATCCACTTTAGCTTCAGAAAGAAGAGGTTAAACAAAGTGGACACAGGAACCATTAAATATTAAGATGCTAACAAAGTCAGAATCATTTTCACCATTTTACACCTCTACTACACATCTTTAAAACTTACAGCTAGTTTTATGAGGTATTCAGTACCCGGGGAAAGCTGCGGAATAGTAAAATCCAGAAAAAGTTCTGTGCTGTTATAGATTACATTCCACTTTGTAAAATTCTGCTCATTGGTGGCCATATAAATTATATAGCGATCTAGGATTCCATTTACTTCTACTGGTTCTTTCCATCTGCAAATAAAAGCAAAATATGATTAAGACCAGACCAAATAAAGATTCAGACCACGCTGAAAAATGTAAGGCTTTGTTTAGGGGACTTCATGGGGTTTATTTTGAGAATTTCAAAACGCAGTTGTGCAATCATAAAAATAAATCTAAGCCATACCTCTAATGCAGTATTTGTACTCAATAGATAAATGATTACACACAAAGCAGGGGCTACAAAAGGGGCATATCACCAGAACATTTCCTGCACTGAAGTTTGCAGAGGCTATGCCCATATGTAGGTTATACTGATTGCGTAAAGACAAAATGGAAATTAAGTTGGCAAGTGATAATCAGAAGGTTCACAGAACCACTAAACTAATCACTTCTATGCATTTAATCATAATAAATTTAATTTTATGTCACAAACCCTTCCCCTGATTGAACTCACTGGAATTCTTGAATAAACTGATGCACTATTGTGTTGTCAGGAAAGAAGAAATCCTTACTTACTGGACATATATTGTTCTAGAATCCAAAACCGTCAGGACCGGGGCATCTACGTGAGATGGTGGCAGCTGTGCTGTAAACAAGGTGACCTGGGAACTGTTTGTACAGCCAGCAAGCGTGCACGCAGTGAGCAGGAACTGGTGCGCCGTGAAAACTGCCAAATCTAGGGCAAAAAAAGAATAGGAACTTATTTGGTATATTCATTGTACCTTGTTTTTCTGTAGCTTTCAGACACTAGTGAGTTTAGAAAATCAAGAGGAAGGGGGACCTGTATCTCTAAAATGTTTCAGATTTGCCCCAGAGGAATGAATAGGTACTGGTTTTTTAATGGTAGGTAACTGCAAATTGTGGCTACTAATAGATCTGTGGGGTGTGCTTTGGTTGAGCTAACCCCATTGAACTCCATTTACACCAGAATGTACATCAACCAACCAACCAAAAAAAAAAGAAAAAGAAGTTAGCTTTTAAGTGCTACATACTACATCAATTTGCTATAGTGGCAAATGAACACCTTTGAGATGATTAAATCAAATCAAATTAAATTAATGGAAAAACAAGTACAGGTTCATTAACACAGCTGGATTATATATTTTTTTAAAATGTGCTGTAGGAAACATGAATGTCAAGCATCGATACATACAACAATTCACTCTACGCAGATTTCACTACAAGCATGAACACAAAAGAAGCTCATTGTTGCCAGCACTCACACTGATCCCTTAGCTCTTTACCTGTTTGTCTTCAGGTGCCCCAACACCAAACAATCGTAAAATACATTTCAGTAAAGAAAACCCGTCTAATGCTATAGCAAAACAACTGTTCAATGGTTATTAATCATGAAGCTATCTTGAGTTTCAATTACTGCAGAAAATGGTGAATAAAATGCAGCATTTTTGCTGAATAAATATTCTAAAAGATCATATATTCTTCCCTATTCTAATAAAGGAATGTTTGATAGAAAAATTGCAGCATGAAAGTAATGCAGACATAATTTTCTAATATTTTCCTTTTTCTTTCTTCTTTAAAATACAAATCATAGGCTTGAACAAGCAAATCTTATAAGAAGGAATTTACAGTCGAGTTTTTGGCAACAGTATAAGGTAAAATGTTTGTTCAATAGACACACATTTACAGTAGGTCAGAAAAATTCTGTGTTTTTGTAAGACATAACAAATAATAGTGTTTTCAGAGCCCAATAGTATCAAACTATAATTTTGTACAAAACTATTTGCAAGGACAAATTTAAAAATTGCAGTTGGATGACAAAGACATCCCAAAGCAGAGATGTTGTAGACCCAACTTCTCTCTCATTAGTTTTCCCCTCATATAACATCTCCAATCCCTGAAGGAATGGAATTTCTTCTGATTTGCTCCACTCTGTGTAAGGAGAGAATGAACTTGTGCATTTTTTATTGAAAACACAGTATCACTCAGTGATACTGTTCTATGGAGCACATGGCAAAGTGTGAGTTAAAAAAAAATGCCGCAGCTAAAAAAAAATCATCAAGTGAATGCCTGTAACAGTGACATGTTTAATCAACATAATGGGACTGATTCTACCAGGGTTAAGCAGTGCTTAAGTCAGTGAGAGGGGGGAAAGCACACTCCAGAGCAGGTGCTCAAGCTGGCTCAGCATGCAGGGAAACTCCACGTACTGCACTGACTGTATTGCCTTCGTTAGTGTACACCTCCCTGGGTCCCTTCTTCCCTGCAGCTGCCATAAAAGAAGCCAGAAAAAGTGCAGATGGAGCTGAAAGTCTGCGACATAAGTATTAGATATTCCATGTTGTGGGTGGGAAAACAAGAGACCAGAAGGATTTGACTTTCAGCAATCCTAAAATGAACAGATGAAACCAATTCACGGAACCTGTGTAATTCATAAACTCGTAGATACTGATTATGCATTCTTCCCTCAAACTTGAAACTACATGGTAGGGCTTCACTTAGAAGAGTGAATATAACCAAAGGGAAGGGAAAAGAGAAGGATGATTTCTCCTCTTCCATGTGTTTATGGTGGATCACTCTTTTCCTTGTCAGTGAGGGGTATTTTTCTCTCCTTTAATGAAAATTCCACATCTGGAACTACTGTTTTTTAAAAAGGTAGCTTGTACTGAAACCCTGATTTGATGCATACTGTAGCTGATGAGACTACTGGCAGGCATAAGTTTCTGGAAATACCTTGTGTAATTTGAAGAGAGAAGAACTTTGTCAAGGATTAAGAGAATGGAAGATGGAAAAATATTTTATTTCCCTCCCTGAAAAAAACAATTGACTATTAGTTACCTTGTGCGTCTCAGTAGCAAGAACGGAAAAAGCAAAAAGACAAGACAGGGAAATGTGAAGTTTCAAAAAACCAGGAATAGCAAGGAATGGATACACAGCACATATGAGCACAGAGATGATTTGAGACCAGCTGATAAACATACTGAAAGGGGAGGGAAGGACAGGAGAGTTTAAAAAATAGTTGAAATATAAAATATGTTTAAAAAGCAACACATCACCAGAATCAAAGAAAATCTTTATTCCTCATCTTTATTTACTAACACCAAAGAATTTTGACTACCAAACAGAAAGTTTCAATGGAATCTCAAAGATTTAGATGGGATAAAGGACAAAAAGAAAAATTACATTTGCGTAAGCAGGAGAAGAAAACAAAGAAATTCAAGGCTTAGCAATGTCATTCAAGGTAGGAGCTTTGCCATCATTAAAATCTCACCATAGACTTCAAGGTTTGGATGAGCCAGCAAATATAGGGTAGGCAGTATTTCTAAAAGGCTAGAAGCAGAGACTAACAAACTGAACAACAAAAATCATATTACATCATAATCCATACAATTACTCATCACAATCTGATTTAGCAGACATTTTCCTATTTCAAGTTCAAAGTGTTTCATAACGGATCACTGGATTCAAACAGCTACAGATACAAACATGAATCTGGAAGAGGGAGCAGGTACTTAAAACTACAAAGCCACTGTTTGTCAAGGTCCTCTAGCAACAATGCCTTGCTTTCCATTTGCTTGATTGCATGATTTGCATAAGATCAAATGTAGGCAATTGTGGACATGAAAAACAGATCGCTCTCAAACACATTAGAAACGGATCCACAAGCATTATGTGGAAACACGTTACAAGAAAATGCACCCCAGTGCACGGAAAACTCAGTGATTAATGTCAAACAAACTATAATTTACAATATAGGGTGTGAATTATATGTTATTTTACAATTGATTTAGTGTTGTTGCTGGAAGAATTTCATTGATCTCAATTTACAAGACAAACCCAGTAAGGTCACAATTACTACTTTCAAACCTACAGCAAAACCTGAATTTTTTTTCTTACAAATTTGCTTGATCAGATTATATTCCAATCTGTTCCACAATTCCAGTTCCCTGAGTTAATTTAAAGATCAAATGTTTCTTTTTTCAATATTCCAATAACTATTTACTGAAACCACTTATTTCTTATCAATATAAAGCTAAACCTAGAAATTATACAAGTTCACTGATGAAAAAAACCCCTTAAATTCAGGATTTGGTCTTGTTCTCATTTCTAGTTTCAGAAGAGCAAAAAGCATGAAAGGACAAAGAAAAAGATCCATTTCTGAGGGTACAAGATTCCCTCAAGTCATCCTATTAAAGTAGAAGGTAGACAGAAAAATAATGCTGCATTTTTTGTGCCAAAAACAGAACAAAGGAAGAAAACGAAAATAAAATCCCACATCTCTGTTTTAAACCCATTACTTACTTTCCCCAAAGAAAAAGGTGAAGCAGAGGAAGAGGAAGGATCAACCTGCCTTTTTATCTCTTTGACCTCAGAGGCAACACAAACAAACTAAATTATTTTCTAACTCACGCATGAGGAAGATAACTGTGGACTATAGTGACTGTCATTAAAATTGATATTTGCATACCACTACATTTATTACATTTGTGGGGTGTGTGGAACTTCCCACACTAACCAACTCTAGGGGTTGGTATCCCTCCAGTTTCTAATAACCACCTGCATAAGTCCTGAGAGCACAATCAATGCATGAGACAGGAAGAAAAAAGAATGACCCCGTTTGTATGGTCAATAAGAACACTCACTTTGCTTTGATCAGATTTAATGGGTAGTCATTGAAAGATAATATGCAACACTACAGTGCCACTTTTAGCATGGAATTTGAGAGATGTTACTAAAATAGAGTACAAAAACATAATTAGCACAGTCAAAGAAAAAAAAACCCAACCAAAATTAGAGATTTAACAAAACATGAGCTTTACCATTTAGTTGTCAGAATACATCCCAGTTCAAAAATAACACAGTAGTAATAGCTACAACATTTTAATTTATCTGTAACACTCATATTTTATATTCAGACTTGCTGCAAGAGAGCCACACACCCTTCTTGCTCCCCTCTTCCACCCTATTTCCACTCTCCCTGGTTTCAGGCAGCTACTGTAAGGACCAGAAGTGGCAACATCCTGTCCTCGTGAGCATTCACATGACTTGGGCAAGGAACCCCACATAGTTTCTCTCAGGAAAATAATTGAGACAATAATTATCCCATTGCTCTAGTCAAAGGAAATGATACAGCAGCATTGTAGCAAGGGATTGTTAGCAGCACAACAACAAAAACCTGCTGAGAGAGTATGAAAATGAAAAACTTCCAAAGAATTCCAATAACCACGTAGTTTATGTAGGTACACTGTATGAACACTTCAGCTCATTACTCACATCCTTACTCTGTTCTCTCACAATCTGTTATATTAACTCATAGTAACTTAATATTTAATTAGAAGATAAACTCCTTGGGACCATGAATCTGCACCACCAAATACAACCATGTCCCCTTCTGATTTCTATGCACCAACAAAAAATCCCAAATATCTAATTCATATGCTAAGTGTCAAGATCACATTATCAGGCTTGCTCCATCAGACACCATTAGCAGTTCTCTGCCTTCCACCATTTCCTGAAAGCAAGCAACAAGTCATATTTAACTTTTACGACAGTGTATCCTCATTGCTTTATTTATAAAGCACCAATCACATAATTATATTGACTGTCAAAGAGCCATCACTAATGTACAACTTCCTCTGGAAGGGTATTATACTAATGCTGCATCATTTCAGATTTGCAAACCCCACACTATACCCATCACTTCCTTGAAGATATTTAAGAAAAAACAAGGTATCACAAATGACACCCCTTAGGTACTTCAGGCAACTCAATCAAGATGAAGAAAGTGCTCATGTACCCAGTTGCATAAATTAGCAATGGGTGGCCTTTCACGTGTGCAACTGGCCCTTTAATTGAAGAAAACTGCTGTCTTCCAAGATAGTAGCAAATTCTATGATATTAATTAATAACTAAGAATGCTTATGTGATTCTGTAATGTTGCAGAGTGACAAAATTTAAAGAATTTTGTGAAGCCATTAAAAACAACTGCAAGTAATAAAGAGAAACAAATAAACCCAGGGTCACAAATAATTATTTCAGGAAGCACAATAAGCTGTTGTTCTGCTCTAAGAACAACAGCAAAGACTTTGACATAATGGCACATGGACAAAATAACTTGGCTTCCAGCTGGCAAACAAATGCTGATGTGTTTTAGAAACTATTTGTTCAGCAGTAAACATCTCTGGTTTTCCAAATTACCTATAAAGGAAAAAATTCTTTACTGTGAGGATGGAGAGACACTGGAACACATTGCCCAGAGAAGTTGTGGATACCCCAGACCTGAAGTGCTCAAGGCTAGGCTGGACAACAGCAGGTCCCTTCCAACCCAGGCCATTCTCTGATTCTATGAAATCCTCATTCCTTTTGAGACTTATACACTTCAGAAGAATTCAGAGAACTTCCAGGTCCCATCTCAGGAGATTAAGAGCATAGCATGAAAACATTTAACATACGGAAGCATGAAAACATAACAGTTATGTATTGGACAGTGTAAGAGTTATATTCAAGAAGAAAAACCCTTTGGCACAAATGTGAAACAAAAGGATCTTTCATCATTTCAGTTTGCAATGATTCCAAGAAATTAGTAAAGATTTTACATGCCTGAAAATGGTTCCACTGCTGGAAAAGGGACAGCCCCGAAGTACATTAAGGCTTTTAAAGACAGTTACGTTTTAACAGCAAAGATTATCAAGTTTTTTTGCCTTCATGTTTAGTAACAGTGTCTCTTGGTTATGCTCTTGCACCTTTAATTGTTGGACAGAAAAGCTTTCTGCCATTTATTGTCCCAAAGTCTTGTACTTCTTTGAGCCAAAACTCATGCCCCAAAAGTTAGGTTTCATCCTCACCAGTTCACAGGGCCACATAAACCATTCCTGATTAATGTGTTTCATTGTTCCTTTTTATTTTAGTAAAACTATTTTAGTTTTAACCTTCCTTAGATAGGTACATATTTTTTATTTATACATTATTCCTATGCCCATTATTCCTATCTCCTTGTAAAAGCTGGAAAGCAAGGATTCCAGTCTTTTATTTTAAAGCCACATCCCTGAGATAGCTACTATGGGAACATTTTCCAGGCTGTTCTTGCTCTCCAGTTAGGACATACTAGCTTGAAATCCCAGAAGTACTCATCTGAAGACAACTCAAATCATGGGGAGAGCCTCACACCACATGGTTTAGAAAAAGCAGAAGGGACACATTAGAGAAGAACAGTTAAACTTCTCTTCAGACTTTAGCACCAACTAATGCACCTCATTGCTTGTGTGACTCTAAAGACATGTCATGTCACTGACCACAAAAGAATCATGGTGCTCCTTGGAACCCTCCTTCTCATTATATCCCTGACATGTTTTCCTCTGACCCATCAGCATTAAGCCACCATCAGAAAAATATGGAGGCATTTTGGGAGGTTTTTCAAAAGCTTCTCTTGCTGCCAAAACGACAGAGCCAGTCAGCCAGTGCAAACATTCAGCATCAAATGAACCTAATAAACTTCCAGGTTGCATCTTTGCTTACTAGAATTAAAACCATTCAGTGTCTCCCTAGTTTACTTCAATTATAAAAGCCGGACAAATAAAGTGAGTTTGAAGGTCAGAGGGGGAGAAAGCAGAAAGAAGACAAAGCACATTAATTTTTGAAGAGAAGTAATTGTGGTCAATAACAGTATCTTAGTTTTATGTCCCTCTTCGTCATTTCTTTACACATCATATGGAATGAAGATTTTAATATTTAAATTAAAATTTCCATTCATGAATGCTTCCAATCCAGTCACTGTATTTCTTATTTCAGCTTAAATAGAGGGGAGTTGTTAGCATATATCATAAGAATCATAATGTCTCAGTCAATGTTGAGCCCAAAAAGTGAAAAAGGAAAAAAGAGTGGTTTGACCATTTTACCTCTGTATTACTTCAGCTTTATATTCACAACAGGAAAATATATTTGCACTAGGCAAATATATTGCAAATTTGAATCTCAGATACCTGCTTCTATAAAAATGGAACTACTCTGGATTCACATTAGCATGACCAAGAACCCTCTGGCTCACCAGCGCAAATACATCCTGTATTCCCAGGTAATTCCAATCTTGCTGCAGTGGGAGAAACAAAATTCAGACCTACCTAACATTTGGTGCTGAGGTAATTGTATCAAGAGAAGTGCCAGGCTGCACCTTTTACAACCCACTGAAGAACACATACGAACGTGCCACTGCAGCAAGGAAGATGTGGTTATATATGAATATATGGTGAGCAGCAGCAACTATTACCATCCATTTTATATAAATCAACAGTGCAGTCTCATCTGGAGCAGCATATATTACAGAGTGCAGAAAGAGCGTGGAAAACAGCAGTGACAGAGCACAGACTTACCCACACTTTCTTAGGAAGAGAGGCTACAAAAACAACCTCAGAGAAGGAAACAAAGAAGACACACCACAGAGGGGTATAAGACAGTAAGTGCTACATAGAAAAGCAATTAGGATGCTCTGCTCCCATGAATTCCCATTCAATAATAGAGGGGGAGGGGGGAGGAAGGGAGAGAGAAAGGACATGCAATAAATTCAGAAAGTGGAATTTTCAGAGAAACTCACCCCACCTAAAATGGAACACCTACTACTGCTGACAAGATGATTCAGGTTTATTTTCGTAAATCAAACTCAGGGGGAGAAACATTAAGTACCAATATAATGTTTTTAAAATTATTTATGTTAGCATAATTTTAATTTGAAAATCTGTACAACAGTACTGCAAGATTTCTGTACTTCTCTCTTTGTATCTGAGACAACTTAGAACTCTTTAACACTGTATTTAATTTTATAAGTTTTTCCACCAAGCAAAGAAAAAGAGGGATGGGATCAAAGAAATTAATTTCCTAAAGAAATATTTTGACAAAAATTAGACAATTTTACTTGTAGATTTTTCTTACTAAGACTTAATATACATACTAAATTACAAAATACCATTTTAATGTCAAAACAATTGTCTTAATGAACAAAAGCAAATTCACCAAACAAGCAGAAGCTTCATAGAACACTCAACACTAGAAATTGGAACCTAAACAAGAAAACTACAACAAGGGCTCTTTAAACTGCCATCAACTACAAGCTGATTAAATTAGTGATTTATAGGTTGCGAGTTTTATTTAACAATATCTGCATTTTACATCCACGGTGAGTAACTTTTTTCACCATTTTGTATTGTCCCAGGCATGTGAGATTATTAGAGAACAACTTTCACTATCCAGGCAAGCCATCATGAGATTTAAGAGTTTCTGTAGAAGAGATACTATCACCTTCCTAGGATCAGAACAGCTCTGTACTCCTGAATTATAGTCAGAGGATAAAGGCGTTTGCCAAAACATTACTGTAGTGCTGGAACAAGGATAGTGGGAGGACTCAGGATCTGAGCACTGCTCCTAAACAAGACAATTTATAGCAAGTTAAATCTGTTGCAAGACTACAAAAGCTGAGCTAGTTTTCCGCTGACCACAAAATAAGCAGCATAGTAAAATATACTGTATTTCTATCTGCTCTTCTCTCTCCTTACTAGAAAAAGCAGCCCAAGCTGTAGAGTCATTAATATGGTCAACATGTGGTTGGGCAAAATTATTTGGATTCCTTTTTTGTTTTGTTTTGGGGTTTTGTTTTGTTTCATTTCATATTTACTTTCAAAACACACACACAAAGAAACAAAGGCAAAAAAAATGAAAAGCCCAAAGTTTTTTCAACTTGACGTGTTGCACTACCAAGTTATGGCATGTAGTGTCAGTAATGTCATCAGATAACATAACTGCCACAATCTGATGTGATGCATTAAACTGGGATTACCAGAATAAATCATGTTTGTGGGTGCACAGATCACAGGTGGTGCAGTCAGCTGCTCTGTATTATGGCATATCTATAGGATGTGAAGATTAGGATATAATGTCCAGAGGCTTGTTCTCATTTGTGAAGTGCTTTGCAACCATAAGTCAGTAGTAAGGAGCCACAAAACAGTTATAATGGCATAAACCATCATCAGGGAAAAATACAAATCGATCAGTGCCAGCGATATAAAAGGAAGAGCTTGCATCTGTCCCCAGTCTCATAAATTCACTGGTTGTTGCAGGCTTTTCCTCTGTCCCACACGTACTTTATTAACAACAGTAACTATCATAAATAATAATAATGCAGAGTAGTTTATTTCAAGATGAATGCTCTTCTTATTATCTGTTGATCCTATACCTTATTTCTTACATCGTGTCTGTGTTCCTCCTGTAAATGGGAGGGGAGAGCTAGCTAAATTTATTGTCTGAAGTTTATGCCCTTTAATTGGCAACAGTGTTATGCCCAGAAAGTTGTCTATGTAGGCTCCTTGAATTATCTGCATACCTTAACCAGCATGTTAAGCCCCTACAAAGGAGGCATAGAATTTACATTCTACTGTGTGCTATAAATAAGTAATAAGAACAGATTAGAATTATGCATTTACGCCTACTAGTGAGAGTGAGATGCATAATTCACAAGTGGCAAACCCTTAAGAGGCTTTTGTATTTCACCCCACCCCTCTCCCTGCTCCAGTCTTGTCTGTGTAGAACACAATACATTGTTCAGTCCCACTGTTTCACAATTTTAATTTTTTTTCAAGATAGTTTGTTTAGGTTTTGTAATCACTAATTCTTTCTTGCAGAAGAGCAACTTACACTATGTTAGTAGTCATTGCTGGATATGTGCCTGCATTATGCTACATTATTGGTGTCATCTTTATGAATTTACTCATGACACTCAGCTAAGAGAATGCAGGACTTGCAACTGACACTTCCCTATGCTTCCCCAGCACAGAAAAGACATATGACTGTTGGAGCAGGTCCAAAGCAGGGCCACCAAGTTGATTAGTGCGATGGAGCACCTCTTCTATGAGGAAAGGCTGAGAGAATTGAGATTGTTCAATCAGTCTGAAAAGAGAAGGCTTCGGGGTGACCTAATTGCAGCCTTTTGGTACCTGAAGGGAGCCTGCAAGAAAGACAGAGAGCAGGTAGCAACAAGGCGGAATGGATTGAAACTGAAAGCGAGTAGGTTTAGATTAGACAATAGGATGAAATTCTTTACTGTGAGGGTGGTGAGGCACTGGAACAGGTTGCCCAGAGGAGCTGTGGATCCCTCATCCCTGGGAGTGCACAAGGCCAGGCTGGGTGGGGCTCTCAGCATCCTGGTCTAGTGGAAGGTGTCCCTGCCCATGGCAGAGGGGTTGGAACCAGATGATCTTTAACGTCCCTTCCCACTCAGGCCATTCTATGATTCACAGTTAACATGACATACTGCCCCTCTAGCTGGACCTCCTGGAGGAATAGACTATTCTCTATGTCCATTCATATCCTCAGCTTCCCTGCTGAAGCCTGTAAATACCTGTTGTGACCACCATTCTTATGATAGCACATGAAGGCCACAGATTTTGCCAAAACTGTGGCTTTTCCCCACAACAGCTCTACCTCCAAAAACTCTGTTACCTGGTAATAAGGTGTAGAAACAAGGATCTATTTCAGTCTAGCTGCTTCATTATTTTTTGGTTCTCTGGCTGCAGCTCTACAATGTTGATTCATGTACCTCCCAAAGAAGCATCACTAGGTATAGGCTCTTTGGTGAAGATGTTACCTTGTAATTTCTCTCAGCTGTTTTGAACTTAGTCTATTTACCTGCCTTTGAAGGTAGATAAAGGATTTTCCTTCATCCTGCATGCAAATATTTTAAATTATTTTCTAGCTCTAATTACCATTTGTTTATTTTACCTCAATCTCTGCCACACAACTTCTGTTCATATATAAGCCAACACTTGTACCCCTTTTTTATGGTAAATTTCCTTTTTTATTAATCTTTTTATCTATTCAGTGTATCTCACTTGATTTTTAGTTTTACTTGACAAGCTTTCTCTGCTCTTTTTCTCTGCCTGTAAACATAGGAAAAAGACTTAAATTGTGCATGTATTTTAATTCCCAGTACAATTTAACAGCTTAAAAATTGTTATGTGACATTGCAACATTGATATTAAATCCCAAGAGTCACACCTCAAAACATTCAAAACACATTACTTGAAACGTTTAATCTAACTTATTGTTGAGCTGATGAAAAGGCTAGCATGCCAGCTCATGAGAATATTTAAAAATTCTTGTCAATTGGATTTAATTTTTATTCCTTGAACAGAAAAACAATGACTAACACTATTAAAATTAAGTGATCATAAATAGGTCCAAAGTTGAAGTTAATATGAAATTCAGCTTTCAAAAGCAAGCTATTGACATACTGCATCAACATGGGTTACTTTCCATTATTGATAATTTCCTTAATTTTCAGCATTTCTCCTAGAACAGACTGAAAATTTCACTTCTGCATCCTTTCTGTGCACTCACCCTGTCTAGCCAATGATCCTGGATAGGTGAGCAATGAGGACCCAGAATCTCCTAAAAAGACAGATTCCCTGGTCACCTCTGAGCAACCTTATGTAGCCATAAACATACCCAGACATGCAAAAAAAAGAAATCAAGATATGAAGACTGTAAATGTGACTTAACTGTACGTCTGAAATCGAGGAACCTGGTATGTCCAAAGCAGCCAACACAGAAATAACAATGTTTATCATCCACCTTTCTATTCATCTTAAGAACCCGAGTCTAAGCGTTACTTAAAGCACACTAATCTGATGTTCTTCTTACATGTTCAGCTTTATGTTCACTGGAATATTTTTTTCCACTAGTTAATTTCCTGGTAATACATCATTTTAACGTGTCACTCTATTTATACAATAAAAACCATGGAAATGAAAGAAAGAAAAAAAAGAGGAAAATCCCCAGCAGCTTTCAGAGTCCAATGACAATTTATGTAAAATGCTTCAATCAGAAATAAATTGTCATAAAAAGACATATTCCATGGAAGACTGGTGAAAAGCATGATGGACTTCAGCACTGACTAAAAAAGACTATTAAGCTTTATGTAAACAATTTCAGCAATCAGTGTAGAAGCCTAAGTTAGATTTCTGGCACTGATAACAGGAGAGGAAGTATCCTAGAATGCCTCCCACACTTTTTTGGAACAAGATCCATTCCTTTCATGTGTTTCCACATAACTTAATAGGATAGCAAAACAGATTTTGAAAATACATGAATACTCCAATCATAAAAACCACCAAATATTTATGAAATAAAACTTATATCCCACTATTTTATGGCCTGATAACACACAGTCTTGTGTTCTTCACACACAAGAAAAGGCATATGAAAGATGGAAAATACTAAGAAAAGTCTGGACTTAGATTAATTGGTGAAGTATTTTAGAAATGCAAGTTCTAAGGAAGTTTCTCAGACTTATTGAAATTTTAAGTCTGAAACACATGCAAAAATCAAAGATTCCCCTTTCCAGAAATTTATCTCATTACAGCTTTCTGTTTTATTCAGTAAACAAAATGCTGAGAATATTTCATTAATGGTAAATGACTCAATACCATCACGGCCATGCATTTAGTAAAACCAAGGAAAAGGGGAAATCCAGTTGGGAATCATCTAGAAGTTCTGCTGTCGTGTCACCTTCCTGTACACTGTCATCATTTATCAATATTCCACTACTGTTAAAGGAATGTTGGGATATACCAGATAGAGAGAGAAGGGTCTGTGCCCAGCACTAGCCAAAGAGGAACACATGTACTGTTCTGTCAAATTATCACAGCTGATAAACCAACACACTTTGTAATGCAGCAGCAGGGAATAAAATATCTATTTCAAATTAAATATACATCAACTGTTTAGCAGTTCAGGAGACCAAAGGTTCCTAAATTAATGAGGAGAACTATGAGTATCTTTTCCAGGGCATAAGGAAAAGCTCAGAGAGAAGTTTCATTATGCAGCTGGAAATATTAAGAAGGCTGCCCCACTCTATCCAAGCCCATTAAGCTATGGCTAAGTGAGGTGTGTCCTTAAAAATGGATACCTAGAGATTCAAACAGAAGCAGCAGGGCTGGCCTTGGTCCATCTGTTCAAGAGGTATCATATCTTTATTTACCTGAGTCCAGCATTACTTGAAACTAAGCATAAATCATTTACCAAGCATCTCAGAATGATCCTGGCAAAACAAAAAAAAAATTTTAGAAAAGCGGAGATGTTTTTCTTGATCAATAAATATATTATTTATAATTTCAACATAAAACCTTCCATAGTTTCTGATGTTTTCTAAAGCACTTAATGAAAGCGTGACTGGATGAAATCTCATTTTAAACAATAACCTTATGTGTCTGTTTTATCAGAAAAATTAAAACCTGAATGGAAGCCACCATTTTGTCTTACCAGCTTCAGGCAAACCCCAGTTACCAGGCATACTGCCGAAAAAAAGATCCCACAGAAAGTACTTCAGGCTATGAGCATAACACAGCCAAGAAAGCATATCCTAGTTCTTGTAAATCTTCAGAGTTCTCACAACATTTAGTAACAAACAGTGGTCACCATGAGACAACAGCTCACAAAAACTATGACACTTGATGTGAAGCTCTCACTAACGAAAGACAAAGTGCAGAGAAACAGATTAGACCCTTCAGAAAAATCCAAGAGCAAAGCAGACAAAATTTGGCCAGTTTACCCAAGAGAGGTTCACACACACAACATTACAACAACCTGATCTTAGAAAGCAGCAAAGTATTTGCCATCTAACTGCAAAGAGGATATCTTGGAGAAGACCTACAAATCCACATGCCAGTGCAGACACCTACAAGGCAATTGTATGTGGACATTAAGTCATCTCTGCTGATGGATAAAAAAAGAAGAAAAAAGGCTGTAAGGCTTTAAATTCACATTTTACAAATTGAACTCAATGAACTCTTGATTTAAATATGTCCTTCTTGGTAGACACCATCTTCTGAAGAAATCTCTGCATCTTTAAATCTGCTTACCAACCTAGATATTGAAGGAAAAAATACAGAACAAAAAAGCTTACATATGTCTAATTCTGACAAATACTTTGAAGTAATATCACAGGACAAAATAATCTGGGATTTTACACTTTTTAGGGGCTTTATTTCTTATCATGGAATTTAGACAAGCCATGAAATCAATGCTTTTCTTCTCTTTGTTTAGAAAACAGAGCCCATAGCCAAAATAATTCTTATGTGCCAGAAGGGAAAGTATAAAAAAAATACTCTCCCTGTTCTACAGTTATTAGCTCTGGAGAAGCTATTTTGCTCCTGTTCACTTCAGTACATACAGAAGATTGGGAGGTCCCAATCACTCTCATTTTATAATTTGTGTTGCATTTTAATTTTTAGAAAGTGGTAATCAAGTAACCTGAGAGCTCAGCAATTCCAGCAGGGTTAGCGTGAGTTCTCTCCTGGCTTGCTGTGTTACCCAAATCTGATCAAAGGACAAGGACTCCAGAAGCTTGTCCAGCTGTGGTTTTATAATGACACCATTAGGTTTTGCTCTATAATCAAGGTCCCTAAAAGTCTGTGTAGCTTCAGGCTTAATATCTGCGACAAGGTTAACTGAAATCTGCAGCAAGGATAACTACTTTAGCAGATTGTATCAGCAGGAAATATTTAAACACTATTTAAAAGGATTTTAAATAAGCAGATTTTATTTAACACTGCACTAATGCACTGCAATAGAAAATGATACAACAGAGCTGCTACAAATAAACATAATGCTTTTACCCTTGCCCTGCCCCCCTCCCCTCTAAATTCCCCAGATCGGTATTATTAAGTCCAACGAGTGCACCAGATCTTTCTGTCTGAATTTGAAATACCGGAACGCCAGGCTCAGACAGCCCATTTGCCCTTTGGTTTTGTGCCTGCTGAATCTGCATTCTGGGTCTGTGGAATTAATTACGATAGCACCGGTCACCGGCAATGTCAGTGTTGCCACTTCAGGTGTATCAAATGTGCCTTCTTACACGCCTAGAACTTTCAGAGGAAGGCAGCTTCTCCTGTAAGGCTGGTGTACCCTGCCCTCTAGTGCCAGGTGCACCTCGAGATGTTCACTTAAATGCATACCAGGGCCAGAATAAAGCCTGGAGCAGCAGGCATTCTTCCATACCATCCTGTACAACTTACCAGCGGGATATGTTGCTAAACCACATACAAGGGGTCAGCCTGGCACTGTTACACCGTACTGCAAGACCCTAAAATAAGGGTGAGACACTGGGCCAAGTCTCATTGGGTCACGTGCAAGATGTTTCAGACAACCAATTCTAACTGCAAAGAAGCGAAGACTAACTTTTATTGCTCACCATGGTGTTAAAGAAGTCTCTGCTTCAAAAAAAAAAAAGAGAAATTGTGACATTAAGGGTTATAATATATATAAATCTAGCAATAACATTGTATTTGATAGAAAACAACTCTTTCCAAAACCTGTAGTGAAAGAACAGACTGAGCACATCTGGTATTTATAAGTATTGCACTGCCACCTGGAAGATGGGAAATAAACTCATACCAAAGGATGACAGAATTTTTCTATTTGTCCTTTAAGGCAAAAGCTGCCTGTCATCTTTGAGCAGGACCTAAAACAAAGAAACACAAATCCTTAGGGTTGGAAATGTTGTTCTTAAATATGGCCATAGCTGAAAACTACGAAAGGTAACCTCAAGAACAACATCTTAAACATAGATAATAAGGATTTTCTTCTCAGTGGTTCAGCTTCTTGCAGTGATATATCTCACTGCAATTATCTTCTACTTACAATTCGGTGGATTTTCTTGCTCAAATTGTTTCACTTGGCAATCAGTGCAATACTGATATTATGATGGATTCTGCTTTTATTATCATGAACTCTCACTTAAAACAAGCAGTAGTATTCATGGGGCAAAAAGGACCAAAAACTTTGCCAATTTTTCTGCAAAATGTAGTCATTGCACATGGCTGTGCATGATGTGCACTGTAATCACTACTGGTTTAGAGCAAAATAAAAAATACAGGTACTAATTTGGGATTCTCCCATTTTTTAAGTTCAGATATGTTAAGCCCTGATTGAACAGATGTCAAACATCTGTCTCTTCCTCACAGAAAAACAAGGCTTCCATTCTAACCTGGTTTTGTAGGATCAGCCTTTCCACACTCAGGTCAAATAACAATTTGAATAAGCTAAAGCTTATTAGTTCATGCTCTTAGAAAAAAAATTGTGAAGACAGCTCTTTCTCACCTTTTCCAAGGCTCTCCTTAATATTTTGCCCAGAAACCTGGTACAAAGTACTCTGTCACATTTTTTTATAAACCCTTGGACATGCAATTTAGGATAACTTTGTACTCATTTAACTCAGTTGAGGATCTGCCCTTGTAACATAGCTGACACAATGTCTTTCCTGAAAAACTGGAAACATTTCTTTCAGGCTGGCAGAGAAAAATAAGTTTCATACAGCTGAGTCTTAATAAGAATATCTTCTTTTTAAAGATTCATGATGAGAACCATTAGATTCTGCTAGGAAAATTATATGAACACAATTTGTTAACATTGTCAAGTACCTAGTGCTGCAAAAAATGCAGACGTACATCCTCAATGCCAAGCCCAGAGCAAAGATAGATTCATACATTTTTGTCTTGTTTTGTTTTCTGAAGTATCTACGAAGTAATTTCCCTTTGTAAACATGTTAGACAATGAACACCATTTCTCAGTCCATCAAATGCTCAGCTTTTAAGAATACAGGAATATTTTTCTCTAACCTTTTTTCTCAAGTTTCTTCATATCAGTATGGTTCCCCACAAAAAAAACCTGGGCACATGGGTCACATCTGATCATCTCTGCTTATGCTAAAACATTCTGCATTTATCAGACTACCCTTCTGCTGGTGGTATTGGCACCACCAGCTCAGGCCACTGCAGTCTAGTACTTTTCAGGATGAAACTCACCCTTTCATCTAAGGCAGGTAGAAAATTTCTGAGACTAAATTAAACAAAAGAGAAGACAATAAGGAATACCTTGCATAAATTAAAAAATATCTTTAAAATAATTACATTAAGAATTCTCCATGTTTCAAAGTAGAAGCTTCAGTTTTGTCTGTGAGTGTTTGAATGAGAGTATTTTCCTGTTCCTAGGGAAAACCCATTGACATTTTCCTAAAATCAAAAGCCTTTTTAAGATCAATATGTTAAGAGCTCTGAAGATCACTGAACAAGCTCCTCCAACTCCTCACAGCTGCTAGTCATCTACAGAACAGTAAGGTCTGAAGGTTTGGGGAGCAGAATCCTATTGCAACTACTCTCCTGAGCTGCATATGTTGGTCTTGGTTACAGGAGCTTCTGCACTCACACACAGAGGAACTGAAAGCATAAATACAGGGGCATGGATTCACACAGCCCAAGTTTCACCTGGGACTATTTCCTCTGGGCTCACCCCTTGGAGACACTAGGCTTTCACTGGAATATAGGATGTGAAATACAACCCAGACTGCATGGGGAAGTAGAACAAACACCACATAAAGCAAATGCATGAAGGTGGGAGGAAGAAAAATCACAGGCAGACAGTTAATACAGGTGTTGTGGCAGCGGGGCTGGCTTCATTTCAGTGTTTTATTACTCACAACACAGAAACCAAATTTGTCAATATGGGGGAAATATTTAAAGGCACTAATGGATGACGGATGCCTAATGGGTCTTCTTTTTCAATGTGGTAAAGTGTACACTTGCCATATGTGCTTTTAAAGGGTTTCCTTTTTAATTACAGCTCAACCCCTAGAGAAAACAAACACTTGAATTTCCATGAAAATCAATGAGTATTTCAAGCCCTCAACAACTGTCAAGATCAGAAATTAAGCTAACAATATATTTGCCATTATGGTGTTGAGATAACATATCCCTCCTCAAGTTATGGATTGATTGGTATGGGCCAAAACTGACAGCACTTTCCATGGTCTGATATGAAAGTCAGGGAAGCACTAATTTTTAAACAGAATTTATATCTTCTTAAAAAGAAAGGTTTAGAAAACCACCACATTTCCATAGATATAGCACTTCAAAAACACAGAAATAATCTATGTCTTTCTGGTATAGACTACTGGCCAGGAACTAAGTCATATAGTTACTAACTTAGGAAAATAATTTTGGTGAGTAAATAGGAAGCAGATGTTAGAGACAATGAACTTTGTCTCTCTGTTTAAGGTCAATTGTATATGATGTTGTGGCAATAAGTCACCAACGCCACTAGCATAAATGCTGGAAAAAAAAGGATAATTATATGTAAAAAGCCAAGACGTGTATAACATAATACTCCAAAGCCAAAAGCTGCAACTTTTCACCACAAAACTGTAGCCTTTGGGGAAAAAAAAAAAAAAAAAATTATGTTATACCTCTTCTAAATCAAGCCTACGAAGTAGAAAATCTTGGGGTCTGAAAGGAAGCAAAAGCAGGTCAAATTAAAGATACCTGCAGATCTTAGCCAGATCTTGAATAAACCTGATTCACAAGGACTGGGATTTCTAGTGACCCAAATCCCAGCCCGCTGGCTCACACTGTCATTTCTCCCTCAGGCAGAGGGAGAAACTGGCAGCTACATAAAATAGATCCAAAGTAAGCAGACTGATCTCCACACCATGTACATAATGGTAGGCAAGAGTGGCTCTTGAGGTGTAGAGCCTATGGTAACATGATCTGATCCACCAGCCCTCTCTTTTGAACAAGTAAGATTTTCTGTTTTCTTTAGATCCATGTCTGCCTAAAAATTAATTGAAATCAAAGTCATTAAATGGTCAATAGGACCAAAAATATAAAAATTTTTAGTAAAATATAAATAAATAATTTCTACATAAAAGCAACAAGAGCTTCTCTAGGAAACTTATGAGCCAGATGAGATTTCATCTAACTACTTCAGCTGAAAGAACTCTGACATATCACTCAGGATTTAAGGGTAGAATCCTTATGTTCTTCTATATTTTCAAAGAAGAATTACAAAAGTTACTTGACCATAATTTCTATCAATAAGCATTCATTTTGGCTATACTTCAGACTACAATCAGACATGAATCTAAAACCAACCAACCAAAATATGTTCTGGTGAACATTTCCTCAAATGTTTTACATCACTTGCCCATTTATAACCAGGTTGCAGATGAACATTTTGGTAAAATGATGAACCTATGATGAACTTTCAGTAACGATTTTAGTAAGATTGGAAGCACAACTATTTGCACTTCAAAATTTTTAAGAACAGTGCTATGATATGGCAAAGAGAGATTAATGGAAATCTTGCAAAAAAAAGATAAATGGCACTGCAAGAATACCAGAAAACTGGGGAGATGGGGGAGAAATTAATTGAACCTACACTTTTGATAAATATTTATTTTTTGCAGAAGAAAAATGCACATTAGTTTGAGCTGTCATTATGCTAACCTATATCCTATTTTTCATATTATTAGTAATACATAATGTGGTAGTTTATATTCAAAAATAAAACCAGAATGTATATACCTCATGTATTTATCCAGAAATACACTAAGGTTACTATGGTTACGAAAAATCCATTACCTTTGAATACAGAATGAAAAAGTTTGACTTAAAGTGTGCACTATTTATTATAGCGATCATCAACAGCCTTCAGGAGGTTCTCTAACTGGATTCATTTTTCAGTGTCAAAACTGACCCACCACACCAGTACCTTATGGCCTGTGCAAGGCAAAGAAATTTGAACTATATGAATTTTTAAATATGTTTTATACTGACTCAAGATGCAGAAATGGCTTTGAATTTTAAGGCCTTACATTAAAAAGAAAGTAGGGTCTTGGTACCCTTTTTCCACCGAGTTGTCCAATATGAAATGCTTTATTTTCACTTGTACTTACTAACATGTACAAATTCTGATGGGTCCACAATAGCGCTTATGCTGTGCCATGACACTTCTACCTCCATATTTTCTTTTTGGGTTTTTTTGGTTGTTTGGGGGGTTTTTTGGTTTTGTTGTTTAGGGGTTTTTTTAAATTATTATTTTTGTTGTTGTTTGCATAATGTCTGAACAAGTAATTTGGATAATTCATTGAACGACACCAATTGCATTAAAATAGAAAGCCAGATCACCATGCTTCACTGTATTGCCAAATAACAGGCACTTAACTTCAATGCAGTAGTTTAAGAGTACTGATATAATTTGGCTATTGGCACATGGCACAACTATTATCAGAAGAAAACAGATTATCAGTTTATACTTCTAAACAAACAGAGGCTATTCAGGTAAGCAATGTGGTATCTCTCTAATTAAGAATATTTAAGGAAGGCAGTAAGAAAAACTATTAAACCTGTACATGTCTTCAACAGTTTGCAGTTCACTTGCTTTGAGAGCTGGATAGTATGAGATAAAAATGTTATAAAATCATTAAAAAGATGACTCAGATCCTGTGAAAGAGGCACAAGATTTAGCTACACCATCCATGGTGGCATTAATTTCTATGAGTCCCAACAAAGAGTAAGATGTTTTAAAATATTAAACCCATCAGGGTTTAAAGTGCATCCAGATACTTTTAGAATTATTTTTCTATCCTCGGAAATAAGAAGGGGTGAATCACAATTATTCATAGCAACCGTGAGATACCCATCTGACATGCTACCTAGCAGAAAACTCACCTTTTACAACATAGTTAGTTCCATTGCCAGAGTAAATTGGTATTCCATTCATATATAAAGTATATTGTGTAATAATACCATTTGGTGTTTTGGGTGGACTCCAGCTCATCAGCAGGAACGTTGGAAAGGATATTGCTGTGGGTGATTGCACATCTTCAGGGGCTGGTGAAAAAAATAAAGTTAAACTATATTGTCTTTTCACAAATAATAAAGAATTTCAATGAGAAGCCACTACCAGAATGATTTTTGGTAAAGCTGAAATTTCAGAAGAGATTTTATGTCTGAAACATACCAGAATTTTGAGAAATCTCCCATATTATGTGAGGATTTCTAGCCAAACAAATTTTATGAAAGATGGCGATACACTCTTTGCTTTTAGGACAATAATTATGCTTCCATAATTTTATCTTTCCAGCTTGATAACACTGAGCACGGTGAGGGGTACAGGATTTTAGTGCATTCCTTTTTTTAATACAAATTATTTTCTCTTCTTCCATGGTTTTTATTCCTAACTACAAAGCGATTATTCTAATCACAAATGCAGGTGATGTTTTCTTAGGCACTGCCCCTTATTTCAAACTTTTCATACTTCAATATACTTAGTAATGTTTGTTTAATGTAGATTTTATGTATATAATATACTGAAAGTTGGCAATGGATAATAATTTAAGAGTCGAGTTCTTTCACTGTTCCAATGAGTTATACATTAGAAGCAAAAGGAATCCCAGTGAATATCGCACGGGGAGCAGAGCTGAGGCCTTAGTCTGGGAGAAATATCTTGTAATTTACAAGCTCTGTGCTAGCAATTTAAAACAATAACTAGCAGTGCCTAGCAATGTGAAAACAATATAAAGTAATGAATGTTTCAATAGGGAAACAGGGATAGCTGGAGGGTGTGATATGGTGTCTGTCTTCTCTATCACCAATTTATTGTTACTAAGAGCATGCAACAAGAGCATCCAAAAATAGAAATTCCACACATTGACTTTTTGTTCAATTCTTCTGAGAGATGAAACACATGCTCCCCGTGGCTTTATTCAATCTGTGGGGGAGGGGGGGGGGGAATCTACTCTTGCCTAAACCATTCTGTTATGACAGGTAAGGATTTCTGCTTTATTCACTAAGCTGAGAAAATAGGACATAAACAATTTTATTTAATTGCTATGTCACAGCAGAAAGAAATATACAAATATTGAAATAATGTGTTTCACGTTTATATCACAGGGTGCATTAATTATTCGGCTGTCAGAGGCTGCACCCTTTCATGGAGAATGCCACCAGACAATCTCACTTTATCTTGAACATCCAAGAGGCAAAAATTGGATTTTGATTTGATTGGTGCTGCTGGCAGTTACTAACATGGTCACACCAAAACACTGTTCTAGCAATGTTAGACTGCAATCTTCAGCACTGTCCTCATCAAGACAACACCTTGCACAACAACCTGCTTTGGCAGCAGTTCAACACTTCAGCATCCTTTTAATTATTATGGCTATAATTCACATGACTTCATGCCAAAATTTTATTTTTTTTATTGGTACTGTATTACAACATAGTTTACATGAGAAGATAAAACAAAGAACTGTGAGAGGGAGGGAATTTTGAAAACTACTTTGCATCATGGAAGATTAACTACTGTCCAATAAATACATGGCAAAGTCTTCATTATTCTACTGGTGTAGATTTGGAGTAACTGATTATTTTAACTAGATTAATATGGCTTTAGGATGACAGAACCTGGAGATGTGAACTTTATGTTTAATTGAGAATGAAGTTAGATATGTCACTGATATTTTTGGGGCATTTTTTCAAGTAATTGATGTGCATTACACATCAGCCTAGACTCTAAAGTCAGACCTGAATGCATTTTTTCTTTCCTTGTGCCCTAGTTCTTAATGTAAGCATAGGAAGCATTAGTATACACCCACAACCTTTAAGTTTGAGCACAACAACATGTAAAAGTGTTTAGAGGGAAAAAAAAAGGGAAAATCTGAACAGCAATTAATAAATAACTCAATTGGCATTTGGCAGTTTCATCACACTGAAATAATTGTTGCCTATTGCTGGTGTTTAGTGGTTAAAAGAAACCATGGAAATCAACCATTTGATTCTCAATTTCATACTGTGCCATACAATCAATTCTTTTTAGTCAGACTGTCTCTAGATTTACTTCTGAGCCATAGTAAAATGAGGAAGCTTTCATTAATCTTTCAGATGCTTCATATTAATGACAAGGCTCTTGCATGAACAATGTAACAGCAATTAAAAAGCCCATTAATCTGCATTACAGCCATTAAAGATGCATGTCATTAAAGGGTATGGAGTTTGATTCATTTTCGCACCCCCCAAAAAATGGAGCAATTATGGTCTGGCAATGCACTTTGTCATCAAATTAGGTTGGGGTTTTCCAGCAAATGGCTTTGCAGCGTTTAGCTCTTCTCCTGTTTTATTATTCATGACTGAAATGTGGAAGTCAAGACCTTTGAAATTACTTTACCTTCTTGTGGAGTGGAGATGTTCAATGCATGCAAGCTCTCAGTACAGCCAGCCAAAGTGCAAGCAGTTAGGGTTACAGCATAGTTTGTGAAGGGATGCAAGCCCGTCAATACGCCTGCAACACAAGAAAGCAAGGTGTTATGCATGTACAGCGTACAGACTGATTACATGCAGACACACGCAGAGGGAAAATAAACTTTTCTGTTACGGGCTCCCACTGTTACAGGTGGAAAAGAAACATTATTTAAGGTTTCATTCCTATTATCCATGACTTAAATTTTACAAAATAACTTAAGAGCAAATGATATTTTATTCCATTTTCAGTACTAAAGATGCACCTGTGTTTCTTTAGTTACGCTCACTGAAACAGATACTACTTCAAAACTCAGGTGTATATTTTAATGCAACAATGACAATGAAGCAGTTTTTGTCTTAATCTCTGTCTCAAAGTTTTTTCTGTTATTCATTTTGTTTTTCCAAGGAATTTTCATTGTCTCCCAGAACAAGTTTTTTTTTAATGCCTCCTCTCCAACGATATCCCTAGCCATTCATAAACTGAAATATCTTTCTTTTATGAAACATCCCACTTGTCTTCCATTCAGTGGCAACATACAGACCACACATTTGCTATACTACTACAGTAACATAATCCAGGTGACAGTACCCAAGGGTTTTGAAGAAGAAAAGATCTGGAGCCTTATTCCATTTCAGGTCCTGCTTACAGTAGTTAAGACAAGCTAATAAATTCTCACATATCAATCAGCTCCTTATTATAACAAATACATCAAATCACTGCTTACCACTTCAGGAAGTTTTGCAACATTTTGAACTATGACATACAGAAGGATTAGAAGAGGAAAAATTTAGTTTAGAGTCTTTTTAGAAACATCAGCAGTTCCCATTTCAAAGTAGGTCCAACAATAAAGTAATATAAAATCTAAATACAGAAGTAATTAAAAGAAGGCCAATTCATGCCAAGTTTTATTTCAAACCGTCTTCTCACCTTGACTCTCACAGCTCTAGCAAAATCGATGTGGTGTTTCATTAAAAAAATAAAATTTATAGCAAACTATGTTATTTCAAAACCGCCCAACACTGGGATTTTGCAAATCAGCTTAAAAAAAAAAAACAGCATGTCAAAGAACCGTAATTTCTGACCAACTGTCCCAGAGTACAAGTCTGAAAATCACCTCAGCATCACATGTACACAAACAGGTAGACAAAATTAGTCCTTATTATTGCTCTTGACTGGGTTACTACACTAACAGAATGCAACATAACCGCATTCATATTTTTTCCCCACATAAGCCCTTTATAACCACAAAAAGGACATGGAGAATTTGATGTTGGAAATTAACAGCTACAGCACAAATATATTATTTTCTGAGTAGAACCATCAGTTTATTTTCTGAGTAGAACCATCAGTCTGTACGTGTTTATATTCTGTTTAGTAACAGGGGTGATCACATGGAAAATAGGAGATTAGCTTTCACTGAATTAGCAACATTTATGCCTTTTCTTGAAATCAATCAAAAAACTCCAAAAGTTGGCATAGCAATGATCTTTCTATTTGAATTCTCTGGGGTGCACTTCTACTCATATGGAGAGATATGCAGAAGTAATCACTTTTACTTCAGAGTAATGTTAAACTAAAACCAGTTGACCAGCATCTGCTTGCTCTGATGATAGTTTTGATTTTGCAAATCCCCAGTTAACAGTGGAGAGCTGTACTGACACCCAATGTAAGTGTTACAGGAAAGAAAAGAATGCTGTGTTGGTCACCACCAAAGAAATGTCCCTGTAATCTTCCCATGATGGAAGGAAAATATTTTTAAGAGCCATCAAAAAGACAGAAACTAGGAAATAACGTTTTTATAGAATGGTCTGGGTTGAAAGGGACCATAAAGATCACCTGGTTCCAATCCCCCCACCATGGGCAGGGACACCTTCCACTAGAACAGGTTGCTCAGAATTCCATTCAGCCTCGCCTTGAACACTTCCAGGGATGGGGCATCCATGGCTTCTCTGGGCAACCTTTGCCAGTGCCTCATCATACCCACAGCAAAAAGTTTCTTCCCAATACCTAAACCTACCCTCTTTCAGATCAAAGCCACTCCCCCTTGTCCTTTCACTACATTCCCTTGTAAGAAGTCCCTTTTCAGCTTTCTTGCATGCCCCCCTTCAGGCATTACTATGCCTGTAAAGTATTGGAAGTATTGGAATCTACACTAAATTATTCATCACAGAAATTCCATTAGCCAACACACCATCTTTTTTTGCATAAGACAGTATTTCCACTTATTTCCAGACCATAGAGGGTTAAACACAAGAAACTATAGAAGGTGCTTTGGGAATTACCTTCCGCAAGTAAACACAAGCAGAAACCAAATCCTCTGTGACATTTGCAAGTTCCTGGTCAAGAGGAGCATGGCATTGTATATATGCTATCTCTCTATTCACTCTGCTGTGCTTTAGGAAGCAATTTAGTTTGATTTGTACATTTAGCACTTGTAGCGTTTGTTTCTTATGAAGCAGTGAATTAATGCTCCTTGCATTTCCTCATGGAAGACATTCTGTAGGGTTGCCAATAGCTTCAAGCACTGAGAGCTGCAGAATATCAGACATATCCAAAAAGATGTCAGGACATGTAGGAGGTTCAGATTGGGCTCTTTGGTTTACTTTTGTCAGAGTAGGGAGGTTTAATATGAAGCACCTGTAGCACAACAGGCTTCCCATTCCATAGGTAGGCTTGTGAAAGGCTGAGAGAATTTGCATGAAAAAATAAAAGCAAACAAATAAACCGTTTTGCTACAGGAGGTTTATGTTAAAAAATTCATTCAGCAAAGGCAGCAACTTAAAACACAATTTTTTCATTTCTTATTTAATGTTTTTCCTTCATGTGTACTCTTGCTCTATTTTTTTTTTCTACGAAGAAACAGATGTGCATAGGTAGGCAATAGAAAGTGCACAGATTTTATTTACATACTTCAGCAAACTACTTTTTTCTCAGCTGCCATCCTATCTGTTTGGCCAGCATCCACTGTAATCTGTTCTCCTTCATTATGTTAATCTGTGGGCGGAAAGATTTCTGTCATCTTCAAATCGCTTGTACAGCAATGGTAAACACCTTGGCCTGTCTGTAATTGGACAGGTGTCTGCATTGGTGTCACCCAGCTTTTAATTCAATTAAAGAACTGGCTGCTCTGCTCTCATTACCCACTCATTTCCTCTGCACTTTCAGTCAGTCAGTGAAATTTACACTCAGCACCTGACTACGTTGAAATACAAAGTCAGCAGTCCCATAGCAGAGATCATCACTGATACATGTGAATTAATTTAAAGAACAGCAAAATAAATTTTGCAGAAAAAAATAGCCTATGATCCAATGAAGTTGGCTGACAGCTTTAAAAAAACTTTCCCTAACTCCTCAATTATCACACTCTCAGACTGGCATCTCTTGTCTATACCCAATAATTGCTGATCTGATAAGAGTCCATCAGACTTTCCAAGATGGGATGCTAACAAAGCAAAATTTGGCCACACCTGCATGTATTCTATTAATGCTAACAGGAGAGAGGTGGATAAATTGTCACTTTGACCAGGAGACAGGATTAGAGACATCATCAATATTTAAGAAGAGGGTCATCCTCATGTATTTGGGATCTAAGTCCCATGCATTCAGTCTGCCACTATTGAGCAGCTCAATCCACCTAGACTCAAAATTTACATGACAGACTACATTCAAAGCCTTAAAATCCACATGGGGAAGTGGAGATGCTAAATCATTTTAACACACCACTCCTATCTGCCCAAAGAACCTTCAGAAATAAATTAAAGTTCTAACACAGACATTTTGACACAGTGACCCCATGAAACTGAATAATGTCATTTGTTAAATATGAATGTAAAGTTAACAGTCTAAAAGAGTGATCTGGAATCACACCTAGAACATTAAGCCCACTTTATATGCAAAACTAGTATTTAATTCTCTATACTTTTATTTAAATGGTCTTTAATTATTTGCAATATTGAAAGTCAAGGTTTAGAGTTGTACAAGAGAGAGAATGCTAGGTTCATTCCAGCAGATAAGGGATAACAACATGGATATGGGCAATAGCAAAGGGGTCAACAATGAATTTATGGTAAAATGGGTGTGTGGACTAGTCAGAGTTAGTTGCATCTTTATGTCTACTCCATTCATTGTTCTAATGCATACAGTATATAAGAAGATTACATATCCAGCTTTTTTTCCCTTCACTTCTCCAGAATGCAGACATTTCTTTTGTTCAGTACCTCTCAAAGGGAGGTCTCATGCACTTAGGCAACACAGCCATATTCCACAGCATTCTGGCAGATTTTGAGTGGAAAACTAGTACTTCTCATCAACAAAAAAAAAAAAAAAAGGAATGGTTTACCACTCTGGTATGAGGTCTCATATTCTCTTCACAAAATCTGAAAAATAGATTCAAAGGCAATTACAGTATTATAGCAATTTTCTAATCCAGTTAAAAGCGCTTTATGAAAGCAGCTGCTTCGCTGTTGCAGTCTGTCATCCTGCTGTTTCATGAAGTTCTTTCAAGACTCCACCAGGTCTTCAGACACGAAAAGACACACTTGCTTATGGCAACTTAAAGACCTTTTACTCTGCAGAATGGATAGGTTATACAAATATAAATTGAGGTGAGGTTAGTAAAATATATTTACTGATGGAGCCTTCCCATAAAAACAAAACCATTCATCTACATGCACAACTCACCCCAAAAAAGCTATTTAATCTTACAGATGTAACACAAAAGTTCTTTTCCTCACTTCCATAAAAACTGCACTCAGCTAAGATGGTGGAAGAGAGCTATTTTGCAAGGCTAGTTCAAGCTTTTTTTTTTATTTAACAAGTAAATTTAGCTAATTTTAATCATAACCAGGCATTACTTTGCATATGAAGCCTGAAAACTCTGCTGCTAAATGCTAAGGTTCTGAACAGAGCTCACCACACAAATTCCATTTGTTTCACGAGCTGGGTGTATTTTTTTGCCAAAGGGACGTTTCTTTGCTGATTTTTTCATTGTTTCCTCCCTAAAATGCTGTTTCATGAGGACCTATTTTGAAATACACCTACTGCAATTGAAACAACACTTGACCTTTAGATTTACCTTAATTCTTGTCTAAGCTTTAAAACCAAAAATTACCAAATCTCCCCTCCCCAAACCTAGACTATTTAGCTAACTTGAATGCCTGAGGTCATACAGCATCTGTCCAACAAAGTCACTTGTGTGTCGAGATGCATCATTGCCACAGTACACTTAATCACAGTCCGCTGATCAGAAAAGGAAGTCCTCAACTGACTTTGTTTTTGACAGATTGTAGCAAAAACTGTTTAAGTACATGTGTCTTCCACATATGCATTTCTGAACTGAAAGCCTGGGCACATCAATCTGTCGCATACATCTGCATTTTTAAGGCATCTTCTAACTAAGTCTAGCACAAGTCGCAAAAGGAAGAACTACTCAGCACGAGGGCACCTATTCCAACTCTTCGGCTTACAAGAACAATCAAAAGTTTTACTTTAGTTATTGCATTTAGGTGGCTTGAAAGACCCCTTTTTTCCCCAACAGATATATTTCATAACAAACCATACACAAGCTCCACTGGCTTTGAAGATGCAATTCAGGTTGCAGTGGTTCAAGGAAACCTGTTACATTTCCCATAGGGAACTCTCTAGCTACTTCAGTCTGCATAAAGCCTTAATCCAACAGTTTAATTTTGCACCAAGAGTTAATTAACCACAACGAGTATTGGTTTTGTAATATCTACCACTACGTTACCCTCGATCATTCCAAACAACTTCATCAGTGCTTATTTTCTACAGTATGATTGCCTTTAAAAGTTTGCAGAGAGACAAAGAAATACTGTTTACTTTTTTGCAGATTTTTTTAATATGTCTATAAAAACATAATAATCCTTTCTGGCCTGAAAAACATCAAGAAATTAACTTCTTTTTATTAATAAAGTATTAGTATGTATCTAAGAGTTGATGTAACTTTGATAAAATGCTCAGGTTTATTTAATCACACAATTTATATTTTGTATGAATAAATTTATACAACAGCATTGGACTGTAAAGATTCATTTAGGTCTAAACTCAATCAAGTTTGAATCTTAATACTGTAGAATATTAATATAATTTATGTTTTAAAATTCATATATTGAAAAATATGCCACCAGTCTTCTAAAGCTAGCTAAATGAAAGGAGAAGGGAACCTACATTCTGCCATTCTGACTTAGTCATCAGGAGCTCAAGCACCACCTGACAACTCACAGAAACCTAATGGGCATAGACAGGTCTATCAGCTACCCCTTGTTGCAGCAGCTGCCCCAGCCAAACATTCTTATCGACATCAGAAATTTTTTAGAACTTTAGAAATTTGTCTCAGCTTGGAGCAAGGATTTGTGAGTCCTTCTAGTGCTCTAGCCCCACATACATTTATATTAGTTGGTTTGCAACAATCCTTTTCTATACATTTAAAAAAATATCATTAACTGCAGTATGGGAGTGTTTTTAAGTGTAAAATATTTGTGCAAACCAGGAGCTTCCAAGTAACTTCAAGTGCATGAGAGTATTGCCCAAGCAATTCACCAACAGCTTCATGAAGCAAACTCCCCATTGGTGTTAAATTGCTTATTTCATCCCACACAGATGAAATAAGCCTGAGACAAACAGCATTTTCTAATGTCCATCTCAGACAGTGACCCCCAAACCCCGTCAGAGGCAGCAGTCAGGGTGCAGAGGCCGGTCCCAAAGCCGCAGGCTGCTTAGGCAGGGGACTGGCAGAGCTCTCCCTGAGAGGGACAATCTCTCAGCTGATAGCATTTGCCAGAGTGTGGGCATTTGCCAGGCTGGCAGCGAGCTTCCCCCAGTGCTCTGGCCCCACTGTCCAGCCCTGGCTGATCTGCCACTGGCAGGCGGCCCCGTCTCCTCTTCTGAGAGACTCTCCAGCTACAGAGCTTTCAAAACCACAGCACAGCTCAGACACTTTGATTAACCATATTAAATCATTAAATTAACTTTTCCTGAGATATTCATCTGCTGAGCATAAAAGACTAAAAGGTGAAAAGTAATTACAAACATGTGTCACAGGAAGGAGGGAATGGCAGCTGTCAACCACAATTTCCTTGTTACCACGTGTACAGCCACAACATCAACACTCAGCTATTGCAGCAATGACAGAGGTGGGATGAACTGCAAAATCATACAAACTTGAAAGGGAAATCTGTAAAAGGAATAAATACCAATTGCGTGTGAATTCTTTTGCAGCACATTTTATTTCATTATTATTTGTAGGTATCATTAGAGCCTGTCATTTAGAGGCTGGTCAACCTCCTGAATTCTACAGTGAGAGAAATCTGAATTATAAAATAGGGGATTTTGCATGTGCTTGACAAGAGAAGCATCAGAAAATTGTGATCAGTGGCACAAAACACAGTTAGAGGCAAAACAGCTGTGGTGTACCCCAGGGGGTTGATACTGTCCACAAACTTTATCAATGACTTTGATGATGGGGGGCAGTGTGCACCCTCAGCAAGTCTGTGGATGACACAAAAGGGCCACTGAGATGATAAAAGGACCGGAGCATGTCTTCTCTGAGAGAGGCTGAGAGAGCTGGGACTGATCATCTTAGGAAAGACAAGGCTCAGGGTGATCTATCGAAATGTATAAATACCTGATGGGAGGGAACAAAGCAGCAGCCAGACTGTTCAAAGTAGTGCCCAGTGACAGGACAAATGGACACAAATTGAAATACATGATCCACAGTATCAGAGGATATCCTGAGTTGGAAGGGACCCACAGGGATCATGGGTCACAATGATCTTAGAGGTCTTTTCCGACCGAAATGATTCTGTGATCACTGAGTCCAATTCCTGCCTCTGCACAGGACAACCCCGAGAATAACACCACGTGTCTGAGAGCCCAAAAGCTTCTTGAACTCTGGCAGGCTTGGTGTTGTGACCACTTCCCTGGGGAGAAAATTAAATTCCAACTGAACACAGGAAACTGCTTTTTACTGTGAGGGTGGCCAAACCTGGAATAGGTTTTCCATAGAGAAGTGTCTCCATATGTGGAGATATTTAAAACTCGACTGGACATGGTTCTGGGATATCTGCTCCAGTCGACCTTGCTTGAGCTGGGGGAATGGACTAGATAATCCTTCCAACCCAAATGATCCTGTGATGTTCTGGATTCCAAAGGAAAGTGGAAGCAAAAGCTGGTCACAAACCATATTGAAACAGTGTGTTCTAAAGCTTCTTCCATTTGTTTAAACACTGATTCTAATTTATATTCCAGATTTTGATGTCAGCATGTGGAATGCACTGGAACGCAGAAGAAAGCAATCCAGCCTTTAGGAAAAAAATTCTTTCATGTGGTGACTCTGTACTTCCTTTATTACTCTGCAAGTGTGACCAGCTGCATCCAAAGTGTATCAGTGTTATAACACACTTCTCTAAAGGCAAGATGGGCAAGCATGGTACTTTCTGAATCCCAAAAATTTACACTCTAACTTTATACTCTCATCCTAGAATACAGATACTGCACACTATGTTGAAATATATCACCTTATCCAATAAACTCCTGGTTCAACAGTCAGAACCTCATTTTAAGGATTTAAATCTGATGAATATTCCTTTCTTGGATGAAAATGAAAAAACAGTTTGACATTTTGGAAGATTACAAGGGTCAGATTTTGAAGGATTTTTGTTCCTGAGGAGTCAGAAATAGACATCTGAGACTGTGGGATTATGGTCACTTTAAGACCTATTTTACTTTTAATATTTAGCTCAGCTTTTCTTCTTCTTGACAAGGGTACAAGAGGTTCTTCTGAATTTGACACACACAGTACAGCCTTCTGAGAAATGGGTAAAGCTCTTAACTTTTTGTTACTGTGCTCCAGTTATAACTCAGGACCCTACTGTAATTGTTCAAAAGAATTTACAGTATAAGTATAAACTAAAACACAATAGATGGGCCTAAAAAGCTGCAAGGAAAAAAATAAGACAGAGAGGGTTGTCAGTGCACTCAGACTCGTTTGCAAACAGCAGACTAAGCAGTGCCTAGGCTTGACAGGGGATGAAAATTTGAAGGAGGGCGTGGAAAAATACCATAGTTTCTTCATCAGTGGTCCCACTGAGAGCTGTGGTGCCTTTCTGCTGTTGCATTAGCAAGCCTGGATGTTTGGATTACTGTAGCATTTTCTCATGGAATGCAACAAAAGAATTTCTAAAGAAATGTCCCTGAAATTAGGGAGAAAACAAGCAAAAATTTTCATTCTCAACAAACTGAAAAGAAAAGTAAGCAAAGACAGCATCTCCTGTAAGGTTCACAGTTTATGTTAACTTTTGATTAACCAGGAAAGATAATTCATCAGGGAAAGAGACACCTTCTCCCAGGAGTCTCATATTTGTGGGTAACTAGTTCTCAATGTCCACTGACTTTCCCACCAGTGTAGGCTTCACTGAAATCAACAGACTAAGGTAAAATAACTTCAAGATTAGTGATTTTATTTACACTTGTCTCAGCTCTGTCCTCACCATGAAGACATGAATTATGTATTTCATACAATGCCAAAACTGGAAAATACATAACTAAACTATTGGGCAGGAGTTATAAATAACAAGAGGAAGCACTTCTTATACACACAAAACTGAACTGGAACAATTACTCCCACAGCAGTTACAGAAAGAGAAAGAATAAATGTATTAAAAAATAAAGACAATTCTACCATAGACCATTAAGGACGATGGTCCAGATGCAGCTTTCAGCGGAAGAATTCCACAACCAACCAGCTGAATTTGTACTAACAGGAAGACTCATTCCATGCTTAGCACATTTCTTACATTTTCTTCCTGAGCATCTAGAGAATCACAGAATATTCCAAGTTGGAAGGGATCCACAAAAATCGAGTCCAACTCTTAAGTGAATGGCCTGTACAGGGATTGATCCCACAACACTGGTGTTATTAGCACCACGCTCCAAGCAACTGAGCTCATCTCAGGTCATAATCTGACACAGTCACATAGATCAATATTTGAATGCAGCCATTCTTAAGTTCTTTGGGTCATATAAGTGGACAGTGTGCTGCTGTAGCAAACAAAGCCAACAGGATGCAGGGTTGCATCAAAAAGGACATCTCCAGTAGAGATGAAGAAGTCATTATTCTCCTCTACTCAGTTCTTGTCAGGCCACACCTGGAACACCGTGTTCAGTTTTGGACCCTGCTGTGCAAAAATGATGTGGACAGGCTGGAGAGAGTCCACAGAAGGGCCACAAAGATGATCGAAGGATTGGGAAGCCTGTCATGTGAGGAAAGGCTGAGAGAATGGGTTTGTTCAGCCTTGAGAAAAGAAGGATCAGGGGAGACCTTATCACCAGTTACAGTATTTAAAGAGTGGCTACAAGGAAGAAGGAGTCTCCCTTTTCACAAGGAGTCACATGGAAAAGACAAGGGGTAACAGGTACAAGTTACTCCTGGGGAGAATCCAATCGGACACAAGATGAAAACTTTCACAATGAGAACAATCAGCCACTGGAATAATGTTCCCAAGAAGTGGTGGATTCCCCAGCTATGAACACTTTAAGATTCAGCTGGAAAGGGTGCTGGGCCATCTTGTCTAGACCATGCTTTTGCCAAGAAAGATTGGATCAGATGATCCTTGAGCTCCCTTTCAATGTGGTATTCTACAACTCCATGATTTTATTTTGCACTATTTGACAGTTCTCTACAACTCCCTGACAGGAGGTTGTAGTGAGGTGGGGGACGGTCTCTTCTGTGCCTACAGTGAGAGGCCAAGAGGAAATGGTCTCAAACTGAGACAGAGGAGATTCAGATTAGATATTAGAAAAAAGTTTCACTGTTTGGGTGGTCAGGCATTGGAATGGGCTGCCCAGGGAGGTGGTGGAATCACCATCCCTGGGGGTGTTCAAGAGATGTCTGGATCCGGTGCTGGGTGATGTGGTTTAGGGGTTACAGTGGTGGTGTTGAGTTGATGGTGGGACTTGATGATATTAAAGGTCTCTTTCAACCTCGATGGTTCTGTGATTCTATCCGCCGCAATAGAACTGAAGAACCGGGATCCAATGACTGTCTCAATTTAATGTAAAGGTCTGCTGCTTCTTCTGCCTCCTGTAAGCTGCAGGCAGATAACCTCTTACCTGTCCAGCCTGGTGCAAACATTTTCACAACCCTGACATGTAATCATGGCACAATGCCAACCAAGTTAAACAACATTTTGGTTCTGACCATCAGCTGTGAGTAAGCTACCTAATCCATATGTCTCTACTACTGTCTTTAATTTCTACCAATATCATCTTGTATTGTCTTGTAGCATAGATAAAGAACGTTGAAATCAACAAGGTCATTAAAGAAATCATAGTAAGGATAGAAAGCCCATGCAGTTCTGGTAAGTTCACTACTCACAAATAGTTAAGATATTTCAAACCACAGAATATAAAATATGTGCAATTTTTCCCTTGAAAATGTGCACATAGGTTATGGCAGAGAAACAACACAAACCATATATACTTATGTAAAAACTATAACCTGGGCTTCAGGAAATAACAGTGCCTGAGGGTTAACACACTTTCCAGGACTGTTGTACTGCCCAAACCTGAGCCAAATCAAAGCACCAGCTTAGAGCATTGCATCATTACCACTTTTTGAATTGTCATGAATTATAGAATTGATGTTAGAGATCATAAAAATCAATCTATTGGTCTGCACTATTTGCCCCATTTAGTCATCACATAACATAATCCAGATTCTTGGCAGTAATGTGCTTCCTTCCCAAGGAACTTTGTAGCAGCCAGAAAAGGCAGTTTGTCCATAGACAGCAGAAAGCCACATCCACATTATCCTGGTAGGAAGAAATGTCCCAAAATGTTCTCTATAACATTCTCACCCCATAAACCCAAAGCCACGAATTTCTTCATTCCATAATAACCTACTTCCACATCCCAGTGGCATCAACCACAGCATTTGATTAACACAAACGTATGCTAGCTCCCACTGAAATCAGTTAGATTTATACGATCAAAATCAGGCAGCTATGTCAAGTGCTTTCATACATCACGTCAAATAGTATCATACGAGACCCACACTCAGAGTTAATTTAGGTGAACTAGATGAAACAATAGGGAAGGAGTTAAAAAAAAGATCACATATAATAAGCAAAAACATGCAAACAAAAAAAGCATTTATCCTCCAGATCATAAATAGTTTGGGAATTATTTTTAATATTTGTACTGTATCTTAATTTCTATTGTTCTTTGAAATCAGTACATCACTATGAGGATGCTGACACAAATAATTACCCTTCAAAATGTTATCGATGGTGTGTATACACAAAAACAGACAAGCAGTACTTCATAGATCAACAAAAGGAGGGATAAGCATCCTGTGTTATTAGATACGCCTAAAAAATGGTACTTAACAACATTTACCTGTGAGCATACCAGCGTCAGCAAGCTCAGCACTGGTGATGGGTACAGTGGGACCATCCGCTTCATATGCTTTCAAAATGTACTTCTCAATTACACCTATGACCCCAGCTGGTTTGTCCCAGGTGACCTCAATGCTGTAACCATTTATACTGTGAACTCTTGAGGGAGTTGGCACATTTTGTGGAACTGTAGAAGGATAAAATAGAAAATAGAGAAAATGGCAGTTCTAAGGAGACTATTGCCCCTATTCTTCACTTTTAATGGCTGCAGTAAATCAGACTCAACCATTAGCATAAATACAATTTATTAGAGTTGTAACTTTTCAGCATTGATTTAATATGACTGCACATCTTGAGCTATTCAGTTTAAGCTATATTTCAAAACCATCAAAACTCCATCTACATAACATTCCTCCTTGTCTTGTTGCAATTTTCCAAAAACATTTCATGTATCAAACATATTTAAGCATCACTCACAAAGAGAGGAGGTGGACTGTATGTAGCTAACAAGCACAGGCATTATAATAATACAACTGAATGAAGCAAGGCAGTACTGCAGCAGAGAAGAGTTTGATATTTATCAGTTGGGTATCTAAGTCACAGAATGCCACGATTATGAAACATTCCTAAAAATCTGCACTCTCGTTTGCAGAAGTCCTTCAAAAAATTAAAGCTCTTCCATTTATTTTCCATGTACATATTTTATTTCCACAATGCCATGCACATTTCTTGGGGAAAAGCAGAGATTTTTAAGGCCTTTTTGCAAAATCCTTTGCTTCTCATTCCATATTACATAATGAAAAAACAAAAAAAGAAAAAGGAAAATTTAAATGTTTTGAAGAACTGGAGAACCAAGATCATATACGCATAGAGCTGCTAATAAAAAGAAATCATCCCATTTCCTATAACCTTTAACTATTTCTTGGATATTACTATGCCAAGTAAAGGTCTGGTCAGTAACAGCTTCATCACAGATGACTGCACAAGGGATGCAGAGGAAAGACCCAAGGAACACTATGGCAGGATGATGGATGATGGGTTTGCTGTAGGTGCATGTGGGCTCCCTAGCCCTGCTGATGATCATTCGCTTTTCTCACCATCAAACAGCCTATTTTTTGGTAATTTTACTGTTTAGTTTCATTAAATATGAATGCAGCCTTGTTTTTTATAAGAAGGGTACCAGCACGGAAATTAAAAAAATACCAGGAAGCCGTGATTCTTCTGTAAAGGATGTGATACTCTGAGAAAGCTTCTATTACCACAGCAATACATTGATTTCATTAGTTATGAAATGTATCACAGGGCGAAGTAAGGTACTGTACAGCAGATGGTCTTCTCATAAGGGATACAACAAAACCAACTCAAAAATAATTAAATACCGCAATTATTGTCCAACCCCAGGGAACATGGACTGCTCAGTGCTGTGGTCAGCTTGCAAACATAAATTTGTGGCAAACCTTACAGTTGTCAGATGGTTGACATGAAAATATGCATATATTTTGCCCCTTCTGGGTGGCAGACAAAGTATAGCTTGTATAAGAATGCATCTGCAAGTCCAATATTTATGCACGTATCACGTAATTTTTTAAGGTGAAACATTGGACAACTTACATCAAAAGAATGCTCTGCACTGATGGAATGCAATTGGGCTTCAATTCCAAGAAGAGGGAAAGTTATTTAAATAAAATACACAGAACTGTAAATCTTCAAAATCTTACTGGCTTGATAAAGTTTACAAAAGCACTGAACAGAAGAGGAAAAGTTTTAAAAATTTTCTTCATAAAACATATGAAAAATTTGATCTTAATGTATCATACTCTTACTCTGAAACCTTCTCCACAGGCCATGTGCTGCCACATTTTCACACATAATCTATGGACTACTTGTTAAAAGAATCCTCATGCAGCAGCACTGAGTAGCCCATCCATGTGCAAGTCATTAAAAAAAACAACTTTCACAAGACCACCTTGTCCCTAGCAAATACATGGCCTCTTATTTTCCACAGCTTGTGTCTGCTATCCCAGTCTCACCTTTCTCTACACCTGATTTTGTAGCACTACGTTATATGTGGGAAAACATAGATTTACTTAGTCCAGCCTAGTCATGTAACGTGAGGTTGGATGAGCACGTATGAACACAAATAGATGGCTGCTCGTGCTCAGTTAACGCACTTCAATCCTTTAACGTCCTTAATTACATACTCTAATACATATTTGGAAAATACCTTGAGTTATGAGAAGAAAACACTTGCCTGAACACTTTACAGCTGATGACTAATTTTGTACCTGTTTGAAGGATTAAGCAGTTTTGCTCCCTCAGAAACACTATGCAAGGTTCACTAATCAAAATTGTTGTGGTTGGATTATCTCCACAGAATCAGAGAATGGGTCAGGTTGGAAGAGACCACAGTGGTTCATCTGGCCCAACCTCCCTGCTCAAGCAGGGTCATCCTAGAGCACAGGGCACAGGATTGTGTCCACGCAGTTCTTGAACACCTTCAACCTGACATTAAATAGCTTATGAAAAATAAGAACAAGTAAACTTTAAAATTATATTTACCTGGTTCTCTTGTTCGAGCGTGGGTCCACATACTAGATACTGATCCTCCTTCATTTAAGGCAACCACCCTATAGAGGTATTCTTCAAAGGACATTGAGAAGGATAGAGGAGGTAAAAGATTAAAAAAAAAAGTACTGAACACAGTAATACATTAGTAAAGAATGAAATGAAAATTATGTATTTTATTTAAGGAACCAATGCACTACCTGTAAATGGTTGTAGAGCACTCTCATAAACACTCTGCTCTTTTCCTCGGTACACAAGGATGGAGTCATTTCCCCTGCAGTTAACAGCACTGTCAGTTGATAGGCATCCGTCCAGATTGACTCTGACAGCACTGCTGGACACAGATGCCAAGTTAACGACAGCACCTCGTGTAAATTTAACATCCTTCATGCAACCACCGAAACCTAGCAAACAGTAAGGGATTAGTACCACATAAAGAGCTTCAGTCATTAAGAAACACTTCTGTTCCTTTCAATTCTATATTTTCAACATTAAAGACTGTAACGTGAATATGTTGACTTCCAACAAGACATTCTGTCTGCACTTTCAAGACACTAAGCTGGTAAATTCCTGCCTTACTAATCTACACTTTCACTGTCAGCAATTCCATCCCACAAGGAAATACCTTTCTGTTTTCTCTTTCATCACTTGTAACTTTAAAATTATTACCATGAAAGTGATTCTCTCACTTATAAAATCAGCTATTTCCTGGTTGCTACTATTTTGTTAATATACATACTTCCTCAAACTGAAAAGAACATCTAGATTTAAATTACAATTAACTTCAGGAGATCAGATGGAGGTATATCAGTTTTGTCTAACAGGGATATAACTAAAATGCCATTTATAAACATACTCCAGAAACATAACCCCAAACTACGTGTTTATGATAAAAAATTTAAGCAGCTTTGTTTTATATTTGTTTCTACACATCCATATATTTCTGTGCTTGTGTGTGTGTGACATTCCTATCAAAATTACAAACATGTTAAATGAGTTACTTGCAGTTACAGCACAATTACGAAATTCAGGAGGCAGCTGTTACAACTTTTATACTTACTAAAAATTAATAAATTGATATAAAATGGGTCTCAAATCTGAGTATTCATTGGTGCTTAACACAACGCCAAACTAAACAGTAACCAAACTGAAGACTTCAATTCATCTAAGAATTAATTTTGTGAATTAAAAATCTACCTCTCACAGATCAGTGCTGCTCTTTAGCTTTGTGAAAGCTAAAGTATTTATATCTTATTTATATCTTACTTACTTTTCTTGCCTTTATTACTGCAAGATGACAGATCAGAGTAGTATTTGTCCTTAGCCACCCAAACTGAGAATCTAATGTCCATACATAGTTCATGCAAAAAGGGGTACTGAAGGCACACACCCATTTTGAATCATCCTCTAAAACACCTTCTCTCTCCACAACACAGGGAATTTGGCCAAACTGCTCCTTTAAATGAATACATCCTAATTTAAGTTCAACTCCTACTCCACAGTGACCAGCTCAGTTTCTTAGCCTGTGGCAGAGAAAAGAATCAGTCCCAGTCTGCCCAGGCATCCTAATCACAAGACAAAATGAAGTTGTTTGATTTGCAATGAGATGCATACTGTACAGTCTATTTTAATACATTATTTTTAGTATCTTTTTAGCTACATTTATCACTATTTGAAGATTTCTCAATGACATCAGCCAAGCAATCCTGTATATTCTCAAGTAGCTGAAGAATAAGTAAAGATCGTTAAAATTTTCACAAACATTCCTGCCAGGTAGCTTCCTTTTGAACCTCCCAGGAGGCCATGCGATGGGTCAT
This sequence comes from Edolisoma coerulescens, assembly GCA_013397115.1. NCBI lineage: Eukaryota > Metazoa > Chordata > Aves > Passeriformes > Campephagidae > Edolisoma > Edolisoma coerulescens. Next base: position 146,246 of record VWZW01000750.1, on the reverse strand, counting down.
GCAAAGGCCCACAGACTCCAGCTGAAATTTCTTAAAATAAAGTTGTAACTCGCATGGAGGTGAGGCAGGAGGAGAGTAGTACTTATCACTTACTTGCTGTGAGCAAAACAACATGCCTTTATTAAAAAATTAACCATCAAGCAGCCATAAATTGAGAAAACCTTTTCTAAATATTTATTAAATGGGAAGATCTCTATATTCTATTATCTTACCACTACATCATTGTAGTCCTAAATAAAAGTATGTTTTAAGCTATAATATCTAATCTTGCTCACCTGAACCTACATTTAGGAGCACTTAAGGTAATATTTATCTTCAGACATTCTAAACATAAATTCATGCCCACCATCTTTTTTCGTGGTGGATTGAGGAGGTTTGGTGGGAAAGACATGTTTATTGATGTGCCTTGATATGCACTTCAGACATCCACTTTAGATGCTATTTTGCCCTAGATTCTTTGTTCACAGATCTCTTTGCTGCAGGAGTTGCGAATGCATCCACTCACGAGGCTACACCATCTGCTACAAGGCAACACTGACAGGGTATGACTGGCCAGCTCTTTTGGGCCATAAATATTATGCATGCAGAACCTGAAGGAAGATTATATTATATGTGATACTTAGAGCTGGAAGAATGCTTAAAACAATATTCTTGAAGTATTCTATAGCTGTGAAATCACAAGACTCCAATACAGCTCACTTCAATGTGCACATTCAGTGTGAGTTCATGCATTCAAAGCCACTTACTGGATTCCCCACTAATCACTTACTGACTGATACACATTTGTCCACAGTAGCTGAAAAATACCCCATGACTGATGAACAGCTTCACAAGTAATGAAAAAATACACCCAAACAGAGCCAGTTTAGTAGACACTTCTTGACTATGTTTCCTACAGTAGATCCTTTTGTGGAGGCAATTTGTATCAGGATGCAACCAATGCTTCTCTCTTTTCCCTACAGATTTGACCTGTTCCAGAACAGAAGGGTCATAGTGATGGCTAAATATATGATCATCTTCCTTCCTTCTGATAATGAGGAAAACATCATGGCAATTGTAGCCAAAATCCAGATTCGGGGGTTTATACTCGCTTAGTTTTTTAGATCAGAATCAGTATTGCCTGAAATAGACTAATAAACTCAGCTGTTCTTCCATGTGGCAGCATCCAGATTCATAACAGTGATGTAAGCTATGTTTACTGTCTCCCACTGGTTTTGTATTCCAAATCTGCAAGTGACATAAGTTGATCAAGTAAAACAGGTTTCTGTGAACTGGCATTCTCTGATGAAGACCTGAGATCATCTGGCTGGGCATCTCCCTTTATCATTTCCTTCACTCCAGGTCCTCTCTTATCAGTCAGATTGCCTCAGGTATCACTGGAAGAATTTTTATAGCATTACAAAAGGATCAGGTCTAAGTAAAGCTAGATGGGTAGGGATAACTGGTAGTATCACAATGGGTAGGAGGAAAAATTCATGTTACACATTCATGAATTTAGACTATCAGCAGCAGAATGTCTACCTGGTACATGACACCAGTTTTTGAAAACGTATGTTCTTCTTGGTGTCATCTTACCCTGTTCTAACCCCAGGTCTCTGTAGAAACTGTGAATCTCAGGTGGGACTCCTCCTACGTAGACAGGTGAGTTTACTTTCAGCTGCTGAACACCGGGTTCGAGCGCCTGCTCTCTCAGTTCATTCATAGCTGCTGAAATCACAGAGCCCTCCTTGTTCACGGTGACTTCATTCCACTTTCCGTCACAATAAGACAGTCCCAACCAGAGCTCCACTTGTGTAAAGACAGTGCCAGTTCTTAAAAATATGTTTAATATTCCACTTTTCAGCTCAATCTATACATTTTAAAACAGAAAAAAAATATATTTTGAAAGAGACATCAAATACACAATAATGACAGAAAGTTATTTTAAAAAACAAGGGAGTTATAAATAAGATCAATGGAAAAGGAATTTTTTATCTTCAGTTTAATACTGTTTATACAAAACATGCTAAATACAGTGTATCAGTTCATTTAGAATGTAGGAAAATATATTTTGATTTTTTTGACAACTTTGGCACTAATGTAGCTAAAAAGAAAAGACAATGAATAGGACTGTTTGCTTTTTTTCAGAATGAGAAAACAGTATTTTATCTATCGATTCATTTTTTAGAGGAATGCAACAAGATAATAAGGAAATGAAATGTCAGACCTGATTAAGGTCTTTTTAATTGGCTGGTGAACTCAATTTCAAATTTTTCCAGCATACATTGATTCTTACATTCATACATTTCATCCTTATTCTTCTAAATCTTGTAAGAAAATAATTGGTTTTGTATGTGCTTTTTGAGATTAATGTGCCAATTCTCTAATAGAAATACATTTTACTTAAATTTTTCACTGCAGAAGTTTCCAAACGCTTTACTGCAAGACTCTTTATCCTAACTGACTCAAACACAAGTGGGCTGAGACTGTAAATTAGCACATATAAAGCACTAAACACTTAGGGGATGAACTGGTGGTTGAAAAATATGAATATTTCACAAAAAGACATTACTGCTTCTATACCAAAACCTTATTAAGTGAAATAAAAACTGCAGATTTAATATAAATTCTTATCACTATTATTGACAAACTGACATATTTCGTTTACTGATAATATTTATATTTCAGTGTTTGTAATTGGATCCTATTTCCTTAACAGGAAACACCCCAACGGATGAAAGAACTCTGTGCTTGAAGTGTCACAGACAATGCAAGTCCTATTCCCCAGCGCACACTGACTCCTTGCTCATGAGACAGAGGGATTTTCTTTATTTGTTTCTTTGGGACCACAACTTTTCCTGTTTCCATGAGTTCAAACCCATTTATAACTAAGGACTCTGCAATACAGGTAAAGGACTGATCATGGCATCAATGCTGACGAGAATAGCTTGAGAAAGCAGCCCATTGGACAAGTCACTGCTTTTCTTCACGGGTGGGAATTAATATGGAGCACACTGTGCTGGTGTGAAGAAAGCATTCCAGAGGCATTAGTACAGCAACATGCCAGCAAACCTGCCAGACCTGGAAGCCAGAGAGAGGGCACAGTGTTTGACCCAGGGTCACTACACAGCACAACCCTCCTCCAATTTACTCATCTTGGCATAGTTTTAAAGCAGGCAGTGAATGATGCTTGTGCTTTTTGTGTTGACCTGGACTGACATTTAGAATGCCTGAGTGCAGCTAAAGATAGGGGACCACTGCTCAGTTTCAACTGTTCTGTGTGGTGAAAATAAAATAAAAAAAGTTAAGTCCTGCATAGATCTGAGCATAGGTACTGAGCACAGGTTTAGAAAACCAGCAGATAAATTGTTTTCTTTACACAGAATCCTGGGAAAACATTAAAAAAAATATTTTTAATCATTATGATTTTTAATCTGTCGTTGGAAAAAATATTATTACTTGAAACCAAAACTGCACAAAGATCACATTATTCTGCCAGATATCTCAGTAGCCACCTCTCAACAGAACCAGATCTTTATATCACAGCTCTCAACCTAAGCAGGTTCCAGTTTATTTCTTAAAAGCATGCTTGCTTTTCAGAATTTGGGTTACAAATTTTCATTAATGCTTTTCTCTATGCACACAATTCTCATTTTGATATACTTGAGCATGTAAGGTTGGAATTAGGAAAGCCAAAGCTTAGCCCGAATCTGGAAGATAAGAGGGGCAAGAATGATTCCACAGTCCCACTAGCATGTTGTGGTATCTCTCTGAGACTGATACAGGGACCAACTCTGATTAAAGACGTTATTAATGACCTGGGCAATAGGATGGGGTATACTCCCACCGAGTTTGTAGGTGATAGCAAAAGGGGCTGCCTTTGGTATCCTAGACATACAAAGCGGCTTTGAAGAACAGTACTGGGTCAAGATGGATTACAAACGGAACACTGGCCACCAATGCACCCTCAAAATGATGAGGGCAAACTAGCACTGGGCTAGGTTAGAAAAAAGGTGGGCAGGAGTTCCAAGGAGATAATTCTTCCCCTCTATTCATCATGTGTAAGACCACATCTGGACTACTGTATCCAGTTGTGAACACTGGTAAATGAAAGACATTGTGGCACACCAGAGTGAATCCAGTGGAGGGGCACCAAGCCGGTCAGTGGCTGGAGTACCTTGCATACGAGTTGAAGCTGAAAGAACAGGGTTTGTCCAGTCTTATGGGTAAGCAGGAAGAGAACTTAAGCATTCCACTGCCTTATGCGAGGATACAGAAAAGACAGGCCCAGACTTTTCTCAGAGGCTCATTGTGAAAGGATGAGAGGCAAAAGACAAATTGTAATGAGAAACAGTAAGAGATTGGGGCTGGTTTCTTTGGTTTTTTTTACTTTTTTTCCTATAATGAGGATGGTCAATGATTGGAACAGGCTGTAGGATGTGGAAAGCTGTGGACTGTCCATCTGCAGAGAGATGCAACATATTCAAACAGAAAATGCCTGGAGCAACCTTATCAAACGTAAGTTGGTCCTGCTTTTAGCAGAGATTTGGAATAAATTACTCCAAAAGGTCCCTTCAACTTAAATGATTTTGTGATTCTGTATTGCACTTCTCTGCAGGAGCCAGTCCCTGCCTCACTCAGTCTGTTTATAAACATATGATTTTGTAGATGAAAGGAATATCCAGACATAGCTCTGAGAAACAAAACAGGACAGGGGCTGCATTAGAGGCTGAATGACACTTTGCTAAACCTGCCATACAAAACAGTGTCAACCAACATAGAATTCGAAGAGTGATTATGGCTTTAGCTCCTTTGAATTGCAAAGTCTTCCTGAAATTCAGAAATATCAACAGGGACAAGCAATGGACTTCAAAAAACTTGTCAAGGACAGGCAGTCTTTGAGCCCTTTGAAAGAAAAAGTACATAGTACTTCTGCTGATGTGCAGCCAGTCATTCCAGTTCAAAATCTAGCCCGGTTCAGACCTGCCAGCCAGAGAGCAGAGGCCCAAACACAGACCCCTCAATAGTCTCCTCACAGTCAGTCATTCTAACGGAAAGGAAATGACAATCTCTTCCTGACACCTAACAGAGAGAAATCACTGGTGACCAACAGGAATATCACCCTCAAAAGTCTTATGTGAGTACCAGTCACTTCTTTGCTAGATTTTCCAATTTGAGTTCTCAAAATGCTAATTTCACGTCCCTCCTTAGTTCCATCACAGGTAACACTTTCATCTTGCACACTTTTTGTTTTACTTCATGCAGGTATTGAAAAGTACAACTCTTTGGCGAAAGTTCTTGCAGGACTTTTTTCTTACTTGCAGCTTTGCAGAACCAAATCATCAGCTACAATGTCTCAGGAGCCATTTACCAGTATTGCATAGGAATCTGATTGTGCTTTGCTGCTGTTGAAGTGTCAGCATCAAAATCAATAATGCAAACTTCATCAGCAGTCACAATATCTTTTCATCGCATAAACTCATCAGGAAACATGTGCCAGAGTGAGAGCCAGTGATTCATACTAGTACAGCTGGTCACAGTTTGCTTGTAATTATTATGCCGGGATCCAAAGATAATCAGATTGACCTCGCTGGCTTGAGTTAATTCTCAGGGCATGGAAGTCATGGAAGAAGCGACCTTTATGCACAGCACCTTTCTAGGACATCATTTTGTTCTTGGGCAGAAGACAAGAGTCTTTGGCTGTTTGGTAGCAGTCCAGCCGTGTGTGTAGCTGTAGTCATTCCCAAACTATAAAGCTAATAAGAGAGCTGTGACCTATGCAAAGAGAAGGGTCAGGGAATACCTGGCACTCAGGATAAGTGCTGTAGCTCATAATCTGTTTTGCTGTGCAAGTGTCTCCTGACCAAAGCTCCTAACAAAGACATCGTAGCTCATGCGCAACAAGCTACACCCCTCATTTTCACTTTCTATTAACCTCTTCTCATGAGCTCAAGTGTACAGAAAAGCCTTCTGTCATCATTATGTATGGGCAAAACACAAAGCTGCGAGCCTTGGAAAAGCACGCACGTAGTCATCCTCTCTAAAATTCCTCGTCTTAGGGCTATGGAGACGTTGAGGTCACAATTAAAGTGAGATAAAAGAAATTTACCTGACTTAGGACAAATGGAAAGAAAATTATTCAATTTTCAGAGCTAAAAATACTATAAATACAAAACTGCCAAAAATTTGGAAGTTACAGAAGAAAAGGAAATTATTTTGTCTACCTACTTTGTGCTTTTGAGTCCACTTTCAATTTAGTAAGTCCTCTGTCTTCCTTTATAGTCAGAATATATTTTCTCATATTTCTGGTAGTCTTACACAGAGCAAGAGAGAGGGAACAAGGCTCACCTACTACCAGAACCTCCAGAAGACCCCTGTGAATACTCTTCATGTAAATAGGGCCCCTGTGCTGTGAATTACACACATAGAGCTCTTTTTTTAGGGTGGGACACTACTAACTCATGATCTTGGTCATTTCTTGAGAGCAAAATTGAAGTATTAACTGTAATTAGCAACATTTGCTAGTGGAAGTCATGATAATTTTTTAACTAAGGCTGCTTTAAAAAGAAGCAGCAAACAGGTCTAACAGAATTCAAAACCCAGGAAAAAATTATCTGCTGGAAAAGCCAGGAGTATAAAAAGTAAATATGGAGTAAGTTATAATTGACCTGAAAAGGAGAAAAACATATTTATATAGTTTAGGTCAGAAGTTTAAAAGAGAAGACCCATTAGACATAATGCCACACAATAAAACAGGTTGTGACATGACAGCCATTAGCAAAACAGCTGCATAATAAGAAATAAAGAAATAAATTAAATTCAATAAAAGTGCAGAAAGAGCAGATTGGGTCATAAAGAATAACAATCCTCTCAAAAATCTCTAAAAATAAATTATTGCTTCCTAGACCAACCAAAAAAAATGTATTTTTTTCCACATAATCCTCTGTAATACCTACTAGTTGGTGCAAGTACTAACTATATTTGACCACTAAGCAGTGGTGACCACAGTCTAATTACACTCAAAATCCTTGGGAAAGAAAATTATGAAAATCCAGAGCCATGTAGCTAATAAAAGAATTTGAAAAACTAGACCAAACACATGAAAACTTAAACAAAATATTGGAAACAATAGAAGCACAAATAATTCTGACCATAAGCAGTCTTATTTAACAGACACCAAAAAGAAAGTTCATGGGCACTACCTCACAAATTTGCATAACGCAAGATTTGTGAAACCTCCTCTACAGTGTTGGGAAAATGGTGACAGAGATGAGAGGGAACTAAGCTGGAACTAACTAATTTCTGTCTATCTGTTTCAAATCAAAAGGAAAAAAAAAATATGGATTATAAACATAAACATATACCTTAAAGAGAAAGCTTTATTAGGAGACCGGACAATTTCCATTGTGACCTTTTTGATTTACAACTGAATGGATTTTGTTCTAGTATGAGAACTGGGAAAATGGGAAAACTCTATGCTTTCCTAAAAATGAAGTGAAAGTTTTTAATACATGTCTTTTATTCTCTTTTCTGGTCCCTTCTAATCCAGTTAAGACAATAATTCTGCTTTTCACATATTGATATCTTTCTTATTTATGACATAAATAACACTAGTAACTTAACATTTAGCATCTGTTTTCAAAGCATTTCAAAACTAGTAAAACATGAAAATAACTTAGGGTTTGAAATTTCTTTCATTGCTAGTTAGGCTTTTGTGGAAAAAAGAGGTCATGTCTAAATGAAGGTAATTGTATTTTTGAACTTACTGCAAGATAATCTGGGCCATCTTTATTGTAAACAAACAAAAGCAATCCATTCAGTTGATCTGTTCTGAATTTGAATGAGATCTCAAATTCCAGTCCACCACTGAAAACACCTGAATGCAACTCCAGGAACCCTTGAAAGAAGGTGAAAGCATACATAAGTTAATCAAATAAATAAATACGTTCAAGAAATCAAATGTAAAAATCTAAGTGCCACTTTCCACTCTGACATAAAGAACTCAGGCTACAAGATTATAGTTAGCATCACTCAGCTTTGAGGACAGTTATCAATAATGTACTTCAAGAAACCAAGCCAGTGCAATATCCTAAATTTTTTACCTGGCTTTTTTTTTTTTTTCCCTGTTATCTTATAGGCACCTTTTATGTTCCTACAAAAATGAATATTCACACACACATCGAATCTGCATATAGTTACAGGAGCACTATCTTCAATTCTTCTTCCATGCAGCAACCTTCTGTCAACCAAGAGACCCAATTTTAAACCATCAAAAGTAACCCCATGCAGCTACAGCTTCCTTGCAAAGCAGATCACTGCAATACTTTTGATACAATCACCTACTCTATCTCAAGAACACACTTTGATAGCACAACACTTCAGCAAACTACCTCTGCCAAGAAAATGTGCTCCTTTTGAGAGTCCAGTGGGACATCCTTCCCAAACATGATAAACATTGTTTTGTTCCTCAGCGCTCTGCCAGTTCAAAGATTCCCAGTTTTCATCAGGGGTATGCACTTTTTTCAAAAATACGTCACTGAGACACCCCACAAATCCTTTCCGGACTATCATCTTCACCCCTGCAAAAAATGAAAATTTTTTTTTTAAGCCAATCATCTGCAACTAAACATAGGAATTAATTTATATGTTTTATACACGGTGTCCCTATCATATATGTCCATGTGTGCATAGAAAACCAGCCACCAATCACTTCATAAACGTGGCCTGCAAGCTAATCCAGGTTTCTGAATGGGTCTAATCACTAAAGACAGCATCTACTGCTAGGTAGCTGAAAAATACTAAACTTTTTGAGATTTTGCATACAGGCACCTTCAAATCAACAGCATAAATCTACTCTATGAAGATCTAAGAAAAGTTTTCTTTAAACAAAACAATAATTCTGAAGAAAGGCATGCATGTCCTAAATAGGAGGCAATAGTGTTGCAAAACCTGAGGCAGAGAAATACGTGTCTAGAAGCTTCATCAGGAAGTTTTTCTTTCCTTGTTTGTATAAAACCAAAAACAATGCTGCATGGCTGCTATCCCTTTTTTTTTTCACTGGGGGCAAAAATTTATAGCGGGTTTTATAAGCGCCCTTCTCTTAAATGTTATTTATAGCCAATCTCATTTTAAATATATAACTGAGGTTTTTGAGAGAGGCATCCTGGACTACTTTGTGAACCAAAGTTTTAGAAGAACACATGCATGTATTTCTGGTTTTAGTGCAGTGAAATAAAGAAGGAAAGAGGGAGTTGAACTCTAGTGTACCCCGCATCAAGTCATCCACTAGATTTCATGTCAGAGGTGGAAACACAAGCTTAATAAGCAATTTGGCTTTCAGATTAATATGAAAAAGCCAAAATTTGGGATATGAATTCACTGAGAACAGCTGATTGTATATTGGTTGTGTAGAGAGTCACCTCTGTCATCTGATGGCAGTTTACACACTTGGCCTATATACTAAGTTTATGTATGATAACTTATGTTTATTGATTCTTTGAGAAACCAGATATGATCAAGGTCCACAGAAATTCTGTATCTGTAAAATACAGGTATATTCATACACCTCTGAGCTCAATGCAACAACCTCTGAAGAACACAAACTCACACCAAAACAGGCCAGCATGTCATATTCCTGCATTGAAGTGGGATGCATAACTTTGTGCTTAAGCTAATAAAAACAATTTACATGGGTATTTTGGAATGAATTTGGGAATCTGTATGTAAAACATGCCCATAAGTTTCACACTCATACCAGTTCTGTGTATAAAATTCATTAAAATGTACACAGACTTCATAAGCTGCTTTAATGCTGATGAGATCAGCTATACAGACATTTCAGTCTATCCCAAAAGGTAAAATTTGACAAACTGTACAGACTTATTTATTATACTTACCTTCATCCTTTCTTACAATAGCATAATCCTGCGGAAGTCCTCCAACAAAAACTCCTGTGTTCTCTCCAATAATGGTGCTGCCACTAGTTGCTAAGGAGGAACCTGAACAAAATAGGTCATCATTCACATATTCAATGCTTTAAACATATTTTCAACTCACTAACAAAATATCGATACTTAAGAGACTAATGTGACACAATATCCTAAGACTTTCCTTATACATATCCAGGAAATATTTACAGATCTATTTTACAACAGGACATTAACACAATTATAGATTCACAAGCACAGAAAGACACTTAGCACTAAATTGTCAAAGATTCACAGTGGACAGATCCCTCAAATGAACAGACAAACCAGTAGTGACAAAACAGTCAGAAAATTGAGTGAATTTTTTTTGTATGGGTGAATGCAGGTAGTGAAAGAGCAAGTGAGCAATACCCTTAGTAATACCAAAGTTATTTAAATGAATTGATTACCTGTGTACTGCCCATCCACTGTGATGTTTCCCAGTGCTTGAATTCTTGTAGCAATTATCTGGTGCCAACTGTTGTCATTATACACTTTTCCACCATCATTAGTTGGAGTGACTGCTACTGCAGATCCCTTTTTATTAATAGAAGAATCTGATTTAGAATATTTTGAAGGTAACATTTAGAATTATACCTTACTTTGTTATGACAATTTATAGCATATAACATCTAAATATAAAGACAGAAGTCACATGTTTTAACTTCTTTTGGACTGCTGAATGATGTTTAGGACTTATTTAACTTTCTAAATTTAACCACTAAATTTAACCTTCTCAAATAATAAATGAAGGATCAAGGATCCAGTTCAGTGTCTATTAAAAATTGAAAACCCTGTGTAGTTCCCCTGATAAAGACAAGGATGAGGCACAAATTATTGAGGGTCACGTCACTCAGATTTTTTTTATTTTTATTCTTTTTTTGTGTGTGTGTGTCTCTATTTAACTACTTCATGGATTGCTGTGGCTATAAAGTTGGATGGCCATGGTTCAATGTGCCATCCATAGAGAGCAGCTGCATATCCGGATTGGTAATTGCAGCACCCGTCCACATGAAGGGACCAAAAAAGAGGTGCATGTGTAGCACAGTAGATGAATGTTCTGCCCATGTTAACCTGGCATCAAAACGACTTAAATTTCTACATGAGAGAGCACCATACATTTATGGGGGGAAAATGGTCATACCAAGAGATTCAGGAAAACAAAACAAAACAAACCTCCAAAACAAAACCAAACCCCAAACAAAAAACCCAACCAACCAAATAAACAAACCAAACCAAACAAGAAAAACCCCAAAAGGTAGTTATTGAGGTTGCTTTTATGGTACAAGGGATGCTTGTAAACATGTATTTAAATTTAACGAGAATTTTTACTTGGTTTTATTAAAACAAAAGAAATACAGCACGAGGGGATGAATTTAAGGACACCTATTACAAATACAGAGAAATCTTTTCTGAATTGCTGAGTAAGAGGAGTATAATAGATGCAGTTGTCAAACTAAATCTCAAGACTGTAAAGAACCAAACAAAATATCATATAAATTAATATAATGATGTAATAAAAACAAAATTAATATATTTCAAGAATTTTCTTGGGATTTATATCCAAATAAACATCTAACTTCCTAATAATTCCCATAATATTGCCTCAGGGCTTTATATCATTCTTGAACTATCTGGAAACTCAAAGTTATTCTGTTGAATTCACAAAACAGAATTGTCCTGTACAGCAGGCAACTACTGATAGATAAACATTTCTTTGTATAGGCACTGTGCTATACTGAAGAATCTCAACCAGTGGAGCTGGGCCACTTTACAGCTTAAAAAAACCAATTTCCAAAAAGTAGATGAAAAATTTGGCTCCCTTTAATTTGGGGCCTAGCTTATAACTTTGCAGTAGCAAGCCAGAGCAATTTTTCTTTTCTGGATATTCTAGTATTCTTTCTGGCCCAAGGATTTTAGAAATATGCACATGGAGGAAACCTGTTGATAGAAATAACCACCTATTTTGATTAATACTAAAACCCTCTTATTAAAATTTAGTATTCTACCTTTAGTGATGCTCATCCATTAGAAATTGCATTTTGGCACACAGACATATGAGCACGGAATAAATTTTTCAGTACATTTTGAATTGAGGACTGTCACTGTGTATCCTATGTATCAAAATACACATGTGATGTGTACATATGTACACAATTAAAGAAAAAATTATTTCTTGTGAATATTTGCAGCATGTTTCCTACTCCATTCAGCCAATGTCCAGGTACTGAGGAGGTTTGGAGACCAGTCCTCTGCCCCATAATGAGAACACAAAGCTATACATCCTTACATACTAATGGCACTTTTTCATATACTATTTTTTATTGTCTTCTCTCCTATTTCAACATTTTAATATTTTACAAACACACACATTTCATTATCGTAGTTTAATAATTAAAACCAGAACTGGTGTCATGCCCAATTAATGTGCCCTGGTAGCATGCCCATTAGTTTTTCCATTAGTGAATTCAACAATACTAATGGGATTACTAGCATGGGATGCTAATTGGGCGTGACATAAGAAACTGGCTTACTTCTTAGCATACCCTTGCTAATGATGAAATTAATGAGCATTTTATTAAATGCTGTCTCATCAAAGTGTACTTAGTTAGCGTTAAAATTGTTACAAACGATGCTGCATTCTAAAGATCAGGTGCCTGAATTAGTGGTTCTTCATATCATGTTTGGCAACAGTCTAGAGCATTAACAGTTTTATACATCAGAAACCACATTTATTTGTAACCAATTCAATCTGGGACCACACAAGCATATGTGCTAACCTGTACTTAATTTTGAGGAGGAGGGAAGGGAGAAGACAAAAAAAGACAGTGTTCAGGGTTCAGCATGTGCTGCACTGGAGAGGCCTCTTCACACTTTTTCCAGAACTACCAGAGTCACTCTGGGGTCACATTCAAACAGCCTGCTGTGAGATGGCTTGTCATGCATTTTGGAAATCACATACTTTGAAATGTGGATTATTTTGCTATGCCATACAATAAATCTTAATATTTGGTTGCTTTCAGTAATAATTAAGTAAATGTAAATGGTTCTTTCATACTGATGTTTACATTGAAAATGCAGAGAAACATCACAAATATGAATCTTCAAATATACTGTCTCAAATGCCAAAATTTGAATGCAATAATACTTTTCCCAGTCAAGTTCTTTCAATGCCCAAACTCCTACCACTAAGAAGGTGAAGAGGTACTGAAGTTTTGCCAGTGCCAAGGAGGAAGGTCTAGTTGGGACTCATAGCCAGGTACTCTCCATATTCCTCTTTTTGTGGATTAACAGCTCACCCTCAGACTGTGACTAATACTTTGGCCTCTCCATGACAAGAAAAAACAACAAGGCAACACAGAGAACAAGTAAAGTAACTGGTGTTCCTCCTTTTTGCTTTAAAATTTAGTAAATGGATCATCTTCTAAAATGGAAGAGCTGGATACAATTCCCTCCATCCTGTGAGAAGAATCTCAATATTCTCTCCTCAGACTGTCCTAATCACTTAGGAAAAAAGGTGCTACATATTTGACTTATATTTCCACTGTAACTAATTTCACTTGGTATAAAATATTCACTGCTTCCCTGGGAAATAAAGAAATGACCTGTAGCCACTGAAGATAACCACAAATTTAGCTGGAGTTGATTGTGTAATTCAGGTGTAGACATAAAGACATTATGATAAGGAAAAAATCCACAGACAGCTGAAGGTTTACAGATACTCTGAGTTTGGAGGAAGATCTACAGAAAAATTTGATTGTTCCAAAAAGACTAAGGAAGACATCTATTTGCAAAAAAACCTCATGTTTCCTGGACCACGAGTAGAAACCTGCAAAGAATGGCAGTAAAACAATTAGGAAGGAAAAAAGAGCAGTTACACAGCTCAAAAGGGAGACAAAAGGGATGGCCAGACAACAGCCAGATGAATGGTGGTATACATGAGCTCAGAGAAGTATGAATGGACACGAAGAAAAGGATTTGAAATTAACACTTAGCGATGGAAGAAGCGAGGCTGCTGAAGGCTCCCCACCAGGAAGACTTGGCAGGGCTATCCCCAGAGCAGACACAACAAAGAGAAAACGCGCTGCTGATCACGAGCAAAGATACAGATTCAGATTTCAGCATCCTGAAAGGGACCAAGGGTACAAATAATTAACCTGCGACAGGACACAGCTGGAAGGGAGCACAGAATATTACACCACACTGCTACAGATAAAAAGCAGCAGAGACACAATTGTCATCAAAAAGAATGTTTGCAATTTCTCAGAGAAGAGCACAAAGGAAGGGCCATAAATGCTTACTGTATATGCCATGGCTATAATTAGAGACAGCAATGCCTATAACCTGGCTAAGACACCACATGATGTCAATAAGAAGTAATTAAAGCATTTGCACACTAATGCAGACTGTGGTGCACAAATGAAAGATTAAGAAATGCTGCTACAGTACATGATACCTGACACTGTGGGATAGGAATAACAAATCATGGCAAAAGGAAAAAAGAAACAAACTATGACAAAAACATAGAAACAAAGGTAATGACAGTAAGGTAGAACAGCATATTAGGAATACAGAAGACTGAAAATTTTTGATAACTGAATCTTCATAGGTAAAAGAGTTTGAAAAGATTACTACACAAAACACATTGATGTAGGCCACTGTACCCTACTTCTGAACCTGAGAATGCACAGGAATCTCTTCCACATTATTAGTGAAAAATGAGAAAGCATTAGCTTCCAAGATAGTAAATCAACTGTTAAGACCTACACTGTTCCTGGATGCCTGGAATGACAGCTTTTTTTTTCTCTGAACAGCCATTGAGGCACTGAAGCAGCACCATAGGCTATTTCATAAGAGGTAATAATATTGAAGTGATGATCCTAAAAATCAGCATGGGACAGAGTTGCCTGATTCAAATGAAACAAAAAGATAAACAAAGATATATTCATATGTAATCTGTTAAAATTCAAGACAGTAACTGTTGAAAATATTACATGAACTGAGAAGCTCTGAGGACTGAATATGAGACCTGCCAGGTTTTTTTACAGTTAAAAGACAGGTTAAAAAGGCGGGGGGGGGGGGGGGGAAAGGGGGAATTAAAGCCCCAAAGCAGCCACTCTTTTATCTCTCCCCCTTCCTGTTCCCCAGATACTGTGGATCCAAACAAATAAAATACCTTCTAGGGAATGAGTCCAAATAAGCTGACATAAAGCTACTTTAGAAGAAGCAAATCTGCAAGAAGGACTAGGAATACTATTTGAAGATAGTTGAAAGAAATCCACTCCCATTAACCATCAAACAACAAAAAAATCTAAATATACCTCAGAAGATCTTGCAAAGGAAAGAAAACTTTTTTTTCAGTTAAATGAAGGTACAGGTGTGAGAGACAAAACAGAATTAGTCCCTATTAAAATGTGGATGAGGACAACATTAACAACATTAAGCATGGTCCCAAAAACTGAAGTACACAGTAAGATAAGATAAAGCTTTGCATAAATGCAGTAGAATTAATACAAACTTATCTCTTGGCATCAGGAGCAGATTTAATATTTTCTAGCATGGGGATCATGCAAGCCAGCCTCTGTGCTGCACCTCGTTTCTTCTATAAGTGCTCCAAAGCTTAAGGGGACTTGCACTATGGTACAACACCTCCACATGGTCACAGAGTGACTATGGCAGAGCTCAGGAGGCAAAGGTTAAGAGTGGATTAGAAAATCTGACAATTATTTACAGTTTCTTGTATATTTGTGAAATATAAATGAGGCCATGTTTTCTAATTCCATTAGGAGTTCCAGTTCTGGGGTGCACAAAATACAAAGTACACAAACAAAATGCAAGGAATGTGGCTTTCTGGTTTTTTTGATATTTCCCTCATTATTTATGTTTTGCATAACGGTGACATGCTGATCTCTATAGGAAAACACTTAGTCTCACAACAGGAAGCTTAAATATAATTGACTAACATTATATAACTTTACTTACTAATTCAAAACTTAGTTTTGCACACCTTTGAAATCTTGGTTGTTTAAGCTATAGTGGTGTTTAGCGGCACTGACAGAAAACCCAACCCATAAAAATGCAAAAAATAAAATCTTATATTGTGGCATACGTAACCAAAAAAAGAGCAAAGATTTAGTATTTCAGTTTTTCTCTCCTAAAAATCTCTAGTTACCTAAGAGTTCTGAGAAGCAAGTTAGCTTGTATCAATTAAATTTAAAAAAAACCCACACAAAACTAAATAAAATAAAAAACATAACAACAAAAAAACCCCAAAACAAACAAAACAAACAAAACACACAAAAATCGAAAAGAAAACCCCAAAACCAAAGAAAAAAACCACAAACAAAAACAACAACAAAAAGAAAAAACCACAACAAAAACCAAAACCAAACCAAACTGAAAAAAAACCAAAAACAAAACAAAAGACAACAAAAAATCCACTAAGGATAACAATGTAAAAAGTACTGAAGTAAATTATATAAACTACTTTTATAGGATCCTGTCTTTGGTTGTACCTGTGGATCAAAAAGGAAGTAAGGACGCCCACTCCTCAGCTGCAGCGCAATGTACTCCTCCTGATTGCCAGGTGACGCAGAGAAAAAAATCAAACCATCAGGCTCCTGGGTTCTAAATTTCACTTTAATACCTGGTTAGAAAAAAGCAAGTAGATGGTTAATGCCAAAATTGGTTCTTGTAGATTACAAAAAAAATTACAAATAAAATATCATTTTAAAAACAGCAGCAACATTTCAAAGCAAAATCATGGAAGATCTGTTCACCTAAAACCCTTGTTAGTCATTGGAGAGAAATTTTACTAATCCAGAGTGAGGTAGCCCTTGAGAGAAAAAAGATATGCAATTGTGACTTATGTTGTTTAGTAACTTCTTTCTCAAGAAAATATAATTCAGATATTAGCATAGTGTTCTAATTGTTGATATTTTACATGTGGATTTTTACTTGTCACTTAACATTTCTTTTGGTAAAGTAGCAATGAGGTTTCTGCATGCAAGGATTTCTATGAAGAATAGATGGGGTTTGGTTCCAAAAGATATATGTATCTATCTTTTTTTATATATATGTATATATGTTCATATGTATATTTACAGAATTACATTCTTTTATAAACATCATACCTAAGTGCACAAAGAACACCTGGAAAAGAAGTAGTTTTCCAACAAAAATTGGAAATATCCCAAAGAGTAATGGATGAACTAAACTTAATTAAGAACTTTCCAGATCATTATCAATAGTCCTCCATTTGGTTTCTGACAAAATCTCTGAGTGTATGGTAAAGCCATGCCTTTCCTGCACCAATTTTTCTGCAAAGGGAAATGAAAAGGCAGTAATAGCAACATCCACCTATTCTATACACCTCCATGACATTCCTGTATAAGGTGCTTTTACAGAACACGGTAAGCTATTGGGTCTTCCCCAACTCTATCAAACTATCCAGTATTTTCACTCTTTTATGTCAGGCAGAAAACAATAAATGACTAAAGTTTCTACTGTGAACAGCACCTACATTTAAAAAAAAAGGGAAAAAACAATCATTCTGACACACATTCATATTAGATTAGGCTTGTTAATTACCTATACCTGGAATAAATATCCTTTGGCCTCTCTACCTAATCACACACATGGTTTCATGTAAATCACATAATGCAGTCACAGATACAAAACATTCTTGAGGCAGTGAAAATCAGTCCTGCTATCAAAACACCCGCAAAAAGCAGTTGCACACAAGTAACCCCCTGCACATAAAAAAACTCAACCAACAGTGTCCATATTTAAGGAAAAGCATAGTTTTGCCTGGCTCAGAAATAAACACTTGCAATACTGTAAGGTTCCAGGTACTTCCAGCTGCAGTACCTGCTGGAGAGGCTGAGACTGATGGCCTCTAATCCCAGCAGTGGGGAGCACAGTTAATTTAACAAGCTGCCAGTATTTTATGAAGCTGCCAAAAGATATTTCTGAAGACCAGAGGATCCCTCCTCACACCTAATTCAGAAGGACAAACACAAACAAGATAATTGAGTTTCTGCAAAAACACCATTCTCATATAATATTGTGTTAGAAAATATAAATTAAATGGTTCATAGCAGTAAAATTGCAGTAATTACAGAAGTTTTCAATTGTTATGCAGAAACCTTTTTTGTCTGGATATTGAACAGCCCTGCTTGTAGAGCAGCTACAGCATTATAGAAATTATTGATGAGTCAGGAACCACTATTTTCTTCTAAATTCACCTATTAAAGAAATGAGAAAAGGACTTCATCCCTTTAAGATCAAGGATCTTTGGAATTTCTCATGAGATAAGGAAGTTCATATTAGGTAGCTCTAAATAAATACTTTTATACCTCAATATGAATATTTTCTTGCATTTCTAGACATGAGTACAAGAGAGAAAGCAAATATTAAGCAAACTTCTGCCCCACAGACAATATTTTCACTGTGTGATAAAAAACTTGTGAAATTAATATTTTTCACAAGAACATACTAATTTTTTTCCCAAGAACATAGTAATTAAGGCTGGACCTCATGGTCAACACAAATCATAACCAGAAGCCCAATCAGACTTGTAACTACTACACGCTTGCCTTTTTTCTGTCTTAGTGGCACTGAACACTGGAAATGGATTTATTTTTTCACTTGGACAGAGAAATCTTTCCTTTGAACATCTGAGAAGTTCCACAGAACTTGAAAACCACATTGTATTACCAAAAAACTTTCCTTTTTTTTCACACCTAGGGGGAGGGTGAGACATTTTGCAAGTTTCTCAAAGACTCATGTCTATTATTTCAGTATGCATGTCTTAAAATCTTCATTTCAATGTTAAATATAACATATAAATAGAAACATAAATAAAGTGGTGACATTACAATTACTTCTGTAATTTGTCATATACAGAAACTGCATCTCAGCCACACTACTCATGCTACTAAATCTTGGATGGAAAACATGACCATCTGTGGGGCCTAGTAGGAAGATACTTTTAATCAACTGAATCTTGAATTGCAACTCAAGAATTCACCTAACACGCCTGCTTGTGTGACACAAATAATTGTTCTACAAGAACTTGTTATCATTTCTGGGATAAAAACCAACAGGAAATTCTACTAAAAATTAAACATTAACGTATGTCATTCAAATAAATTATTTAATTCCATTTCAAATTATAGTTGCAATTGGAGAAGCTGTCAGAATTCCTTGAATTATAAATAAAGAAATTTATTTAATTTCTGTAATTGAATTTCTTTAATTATAATGGCATTGTACAGAAAACAATACAAGCACTGTATATAGGGAACATAAAAGATGAAAAGAAGAATACAGAGTAATAAAAAGGACAAGTAAAATAAATTAGTAATTTGGCATTAGTGTTTTCAACTATCCCAAACTGTATTAGGGCAGACTAACCTTCTGTCAGGATCTACATAGTTTCAATTTATGCAGTAGTGGATTGGGACTGGATTTCTGTCCCAGTTTCAAAGATGGCACACCCAGGTGAGCAGAGGAATGAGGCTGTGAAGAGTGACCAATGCAGGCATTTTCAAAGGCATTCAACTGAGATGCAATATCAGCATGTTACCCTGCAAGGGACACAGCTTTGAGAGCCCCTTTTAGGAACAGGCTAACATCAAAAGTAAAATGATACACTATTACTCTAATATTCTATGTGCCAGAACACCATGCTTTGTCCAATAAAGAAAATGCAAATGGTGGGATTTTTCTACACTCTCTTTGCCTCCCTCATGTAAGCTTAGCAAGGCTCAGAACTTCAGCAGCATTTCAGATCCAGACTACTTGGATTCAGATTCTTCTGGCACATTTCAATATGATTTACAAGACCTGCACAAAAGTATTTAAGAGGCAGGAACGTTCTCTTGAGAGTCTGACTGCATTTCTGGCAAGTTTACAGAGCACATGGGATTATTTTGAGTTTAGAGGAAGCAGTTGGCAGTCAGCAGGAAAATATTAATAAATTAGAGGAGCTCCTAGATTAGCATAACACATAGTAATAATTTACAATTTTTACAGCAATAAAATTCATTTCTGACTAATGCAAAACACCTTTTTTTCTTGCAAAATAAAAAGTTCAAAATAAGTTTTGTTTGACCAAGAAACTATTCACCCAGAATACAGAGGGTAACAGCTTGCTGTAATGTATCTTTCCAAATAAACTGAACTGAGTTTAGTTTTTCTAAAAAAAAAGAAGTTTTAAAAAAGTCAAAAACATTTCAAAATACAAAAACATTTCGAGTACTCAAAAATTGTCTTTTGACTTTTTGAAATTTTGGGGAAGAGTAGAGGGGAGAATGTAGGCAGAGAGGCAAGACAATTGAAATCATCTTTTGCATTAACAGCTGAGAGATTTCAGCAAAGCGACCTACCTAAAAATTAATTTTGTCCCAACCATTCAGCAAAAACACCTGTAAAGCACCTTTCTCTAAAACTAGATGTTCAGAGCCCAGTTGAAAATTGCTAAAAAGTAGAAATTATTATACTCATTAAATATGACTGAATTATCTACAAGTCTCAAAAGTCTCAAGACCCTTCACTAAAACATGAACACGAACAACTCTATCCAAAAGTGCTAAGAACAGTCAAATAAATATATTTACAACCTTGTCAGTGATCAGAAAGACTAGTTTTAGCTTAATTTTCATAAATACATCAAATCCCAACCCATAGGCATATGATTGATAATAACAATTATAATACCTTAGCATATTATGGACAATTTCCTTGTAGGCTTAGGAAGAAAATAAATTGTAAACAGTGTACATTACAATTAGAAAAATAACAAAGAAGAAATCTTCCTAATACCTTGGAAATCACAAAGCATTTTTAGAAATGAATTTTGCATAATTTGTGAAGCACATCCATTTCCAGTGAAATTTTTCCCAGAACTGCACAATCGTAGAAACATAATTTGCATTTCCATTCTACTTACATTGTTATATGAAATGGTTTAAATAATTATATAATTGCACATTCCAATGAACAGAAAATTGTTGGCAAAGAAAGAGATCACTTTATGCTCACTGAGAGCCTTATTTGTGCATAATACCAGCTAAAATGAATAGAAATTGTATATAAAATTTTGACTATAGCATTAGGCTCTCAGCAGTCCCTTCAGGATGACAAACATTAAGTGTTTATTTAACATTAAGACTGTGTAGAAATGCTTTTGCCTAATCAAAATACATTTTCCCACAGAAATTATAAACCAGAATTTGTTTTTAACTGGGGAGGGGATAGATGGAGAGTAAAAATCTCAATTGCTATACACCTCCATTGAATTAGCATTTCATTGCTGTTCTGTCTGTGAGAGCAATACCTCATGTCATCACAACAGCTAAAAGAGATTAATTTTTTTTATATATAAGAAAATGCACCTGGAGGAAAAGAAATTAGAAGGAAGACTTAACAAAAATGGACCTGTTTTCAAAGTAGTTTCACTTCACCGACAGCAGAATTGGAGGAAAAGAAGGAACTCTGAGGACACTTCCCTGGACATACTTAGGAAGATCCTCTGCTGAATACAAGGAGCTCTTCACACTTTGTGATGGCCTACAGCTTCCTGGATTTTACTGAGAGAAGAAGATGGAAAAGTCTTCTTCCCAATGCTGTCCAAGATCTGTTGTCCTTCACAGAGGTTCAGGCTCCATCTTTTACTGTTACCTTAATGTGTTTGAAAACATTTCACAGCTCATAATCACAAACATTACAATAAGTTAGTAATTCCACTGATGAAGTAAATCCTCTTCATTTTTAAGCTGCTTTAGTTTTTAGTAAAAATATAAAATATATACTTGAAAGTCACATAAATATGTACATATTCATACATACACACGCATATACATTTGTATACACCCGCCCTCAAAAAATTCCCAAACTTTTTTCCAAACTGTAACTGGACCCCCTTTTCTTTCGTCATCACAGTAAAACCAGGAGAAGCTAGAAGTCCATGGTTTCTAAATTAGACTGTATAAAAGCCCTGTATTTTGAAGAAGTGTAACTTTATTCAGAATGACACAATATGAAGAATTTTTTTGTGTATTCTTAATACCTCAAACTGCCAAAAAGCTAAATCAAACTAAAATGTTGAGCAAGCATAAACACAGAGTACGGCGAGTGAATGAAAGGGGAAAATATGCAACACTTCTTGTGGAAACCAACTATCAAGAAAAACCCCAAATCCTCTTGATGAGATCTGAGTGTTTCTTTTACACTAAAATGACTAATTTGATACCTGTTTTTTCTTATTTTGCTTGCTACCCCATTATACCCACTACTGGTAAAACAAACAGGACATTTTAGCTTTAATCTTCTTACTACATAACCCAAATAACTTCAGTCATGTTTGCATTAATGCTGCATTAATCATGTTGTTGCGTATTAATGAGTTTTCAGGCTATGCTAATTACTGTCATAGATTCTGCAGCAGCCCATTAAATATACAAATTACAGAATTAAAGAGCCAGAGCTCTTCATGATTAATCTTTAAATGGAGAAAAACTAATGATGTCTGTACAAAGTTTCTCTCCACTTTTGGCTGACTGAGCCCAATGAACAATCAATTAAATTATTTGAAGAATAAGATACTGCTCATACTAAAAGATTTGTTATGCTGTTATTCCATGCAGAAGACACACATTTATAAGTTTCTATCAAATGCACTCCTGTAACATATTCCAGGCTTTAAGGTCACCCAAAGTGTTGCATGGGGGAAAAAAAGCATGGATATTCCAATTCATTATTGCATACTCATAGGAATCTGCTGGTTCCATATGAATACAGTAAATCAATCTTCTCCTTTTAGCAAGGACACAAGTCCTGCTACTCCACAGTAGAAAAGATTTACAGCAAACCTTAGTGAAAAGAAAGCCAAGATAAGTTTAAAGTCATTGGATAAGATGTGATGTATTAGTAGCACTTTATCCCTGCACTTATAGAGTGATGCTTTGTCAGGAATAGTGCAATACCTAGTGGTTAAATCAAGAGATTCAAAATTAAGAGACCTTGGGTCTGTACTCAGCCAATGACTGGGGTATGTCACCTGAGAGCCATCACTTAAACCACCTACGCACCACATTCTTCCTTTCTGAAGAACGGTGGCCAATGTAACTTGTGTAAAGTTCGGTAATGTTTGAAAAATTCATTACTGTTTTGTCCTCCACAGCCTTAACATACATGTGAAATCAGCAAAATGTCCACATGTATTCAGAAAAGTTACCTAGAGACTAGGCATTTACTGCCATTTGAGAAACATTAATACTTCCAAAGAGGGCATCAGTTTAGCTTCCTCCAAACACCGAATATTATGCAGAACATCACAAGACTTCCCTAAAGAGCAAATTCTCAGTCTGTATTAGTATTACTCTGCACATCAGTAGGTGCAGTTCAGAATTAACTGGCCATTCTTTATACCATGAAAAAATAAGTAAACCCTACTTTATATATTAAAGAATTTATATTTATATAAAGCAATTCTTTGAGAAAAAAACAAACATGTTCAGGGCAAGATTGATCATGGCCTGGGAATACTTTCATGTGAAGATAAAGTGAAGAAGACTGGTTTACTGCAATTAGTGCATGAGGACGTAATACAAACAGTTCAGATTGCCTAGGAAAGGCAGTTAGGGAGCAGAGAAGTTTTCCAACACACACTCAACACATAAACAAGACCATTAAAGGGAAATAAAAAGGAAGAAGTTCAAAGCAAAAACCTTTTCACAGGTACTTTGCAACTTTCTCAGTGAAAACAGAAACATAATTAGGACGATCTTCAAAATATTGGCACATGTTATCTGAAAATTTGGCCAGACCCAAAAGCAACTGGTCAGTCTGCCTACCTAGATTTATCTAAACAAACAAATGAAGGCCTCAGAAAAACATATGAGGTATCAGTTTAAAACCAGATATGAAGATGCAAATGATGCCATTATCTGTGAGCATCCTCTGTCATTAGAGTCAACAGCCAGCTCTTTACACAGACTTTTAAGCAACGCTACCATTAAAGAAATTAGTGACCTGCCTCAAATTCATTTATTAAGCAAGTCTATGAACAGAATTCATAACTGCCTTCCACTTGTGTACGTTGGGAAAATATGAGATGAGCATGCCATCCAACCAGCACCACCTTCTCAAAGCATGGCTACCACAGTAGAAATAAAACTGTAATTTTGAAACTCACAGAATCAAATGCTGCTTGGTGTGAGGATCAGCTGCAAGTTAGTTTCTGTGTTGCTCAATATTGAGGTGAAATATGAACAAAGAGGGAAAATCAGTCCAAATTTCACCTAATGCTTTCTTTGATGTTGGTGCCCAACAAGCAAAATCTAAGAAAATTTTACTCAAATATGACCTCTCTCAAACATTTTTAATTATTTATCTTTATTTTTTCTTTTTTTCATAGCCTAGCAAAGTTCAAAAGTCTCTGAATTTGTTAGAAAAGGAAGAAAAATAATTTCTAGGGCTAAGAATCTTTTATGAGCAATTTCATTAATTCAAAGGTTGATATTTAAAGAATAGAAACAGAGGCAAGCATTCGTCTTCATTACAGCATAAATTCTGTAGAGAAAGAACCATATTCTGTTACCCGTATGTGAATTAGCACATAAAAAAGGTCATCTTATGCAACAAGGGTAAGGTGGGAGAGGCTTCTAGGTGTTAATGCAATGCAAATCATAATTACTAGAAATATGATGACAAGAAGAATCACTTCGAAGATTTACAGCAGTGCAATCTATAAAAGGTCAACATCACAGTGAAATCAGAAACGAGCTGGAGGTCAGTAGTTGTAAATAGCACTTCAATTATAAGCCTTTAGTTAGTATTTCCAGCAGTAGCACAAATGTAACACTGCACAGATAGTAATTTACCTGATCAAGGGAAAAGAGTTAGACTACAACTGAGTAAAATGCAAATACATCAGAATTAAAGTCAGTGTAATGATCTGAAACACAGCAAATTTAGACAACCGTGCATTAGCCAAGGCAGAATCCCATCACACTGCATCTCAGAAGCTAAGAGCACAGTAAGGTGGAAATCTTGCAGCAAGTGAGGAGGATTATTGATTAGACAGCGTACATAAGGAACAGAAGAATAACTAAAATAAGCTGAAGAGTGTCTGGAGGAATACTACAGGACAAAAATGGAAATGTAACAAGGAGGAAAAAAAATCTCACAAACAGAAATACAACACCACAGAGCAAACACTCAGCAAAAAGTATAGATTAAAGTTACAAACTCAGAAACAAATTCTGCTCGTGGTAGAACTGAAAATAAAAAAGCCAACAACGTATTCAAGTTAATGCAGCGATTTAAGGTAGAGCAGTAAACTGCAACAAAAGTGCCAAATTAAGAACTGAAAGGAACACATAATATTTTCATCTAGTAGTATTTGCATCAGTATTTCCCTTGAGTATTCTTCACATAATACCCTTTTCCAGAGGAAGCCTAAAAGTAGTTTTATTTGTAGGGACTAAGCTCAGAAAAGGATTTCAATGGAATGATCAGGTGCAAGCTTTATGTATGGATACACAGGTAACTGTGAGGGTTCTCTCATTGCCTTCTAAGATATTTACCATGTAATGGAACTGCACCCTGAAAGTGCAGCAGGTCCTGCTTTGAAAGCATTAATAATATTCCATTGCATTTTGTTCTGTTACTCCTGTGCCTCTGTACCTAGGAACTGCACACTCTGTGAACTAAGTGCTTTATGAGGTTTGGCATGAAATGTTCACTGAAAACAAATCCAAACACTTTGTAGCAACTAAGCAGAATATTTTACTTAAAATATGATCCAGAGCTACCAAAACACTGTCTTCAATACCCCAGTTTCAGTGAAAGCACAGCCCTTACAGATCAGGACAGAAGAGAAATAGAAAAGTTCAGCCCAAACTCTCCTGTGCTGGATATGTAGATGACAGCATTTTTCACTTTGGGATTCAGATACCAAGTGAAATCAGTTTATTCAAAATGTAGTCCTGGAACATGAGAACAAAGTACATCTGTTCCTTTTTAGCATAAACTCCTTTTCATTCTAGTGTTAGGGTCTTGCTTAGATTACTTGTCTCTATCAGCAGTTGATTATGTCCTTAACATTAATTTCAGAATAGACCAGAGTCTCTATCTACTTAGTTCAATCAGGAAAAAGACCCAGTGACTTCAGTGAGAAACCTACCTGAGGCAGAGTTTATTTTACGTTTGCTTTGAATTGCTTGAATTCATGAGAGGAATGCAAAATAAATTCTAAAGCAGAAGACTGCTAAAAGGTATCTACACAAAAAATAAGGGATGTAAGTTGGAAAGCTGTCAACAAATTTAAGTCTCAAATGCAGGAAATTCTGCTGAAGAAGGATAGTATGTGGGATATGTAAGGGAAGCTGCAGGTGGACAAAGTGAGGAAAGAAAAAGCCAAAGACATGCAATTTACCTTTCCTTTCACAGAACATTTCTTGTGGACCATTTAAATCAGTGCTACTCCATGAAGTGCCACTTCATGGTTGATTTTTGTACTATTTGCTGTTGTATTTTGAACTGGTTTTAGGTTAATTTTTTGCCTTAATTGCTTTATGTCATTGCCTGGTGCGATTTGCAATTTGCACTAACACAGTTCTGCTCACCTCCAGTCCACCTCCACCCTCACCTTGGTCCAGGTCATTTGTGCAAATTTTTGCCCCTCTGTTCCACCCACCTTCTCTGTTCTTTGCCCTTATCTACCCTTCTTTCTGCCCACTGCTGCCCTTCTGCTACATTCTCTGTCCTTCTCTTTTGCCCTGTTCCTTTCTCCTTCTTCCCCGTTCATCTCCATCCATCTTTTCCACTGTTCTGTCCACCCAGCTCCGTCTGCCTTTCTTAGACCTTCTCCAACCTTCCTTGACCTCCTCCATTAGTTGTACTCCTGAAAGCCAATGTTGTCTCTGCTGTCTTTAAATGACCATGTCAAGGCAGGAAAGTCAGGATAAAGCCAACATACTGGGGCTATTACTGGAAAAGTTAACTACTATGCACTATCTAGAAAATAAACTGAGGCAAATGCTGCATGAGAAGCTAAGAAATCTAGCAATTTTCTCTTAGAAATTACTTTAGCATATTGTGTGATCTCTGCTTTCTCTCCCTAATGTTTCCCAGTGCACAGAAAGATGCTGTCATTGATACAGCACTCACAATCCCTGGAGGAGTTTGAACACAGAACTGGGGAGGGAGGGAAGAACCACCTGTAAGTAGTTCTTCAGCATCGGCTGCTGTTACAATTTCCTTTTCCTTTGTTGGAAGGCCATGGCCCAATATACAGCCTAGCAACTGAATAGGGAATTTTATGTTATTTATCATATGTTAAGGTCACATTCACCAAACTCACCAACATTTTCTGCTCTGCCAAGCTTCTATACAGAGTGTGCCATAGAAAACATGACCCAGTGCAGTAAGGCAGCTGTGGAGGTTGTGCCATCAATTTGTAGTCTGGCTTATTCCCAAGAACCAAACCCCTGCACTCACGTTAAGCATTAAACACGTACAGAAGCATAAAACAAAACTAGCATGGCAATGTAATCACATTTATCTATAGCTGAATAGTCACACTGTATGAAATACTTTCAGAGTGATAAGTACAATTCTAGCCCTCCCTCTGCTCTGGTTTTTAAGAAAGCACTCCCATGGTGTGTGATGAACATGGAAAAGCTCCTGTACTACATCCAGCAACCCAGCTAACGTGGTCAATACACCTTGCAGGGGACAGATATAACCAGGTACTCTGTCCTGTGTGCAGTCACCTACCTGGGAAACCAGGGTGGTAACACAATAATGCTGGCAGTAATGGAACACAGAGGTAACACGTTCCTCCTACCCAGGCAGTGGAGACGCTCTGCAGAGGAAGATTTGAGCTGAGAATTTCACCATGTGTCCAGATGCAAATAAAAGCTAACTGGTGCACACCAACAGCAGTGATTTCTGCTGGTGTTTCAGTGCTTTTCCATGTATGGTAAAGAGTCATGATTTTCTCATGGCTCTAACCAACACTCAGAGGAAATTAAGTTTATCTCAAAATTCTGAACCACACCTGACAGTACACACTGTAAGGCAGACTACCGTCAACTTTTTTCCTAATACAAAACAGACATGTAAAGATTTAACATTCAACTAATTTTATTAATCTAAATAAAAAGAGATAAGGCCAATACTGAAAAGACTTTCTTTTAATCTTCACATAGTATGATGTCATTTAATCTCCATATATTATGAAATTTTCAGGCAGGTATTGATTGAGCCTATGTCATCTTTACAGAATTTTAATTCCTTATGGGATTCTTGAATTAAAGACCTCTTGGCTGTAGACTGCCTTTGTGTTGATTTTTACATTATTGCTTAAAACTTGAGTGATTACAGAATACATGACTAATTCAGAATTATGGCAATAAGGAAATTTCTCCTCTTCTGCAAAACTTACTGATAATTTTTTTCTTTCTTCTTTCTCTCCCTTTTTCTCAAAATATAAGACTTACTGCATCAGAAAAAATCATTATTGATTACAATAGTGTAATAGATTAAATCAAGAAGTGGGTGATTGGACAAACAACATTACTAAGAAGTACGAGACTATATTCTTTTGTTTCCAGTGTGATCATTTCTGTATCTTTACCACTTGCAATGCCTCATAGAAAGACACACACATTAAAAAAGAAAAGCAACAATTTTTTCTCATGTGCTGTAAAAAGTCACCTTTTTTCCTGTCCCTTGTGTTGCCTGAGGATTCAGATGACACCAACTTGATTAACTCACTGATTATTTTAAAGTTTTGCTTGTGATGCTAGAACAGTGCAAGGGAAATGGGGAAAAAGTACCTCATCCTTAACAATGCAAAATCCCCGCTTTATAGATGCTCTTTAAAGCACTAAATAAAAAGAATAATTAAAATGAAACTGCCTCTAAAAGGCTGAATTCTGTAACTGTAGTAGCAAGGCATGCCTAGCACAGAATGGCACAGCCACAGAGGAGGCAAAGGCTCCTGAACAGCATGTGCCTTTCAGCTGTGTCAGAGCAGGAATGCTGCCGGCCACGGGGACCACCAGGTAATCCACATCCCAAACTGCTGGAAAAAGGCTGCATTGGACTGGCAAGGCTGCAACCTTACAGCCAGCTCAGCCCTGTCCCATAGTAAGAGCTGCGGGGAGAGGCTGCTTGGGAGCTATTAACGCCTTTCCTCCCAAAACATGCAGTAGTAATCCCAAGGCTCTTAGGTGTAGAAAGATTGCAGGAGAACTGGGCATTTCCATCTTAAAGCAGCCTTGAGCCCTGGCCTTTTCTCAGGCTGCCTGCAGTTGGTGGTCACTTTGCAATTCTGCAGGAGTACTGTGCTGCCCTGATTTCCACCTCTGACATTTCCCTGGCCCTTTCCTGCCTATGTGAAAGGCAGAAGGTCTGGCATAAAACCAATTATGCAGCCTTTGCTTCACCCAGGATTCCCATTCAACTCCTTTTTCCCCCCTTAGTGCATGCAGTTCAGTAGCATAACCAAGTTTACACAGAAAAACCCCAATTTTTTGAAAATTAATAAGCTAACGTGACAATTTAACATGAGTTTGGAATAAGCAGCTTGAATTGGCGTATTTCAATCACTAAACTGGAACAATTTGGGAGAGAAAAAATATAAAACAGATGAAAGAAATACTAAAGTATACTACAGGAGGAAAATAAATAGAATAAACACCTAATTTTGAAAGCTGGAGTGCAGAGGCAATGCTTTTATAGAAAACTTCATCTTTTAAAAATAATGAACAAAACCTTCAAAAAATAATAATTAAATGTACAAGTTTTTTGTAAAGGAACTCACTCCGAGTAGGGCCAAAACTCCTGTGGAAAGGATTACTTTCATCCCAAGATAAAACTCTCTTCCTTCTACAAGTCTTCTCAATGGTAGACATCCTCAAAAACACTTATTGCCCACACCCTCCTTGAATCTTACCAACAAGGTTTCACCCTGGTTCTACAACTCATTCTATAATTTGTTTCTGGCTCAAAAGATATTACCTGGGATGGTTGCACCTCTCAGTCTAGCCTTCGTTTTGTTCATCCAATTATGAGAGCTGATGGGAACAAAGACTGTAATTCGTGTAAATGGATTCCCCCTCCTCCCTCCCTGTCTCTGCAGCAAGTCACTGAACAACTTGAAAATGCATAAAATAAAATCCCCCAAGGGCTAAAACTCCACTACACCAAAATTCCCATTATTTACTGCAGAAGAGAATGCATTCTGTTCATGGTAACCCCTCTACTGGTGAAGTTTTGTTTTTAGCAAATCAAGAAACTTTTCAAGTAAACCAGAATAAAAGAGCACCATTAATTTACAAGCCTTGGGGGGAAAAAAAAAAAAAAAAAAGAGAGAGAAAAAAAATTTATATAAAAATGTGATACTAGTGATACTATTTATTATTGAACTATTTTTTTCTTTACTCGGGAGAAAACCTGAGGACACATTCCACTCCAATTATCAGTTTTTATAACTCTAACCACCCTAGAATAACACTAATTCAAATTTAGGCATATAAGCATGATCAGAACAAAGAATTTTAAGCAGACAGGCTTAGATACAAAGTATCAGACAAAACCAGATTATTTCTTCTTTTTTTCTTTCTTTTCCTCCCTGAGGAAGATAGCATGCTCTTTTCTGAGCTCTGCAAGACTACCTTTCTGTGTAGCACCAAAGAGTGCCATCAGTATAAATTACAATGGCTCTCTGAATTAAAGAATAGAACAGCAAGGTATTTTTGCAGTTCGCCACCTTGCTCAGTATTGAAAAATATTTTGTGCTACAACTACTTTCTTGACCAGCATTGCATAGATTTCATAGGACAGCAGAGGAAGACACATAAAAAATATTTTAAAAGTGGTAAGCGTGACCCCCAAAAGCCTAGTTTTTCCCCCAATTAAAGTCTGGTTTTCTAATAAATAAAAAAACCCCAAAGCACTCTAGAAGAATATGACCAACAAAAGAAAAATCTCTTTTGCAGTAACTATAATAAGTAGATTATCAGTTGCAGAAAGTACTGGAAGAATTTTGAATCAAATAATGGCTTGGATTGGAAGGGACCTTTTAAGGTCACCTTGTCAAACCCCACCTGCAATGAACAGGGACATCTTCAACTAGATCAGGTTGCTCAAAGCCACATCCAATCTGACCCTTAATGCTTCCAGGGATGGGGCATCCACAGCTTCTCTGGGCAATCTGTGCTGGCATTTCACCACCCTCATTGTAAACAACTTCCTCACAACTAGTCTGAATCTACCCTTTTATAGTTAAAAAAACACTACCCTTTGTCCTATATAGACCACTAAGGAAAAGTGGAGCTGCATAGCAGAAAATACAGAAATCTTGAGTTAGTGCAGCCAACACATTTTTGAGGGAATAGCCTTCTTTTATAATCTAAATCATAATCACAGAGAGCAAATAATCACTTCTTAGCAAGATGAAGATGGGACTTTAACAGCAGCACATGTAACAGGTTAGTTTAATAAATAGGATGGTGCAAAACCATAGAGTACTATATAAGTAATGATCAATGTTTAAAATCAATGCTCTTGCAAACTGAAGCCAATGCAAAGGGGCTAACACCAGGGTAAGGTGATCCGGTTGATGTATTTTGGATCTCCTGAAATAAATCCATTTACAGGAGCATTTGCAGGATGACTAAGTTAAAAGAGCACTGAAACAGTCAGGCCTGGCTAAGGGAACGCCTCTTCCTACTGTCAATATTTCAAACTGATAAGGAGCTGACCAAGTGCAATCAGCACTGTGATGAATAAAAGAAAGCTTGGGACCATTAACATTAATGGGACTTGTGTGACTAAATGCTCGTATATTGTTCTGAGAATTTACCCGATGGACCAAGAGACACTTTTTCTTTGCTTATGCTTCCCCTTTTTCCTGCAGACTATATACGATCAGTTTAAAAATTATTGCAACATAGTATAAACATCTAAAATAACTTCATATTATTAATATCCCATGAGTCAAACAAAAAGAAAAAAAAAAGAACTACAGACCTCACTCTGGCTACCCGGAAAACTTGAGAAAATAAAAATTCCAGCTTTATACACACAGATAAAGTTGGCTGATCTAATATCTTTGGGCAGAGTGCCTTATCCTTGGGGCGCAATGACAAAGACTCTGGCACCTGCCATCTACAATGTATATTAGGGAATGGTGAATGGTCTGGCACTCCGTGAAAGCTGGTTGAACTTTTTTGGGAAGACAGAAATTCAGACTAGTGAGTATGGTTCTAAAAATTATACAGATCCAGGATATGACCTGGTTCAATATTTTTAATTTGAAACATGGCAATCTGGTTTTTTTATCGTCAATGTTAAATACCTATCACATAACTAGTGCTGTCCCAAAAGCAGGTGACATTTTTTATCTTAACCCCCTCCTGAAATCTGAAAAACACCATGTAGGAAAATGGAGGACCAAGGGAGCACATATGGGGTTAGGGTTGTTTAGAAGAACATGTTGTTTCATATTGGCATATATTTATAGCATAACTGGGTAAAACAAAATAGTATTTTGTTCATTTATAGCTATTTAATACAAAAATTTTTAAAAATAATCCGATACCAGATTTACAGCTGTATGAAACACCAAGTGTGAAGTCATTGCTATACAAGAAATATTTAAAGCTTTCATATGGTCTTTTAGCTTTGGCAGAGTACTCCCAAAGAAGGTGGAACAGCATAGAGAGATGATGTTGAGTCACACAAAAAATTCTGATGGGGAGAGACCTCTGTCTGGCAGGTTCCCCAGGAAAGAAAAAAAAAAGAGCCTTAGTAGCAGCACAAAAGACAAGTAAATGTCCTTTATGACTTCAAGGTTTATCACAGTTCCAAGGAATTTAACTTTTTTTTTTCCACAGAGGAGAAAAAATCCCCATAATTTTACCCAACATAAAATTAGCTGTCCCAGCATTGAGTCATTTTTATTTTTAGTCCTTAGCCATGTTGGCAGACAGGGATTATATTTATTTCAGTACCTACATAATTTTAAAATCAAATGCTCTATTGGAATATGCTGCTACTAATTTAGAGATAAAAGATTCACACATGTCTATCTGTCACTCCACTATGAACACCTGCAGTCCTAAAATGAGATCATGATAAAGACTTAAGGTAAAATTTTCAAGCCTGCTGATAAGTCCCAACCTTTACTCACCACCTCATTTAACCTTTGACCAACAGAGTGAAAAGAACAGTTTATGTGACTGAACAACAATTCTGGGATTAAGCCAACTGTAGTACTGCCTGCTTGCACCATTACAGCTATTAGTAATATGAAACAATATGAAAATATAGAATGCTGACACAAGAATTTTGAAACTACAAAGAATGGTTCCTAAAACCAAAATAGAGCAAGTAGGAAAGAATAAAGTGCTTTATCAGTACACAAATTAAGAAAAAATTATTTCAAAGTAACAATTTTACAGGATTTACAGATAATGAAATCACAAAATGTGGTGACTGGGAAGGACATTGCTGTGCTTAATTATCAGTTCTACTGTATCATCAAATTCTTCATGAGCACAGTTCAAAACACCAAGTTGCAGCCATTTCAGCACAGGCTGGCAGAGGCAGCAGCATACAAAAACCTGCTTCCTCCCACCTGTGACCAGCAAGGAGACTATCCCACTGCTTCTCAGAAATGCACCTGGGCACAGTAACTCTCACCTTCATGATCTTAAGCAAGAACAAGTTGCAGTATTTTAGCTTACATACCAAAAACAAAAAATGGGGGGAAAAGGGGGAAAAAACCAAAAAAATAGAGAATGCAGCAGTTTTACTTACACTCTGTGCCACAAGCACATCATCCCATTTGCTCTGCTCACTACACGGACTCTCCATAGAATATTAGGTCAAATGTAAGGTCCCAGTATTAATCTTCATGGCCATCCATGGAAGTGGTTCAAGATATCTCAAGAGTGCCCTTTTCATTATGTTGGTGACCTCTCTGAACAACTGCTGTTAGTTTCAAGGCTCACCAGAGCAAGACTGAACTGCCTCTGCAAGAAGGATAGAGGCCCTGGAACTCGTTAGAGGAGCAATTCAAAAATTATCACAAATTTCACATATTTCTGAAGACAGTTTGAACCCAGACCTAGTCAGGCTTTCCCAAGCCAAACATTAAAACAAAAGAGAGGAGACAGAAGAAAGTAAACCTGTCTAGAGAAGAATGTTAAGCAAGAGGTGCAAAAGAAGTGGGTACATGAGGAGTGAGAAAAAAACAAAATGAGAACAAGTTCGCTGAGTATGTTTTGGAAGATACTCAGGTACCACTTGCAAACTATGATTAAGTTCCAATATCTCAATTATTTTTTACCTAACACACTGACATGAATATTGGTAAAAAAAAAAAATCACTAAATGTGCACATTGGTTTAAAAAAAAAAAAAATTTAGATTGTTTTCCATCCACAAATCGAAGAACAGTAGTTTGCAATTCAATTCACAGTATAAGGCAGAACTAAATAAATAACCAATGAATGAAACCTTCTTCCCAGAAATGTTCAATAGGGGTAGCAAATTTTAAAAATTTTAAATGGCAGACTTTTTTAAGTAAAACTATTCCAAAAGGACCTTCTACTTGATATTGAAAAAAAATAAAATCAAGTTGCTGACCTAAACTTAGTTATAAAAGTTAAATTATCTAAACTCAAAAAAATTGCATGGGTTGTATAAAATAAGCTATTTCCAATTTCTAAGGAAGATTTTTGAAGTAAAATCTTCTGGATTTCCCAATTTCTTTTAACTTTGGTTGCAATATCTAAATACAATTCTAAATTCTGCTTATTTTAAAACCAGGTAACTGTAGTAATATCCGATATAGCTAAGGCCAGTCTAGATAGCAATAGTTAGTGATTACCAGATCAAAGGCCTTATTTAAATCAATAAAGATAGCTCCTGTACATTGATTACCATTCAACACTATAAAAATATAATTGCTTACCTTGAGAGGAGCAGTGCAAATGAAATGAAAAGGTCATAATAGGTCAATAATTATTTAAATTAAACTTACATCTTCCTTCGTCCGATGGACCAACTCTAGCACACACCGAAATGGTGGTGATTTACCAGTTTAAATAGACATATTAACATGTCAGCAAAGGGCTTAGCAGTAATTGGGTCAGCAATTTTAAGCAGTCAAGGTTCCAGGTTGTCAGCTTCTCCATTTATGCTCCCAATTAATCTTAAGGTATTATAGATCTTAAGTCAGTAAGCACAGATCTAACTACTTCAGATCAAATCTCATTTTGGGCATATACAGAGATAGATTATAGTTACTTTTTGAGATCTTTCTACAACAAATACAGTACATAATTCTCTAGAATAGCTTTTAATTAAAAAAAAAGCCATGCAACAATTTGCTATCAAGATCATGAATTCTCCAGTAATTTAGTTTATGACATCTCTGTCACTATATTAAATGGTCCTTACACCAGAACAGTACTACTTGGCAGGTTTGTGTTTTTATTCTAATGGTCACGCTAACAGTTGCTTTCTGGAGTCTCAGTTATTATACTGCACAATAACTTTGCAGTTACTCTGTCAATATAATTGTCGATGGACTATTCTGTGTTTTTTAAGTTGTTTCCAAAAGTGAGAAAAAGAAATCTTTTCTAACCATATTTTCTTCACACCAAATAGTTTTTCACAATTACTTTGAAAAACTAATTTACATCACTTTCATAATCTTAAAAACCAAAAGGTTTAAAGATTTTGGATTCCTTCTTTCTATGGACTAGACATGAACTTTTTGGAGAGTGGTTATTCTGAAGTAAAAAAAATAGAAGCCTAAATTTGTCAATGTCAGAACACCGCTCTTTGCACGATCGTTACCTAGAGGATGATGATGAAATTCTCAAAGAAAAATTAATTTGCGTGGAGAATTTGCATCTTAGAAATTTAGGGACTAAGAAGATTCTTCCACGAAATTCATCCTGGACACCAAATGCTGATGGTTCACTAAACAGTAGAAAGGAAGGCAAAGAGTATTTTTCTTGTCTTCTTAATTTTCTGCCACTTCATGACAGGCAATTTAAAAAAAAGGAAGACAACACTTTGAAGAACACAGAAGGAAGACAATCAAGGAGATTATAACGGTAAAACCAGGAGGGAAAAAGAGAGAAGGGAAGAGGGAGAAGCAAAAAACAAATCATGGTTAGTGCAAAAACTGTGGGAAAATAATTGAAAAGCAAAAGAAATCAAAAAAAAAGGAGAGAAGAGTAAAAAGAAGCAGAGGAGAGCCTATAACCACTAATAAGAACTCTCCTTATAAATCCAATTGGAATACATGTTGTTGTAAGCACAATACACTGGAAAAGCATCCACTCTACCCTTCCCATACAGATATGCATCTAGTGCAGCAGTCAGTGTTCCTAATAGTCAAGATCAGAGATTTTATGAATATTAAAGATTTCTACCCATTGACACCTGTATTTATCAGCAATGTTCCAAATGATGGATATGTCTGGGACTCTCCTATCACACTGGAATTTTTTTAATTACTATTCAGAATAACTATTTAGGCCACATTACACAGATAAAGGTAAACACCCAAAAATTAGGAAATGCAAAACCAAACCAGCTGCAAGAAATTAATGCATACCCAAATAGAGGATGAATAACGATATAGTCTACAATTATACAAACACACATTTCCCATAAGATATCTGCCTCAAGGATTTTATGATGTTCAGCAACTAAAACAGAATTCATGTAGCAAATAAGGATTTTGTGCACAGAAGCCTGTCTTTTTTGATGCAGTGCTCTGTGGATGTTTAATGAAAGAGGAAGGGGAGTATGAAAAGTGAACGGACAGTTTCACAGCTAGCACAGCTCAATGTCACTCTGGAGAAATCTGTCCCCACCTCTGCCACAAAGTTCTTATGCAATGTGAGGTAAACCACTTAAGTCAAACTTTTCAGAGTTATTCACTTGTTATGCACTCATCATTTTCTTGAGTGCTTACATTTAAACACCCCACAGAGATCCGTGGAAGTGTTAAGTGCTCCTAATTGAAAATGGGTTGGTGGAAACACTATTTTAAACACATGAACTACTCTGAAAACTCAGGTCCTACCTATGTAAAACTCAAAATTAGCATTAATTCTTCTTTTTTTTTTTTTTTTTTACACAACGTCCCTATTCATAAAACAAAACTGGTAACGTAAGTGTTGTAAAAATGTATATCAATGATTACAAAGTACTCTGGTACTTCAGTGAAAACAGCACAGGAAAAAAATTAAAGCTGCATACACTTAAGAACAGACATGTACAGTAAGACAGACAGAAAGCCATATACAAAACAGAAAGAGAAAGGATTTTCAAAAGGCAACAGCTGGTCCATACAATACACAGAACCTATGGAAAGATAGTTTTTAATCAACTGGTTATATTCCATCATAACATACAAATATAACACAGCTGAATGAAGTTCATGCTGCTTATTTTAAATCCATTTCTTAAGCTCTAGGTGCTTAATTTTGCAACCTTAATTTTTCCCATATGCCCTAGTGCAGACAGCTTTTTTTTTCCTCCAAATTACCACAGACTAATCCTGAATGATAGTTTTGCCATAATGGAATTATTCAGTCTATGATCTGATTGATTTTAGACCTTAAATACTGAATCTTACCACACGTAAATTTTTAATCCTTTAATTTCTCTATTCTGCCAGTAATTGATAAGGACAGTCGTACTTAGACAAGGTCTTAATTTAATCGCCCTGAAAATCAATTAGAAGGTGAAAAGCTTCCTTATATTATTATTATGAAAATTTCCTGATCAAATTCACAATGCAATCATAATCAATGCATGACACCTCACACACTTTAGTCAATACATAATTCAGTAGTTACATCTTCACCCTTTAAAAACAATATGGGAAGGAATTCATATCTTAAAAGCAGAAATAATTTAAAGGCTCCGTATTAGTCAAACACAATGTCTGAAGTCATTGGACTAAATAACCCATTATAGAAATAATCTAAATAAGGGCCAGGCATGTACCAGAAAGCATTAATTTCACTTTAAGTATCTCTCCAGTGAATAGAGTGGTAATTGTCTCTTTCCTGCAACCTTGTTGAAAACTCTCCACAGAATCAGAAGGAAAATTTTGGCCCACTGTTAAGCAGGAGAGGTGAATTAGTCACCAACAATGGTGAAACTTTCTACACTCTCATCTTCACCAGCACAAAAATCAAGGTTGATGCAAACTTAGGCTCACCATCGGTAAAGGGAGAATTTGTATGTTAACTATTACAGGAGCTTGGCCTTTACAAATTGATGGGGCCTAACAATATCCACTTGAGGGTGTTCCAAGAGCTTGCTGACATGGCTGCAAGGTCAGTCTCCACAATCTTTCAGAAGCTGTGGAGATCAAGAGAAATCCCAGAAGACTGGAGGTAAGCTAATGTCACTCCCATCTATGAGAAGGACTTAAAGGATGACGCAGGAAATTATAGGCCCATCACCCTTACTTTAGTCCCTGGCAAAGTAATGGGATGAACCTTCCTGGGGGCTGCCACATGTAAGATGAAGCACAACTGGGAAAAGTAAGCGTGGATTCATGCAAATTGTGCATGACCAACCTGACTGCATTCTAAAGCAAAGTAACTTCCTCAGTGGATGTGGGGCAAGCAGTGGACATTGTCTACCCTAATTTCACCAAGGCTTTCTATACAATTTGCAGCTGCCTCCTCCTAGAGGACCCGATGTGTGATAGTCCAGACAAGTGGTCTGTGGGGTGGGTGGGAACTGGCTGTCAGGCAGCACCCAGAGGAGAGTGGTAAATAGCTCCTTTTCAAACTGGCAACCTGTCACAAGAGGGGTCACTCAGAGACCAACACTGAGCCTAAAGCTGTTTAATATCTTCCTAATCCAGACGATGGGATCAAGTGTACCCTGATGAGATATGATGATGACACCAAACGGAGTGGAACTGGACACTTTGGAGGGAAGAGGCACCCTGCAGGAAGATATGGATAGACCGAAAGAATGGGCTAACAGGAACCTTATGAAATTCAACAAAGACAAATGAAAGGTCTTGCATCTGGGAAAACATAAACCAGGAACACAGCACAGGCTGGGATCTACCCAGCTGTGGAGAAGCTCTGCAGAAAAGGACCTGGGGGTCTCAGGGACAAGCAACTCAATATAAGTGGACAACGTGCTGCTGTAGCAAACAAAGCCAACAGGATGTGGGGTTGCATCAAAAAGGACATCTCCAGCGGAGATGAAGAAGTCATTATTCTCCTCTACTCAATGCTTGAAAGGCCACACCTGGAACACCGTGTTCAGTTTTGGACACTGCTGTGCAAAAATGATGTGGACAGGCTGGAGAGAGTCCACAGAAGGGCCACAAAGATGATCAAAGGATTGGGAAGCCTGTCATGTGAGGAAAGGCTGAGAGAATGGGTTTGTTCAGCCTTGAGAAAAGACGGATCAGGAGAGACCTTATCACCAGTTACAGTATTTAAAGAGTGGCTACAAGGAAGAAGGAGTCTCCCTTTTCACAAGGAGTCACACGGAAAAGACAAGGGGTAATGGGCAAAAGTAACTCCTGGGGAGAATCCAATTGGACACAAGATGAAACACTTCACAATGAACCAGCCACTGGATAATGTTCCCAAGAAGTGGTGGATTCCCCAGCTCCAGACACTTAAGATTCAGCTGGAGAGTACTGGGCCATCTTGTCTAGACTGTGCTTTTGCCAAGAAAGGCTGGACCAGATGATCTTTGTCTTTTTGGCTATTATTTCTCATCAAATCCTTCTCTGAAAAAGTATTTTGGGTTACAAGTTTATTACACCAGCACATAAGAGTCTCACAAAAATCTTACAAAGTACTCAAGTACTGGTACAGAAGACCCACAATTGCTCTAGCAAATGAAAACTATTAGAAATAGTCACTTTTCCTTCACATATTTCTGCACCATCAGGTATTTGAGTTTGAGAATTTCCAGAAGCATTCACACACTCACTCCAAAAGGTGATCATCCATTGAACTACTCTTTTCTATGTTCAAACCTGCTTCAAATTCTTTCTTTGATCTGTACTATTTGCTTTAACTGAAGTGAAATCTGCCTCCATTTAACACAGAGTACATGGATCTCTGGCATGCTAACCTTTCAGAAGATGCTTGGTACCTTCCACTGCCTCCTTTATTTTTTTTTTAATTAAATAAACATCATGCTTTTGTGCAGTTTTTATCTCATAGCTTTTTCATTTTTTTTGCTTTTTTCAGCAACTTTTATTACTCTAAATCTCCCTCAACAAGTCCCTCCATCTTGCACCTTTTCTTAGTGGTGCACAAGCACAAAAGGGATCCCAGATGTCATGCCTGAAGCAAAACACAGCACTTCCATAACTGTTTCTTCCGCTAACTCTTAGGGTTGACACCTGCCTACTACATTCCAAAATAGTGAATCATGTTTGCACAAAATTAGCAAAAGCCCAGCTAGAGTTGTGACAAAAGGGGAAGAACTGCTCTTTTAAAAAGTACAGGTCACCTTGTGTGCTCGTGATAATCAAAAGACGCAATTCTGTAACTGGTTTTGCACAGACAGCTGAAACTATGATCTAATCTAGTGATGCCATGATTATTTTTGGCCTTTTTTTTAATATATCCCTTTTATACCTAATAACCCACGTTCCATTAAGCCAGGAGACCAAACATCCTGGAAGCCTTGCTTCTAAGGGTCAGAAAACCCCAGACACCAAGGTCCTCTCTAGAACACATCCTGCAAACTAAGGCCCATCCAAGGGAGAAATTCCTCAAAATGGAAGATTCATTCAGGTCTCTCATTGGGGAATCTTTGATAGATATGCTGATTTGCAAGGCCTGTAAGTTGTGTACTCGATTTATCGTGTGTGTGCATTCCAGTGTACATTACAGCGCACTCCACCTGAACGATGTGGTGCACCAAAGATCCTAAATAAATACTGAAATAAAAAACCCTTTCCCTTTAACCATGTCTAACTTTTAATTTTAAAACCAAGAAAAAGGCAACACTAGGAAAGGGCCTTTCCACTGGCAGCTTGATATAAAAATGGGAAAGCTCCTGCTTTTACAACTTCCATTGTACAGCACTCCTGTGTGTTCTGAAAGTTACCACGCACAAGCAGAAAAAATGGGTTTTAGCCATGTAGTGCAGAATGTCATACAACACTGGCAAAAATCGACTTTGGCACTAAAACCAAGAATATGCAGAGAAAAAACCCAAACTGCACTTGTATGCCAAAGCTTGTGCTGCATAGCTGATCTGTTACAGTACAAGAGGTAAATACGAAAAATAATACACAAGGTGAGATTCTTTTTTTCTTCTTCTACTCCTCTGTAGTGGCTACAATTGAAAAAAAAAAAAAAAAGAAAAAGAAAGAAAAAGCAGCTACTTCATACCAATAGAAAGTAAGTCGGTGCCTAAAAAACCAGCTCATCTTAGTGAAAATATTTCCCCTGTAACACTGGCAAGGTCAGCATCAGCTTGGCTTATTTGTTGCCTAAGTCCCTGTTGTGCATGTTCAAAAATGTTTTAAGTTGTTTTGTTCATAAAGCAGTAGAGTTCACTTTGTTGTGCTGGATCACTCCTTTTTCTCTATATGCAGCTCCTCTCTCGCTCCCTATCTTTAGGCTTCTTGGGATTCAAAAGGAAGAAAGGGAGGAATGTGTTTTTCAAGATGAAACTGTGAATTCATTTTAAGTACTAAGATAAAATTCTACCTAAAATCTCTGTGCAAACAGTTCTCAGGCAGAAAAAAGGATGGTTCTCCTTCTTGCTGAAGCCAGCCACTTGACGGTGATATAGAAGATCTTTATCTTTCTTTCACAGAAGATGAAGATGTGGGTTAAAATCATTCTTTTGTGAAGACAAGAGGAGAAAATGTAAGAAGTTGGCATAAAAACTAAAAGAATTTCTAAGGACAAGTCCTGTGGCAAAAACCTAGACAGAAAGGACACAACAAAATGCGAGTTCTCCAAGACCTTTTTAGTGTATGATTTAATACAAAAGTCTGAAAAATGATTTGCAGTCTTAAAAGTTCCCTGACAAAAAGTATGTTTTTCAAGTCTGCAAAACAAATGTGCTATTCTTCTCTCTCTCTCTCTCAGTATTCAAAAGCTTGGTGTAAGAATTTCTTCTGTAATAGTTTCTCCCTCAGAAAATCTTGTTTACTTTCTTCAGTTCAATGTAATGAAATAAAAAAGACTGATTCTTCAAAAGTGCCAGCAGAGAGACAAAGAATACATAAAGCCAAACTAAGCAAAAAGGTCAGATTTCTCTCCTCCTCTTCCTTTCTCTCAATCGTTTTAGTATAAGGCTGAAGCAAACAAATTTAACTGCATTTGCTGTAAAGTTGTGTCTATAGATTAGGGAATCCTTGCCATCAATCTGGAGAAATAGATGGACCACAGGTGGATTATAAAAGTGAGTAAAATACTGGCTAAACAGCAGGACTCAAAGGCTT
Organism: Edolisoma coerulescens; assembly: GCA_013397115.1. NCBI lineage: Eukaryota > Metazoa > Chordata > Aves > Passeriformes > Campephagidae > Edolisoma > Edolisoma coerulescens. Next base: position 103,788 of record VWZW01000750.1, on the reverse strand, counting down.
GTGACAAGTGGCACAAAGCCCAGTGGGCAGCATTTACAATAAACTGGTACTGGGACCAATTCTGTTTAACAGTTCTATTCATTAAAATGGATCCCAGGTGATGGGATGGAGTATGCTGTCAAAAAGTTTGGAGGCAATTGAAAAAAAATAAAATTGAGGGCTGCAGTGGATACACTGCAACACAGGAGAAACCCTAGCAGGCTGGAGAAATGGGCTGACAGAAACCTTGTGAAATCCAGCAGAGGCAAACTCAAGTCCTACAGCACAGTTTTGGGTACTCTGGCATAAAAAAACCAAAAAACAAAACAACAACAACAAAAAAAAGCACCAAAAAAACCCCAAAAACAGATACAAAAGGTACTTTCAGACTGGAACAAATCCAGAGGAGCGGCACCAAAATAGTCCGGGGGCCAAAGTCCATGACATTCAACAAGAGGCTGAGACAATATGTTTGTTCAGTCTTAAGCATGGGAGGATGGAGGAAATGACTGCCTTCTTCAATTACCTCCCCAAAGGATATAAAGAAGATGGAGCCACACTTCCTCGGACCTTTATAGTGACAGAACAAGAGGCAATAGACACAAGTTCATATGCAGAAAATTTTATATAGATACAAGGGAGAAAAGTAAACCAAAAGACAGGACAAACTAAACTGGAACAACATTTGCGAACATACTTAGCTACATATGGAGAGCAAACTCAAGCAGACAATGGCCTAAACAGGTCTAGCTGGACTCAATATGAGCAAGAAGACTAGATGATTTCTCTTCAACACTAAATTATTACATTATTCTGAATTAGTGATTAAAATTAATTTCTAACCATCTCAAATCATTTGTTGTAAAAAGAAATGCTGGAAAATATCTAGAGAAGAAAAATAAAATAGAAGCAAAACCTGTTCAACTCATGCAACCTTCCCTCTACACAGAAAATTGTCAATCAGAAAAAAAAAGGGCAGCTCTTTCCTACTAAAAGTTATTTGGTGAAATGAACATCTTTCCTAGTTTCATTAGGTTAGTCTGAGTTTATAATAGGATACATGTTTGGAAAACATTCTTAGAGGTCACAGAAACAATCCACTTACTCCAAAGCAGAATCAATTTTACCCAGGTTATTCCTGACAAATGCTCATCCAACTATTCTTTAAAATCTGCAGTGTCAGAGCTTTCATTTCTTTCTCACAACAATGAATTCTTTTGCTCAACTAGCCTGAATCTTTTAGAAAAAAAACAGTCTACCTTGCTTTATTTTAAGCTTATTACAAGTACATTGTTGCTTTAGTCACAGTAAACACGAAAAGTTCATTCTCTTCTTTTAAACTACATATTTTTATATATTTTAACACCATTATCATGTCTCCTTTTAGTCTTCATTTTTCTAAACTACACAATTTTCTTTGGCCTCTCCTCTTACACTGTTTTAGGACCTCTAATCCCGTTCATTTCCTTGGTATTCAGTCATAATGCATCCCATAAAGTTTTGTTGGGATGCTGGAAAAGGTTTGTTTATTTGGCTGCACAAACTAAGGAAAATATCTGTCCCTTTGACTAACTATCAAATGTTTGCTCAAGATCCTACGGAGTGGAATTTGTTTTACGTTGCTGCAAAGAGAGCTCACTGTGATGAAGAGCTATGGGGAGACCCAACACCGAACGACCACAGCCATTCTCAGCACTTCTGGTCAGAACAAATGTAAACGACGCCTGTGCAGTGTTCCATGGCAAACTAATTAAGAAACATGGTTACTGGAAAGATTCTCCACTCTGAGAAATGTCTGTGTATCCGAGCCAGAATCTGGCAGTAAAAACACTAGCACAGATACGTATTTTTTTTTAAATACACATTTTTAAGACCACTTTACAACAATAAAAATGTCATTGTAAAAAAAGTTCTTCTTTTAATGCTTAATATATTAACATCTTACCTCATACAGTTATTTTCTAATAATTACAGAGCTGAATACGCATCATGTAGAGGTTAGCAAAGATGACATAGCCCAGTCAAGACATACTTCTTTTTAAGTGTATTATCCTATTTCAGAAAACTTGGATTCAAAGCAAGGCTAAACACAAAACTTTCTTCTGAGTAGACTGCATTTTGATCAGTATTACATGAATAATTTTCGTTTAAAACAAGTAGCATCCAAGAGGAATGACATTTGGACTCCAAGCTTGCCTGTCTCCCCCGCTGTATAAAATGGACATTACTTCTCTTGACAGCAAGAGAACCAGAAAGGCAAACAGAACAGTGGTACTGCAGTACTCTGACTCCAGACTCACAGCCACAGCACACAAGCTGGACCAATAAAAGCAAACCACACGAAACAAATAATTTCGAAAACCTTCTAGCCATTTCTAGAGGTCCTTTTAAGTATGGAGTCCCACATTAAGAAAAATCTGAACTTCAGCTCCCCATATGTTAAATCAGAATCACACCACTGTGTTGTCTCATGGGGAAGATATGAAGATAAACACCTAAATATCCCAATTTTCAGAGTGATGGGAGACGGATAAGTTCCTTAGCTGAAACAAGAACATTAACAGCTCTCCTTTGCCTTGTGGTATTTTGATAGATACAATGAATGCTGTTGTAGCTAAGAACTTCAAGGAATGCAAATAAGTACTAAAACGCAAGTCTGCATCATTTGGGAAATTATGTTTGGGAAATCATGGCTAAAACACTTCTTCACAGTTTGAAGAGCTGAAAAGTTGCATGTAGACAGTTCCAGCAGAAAAAAAAATCTTTTTACCTGATTTCTTCTCATCTAATGTGTACTCAGAACACATCTTCCTGTGCAGCTGGAGGCTTTGTTACAGATAGGACACTGCTTAGCGTAGCCAGTGTTTATTGAATAACATTTTTTTTTAAAGATGAATTTGGAAAATTTCCCAGAAAATACATCTGCCCCTATTACTTGCACCTTGGACTGTAAGACCAGCCAGGGAGGTAGTGAGGACAACTACATTTATTAGCAATGGATAAACTGATCAATCTTTTTCTGGATTAACAGTGGGAGATCCCAGACGCACCGAGAAGTATCTGTCTGCTGACTGACATATACAAGCTGGCACACTTATGTGTCAAAAATGTACACAGCTGCATGCACACTAAAGCTGTTCCATCCATAAAGCACAATTGCCAACTGCTTGTCTTCAGAAATGGGTAATAAGAGAGGGTCTCAACAACGAAACAACTCCAGAGTGCAGTTAAAGAATATTTTTCATCTGCTTAAGTGTCTTTCTAAACTCTCCTGGATTTGCTATCATTTTCCCCTCCATCATGTTTTGGAAGAAGGACAGATGACCTACTTAGAAAAACCCAGATTTATATTTCTCAAAATCTTTTTTGAGTTGCCAAACCCGAACTACGTATTTTCAGGTACCAAATGTAGACTGATTTAATCTGATTGTCAGTCATTACTAGCAGATGTCTGGACAAATTGCCTAGTGTGTTTTAGTTCTAGGTTGTCTCCAAACACTCTGACTAATAGCTGGTAGAAGAGAAAGATCACAATCCAAAGCTATGATAAATATAATTTATCCATACAGCGTTATCAGCCATCAGCTGCCAATATGAAGGGAGCTTTAACATCTCCCAACCTGCCTGTCCAAACTCTCTCAAATCATCTCAGCAATCACAATAAACTTTACTCAAGGCATCAGCCTCAGCTTATGGAGCATAACTAAACCCCGGAGTGAATCGACACTTGTGTAGATTGGTGTTGGGCTTGCTTGGTTACAAATAGACACAACTGGCAACAGAAGAAACATATCAAAGGGGTTTTGTCTAAGTATATAGTAAAGGGTGAAAACTCATGTCAGGAAAACCATTGAGCAATTTGGATGAGGAAAGGAGTCCGACAGCTGTTCCTACAGATTCCTGCACAGAGACAGGCTGTGCCAGTCAACACGGTGTCAATATTTAACTAACACATTATCACTTGTTATTATTATTTATCAGTCAAGTAAGCATCTAGCTAGAAAAAAATGTGAAGGCATCTTCAACTTTGCTTTTTTAAGTCAGATTCACTGAGTGATCATAGAGAGGCAAGAAGCTGATTTCTGTTTTAAAAAACCTGAATTTGCACGTACACACTTGCAAATACTGAGCGCTCGAACATCCTTGCCAGAATTACCTGTGGTGACCCCGAAGACAAGGAATGTCAGCTGAGTGCTCTCCAAAGCTCCAGAGTTCTTTTGTACGTCAACAATGCTGCACCATTTTTGCAGCCCTTCTCTCTCTTAATAAACAAGGCTTAGTACCAGGTTAAATTGTGTCACTGCCACTGGTGTGGCCCCTGCACCATCGGTGTGCTAGCTAATTCTTGCTCTTACAGTTACCTAGATTCCTTTTGGATTTCCCCTTCCTGCTATCATTCTCATGACCTGAGATAAATATACACACACACAGACCTTTCATACACTTTCTTTTAAGTCTTCAGCTCTGCTGTTTCATCTTTTAAACACTCATACTTCATGCACACAACTGCAAGATTTCACTTACAGACCTCTACAACATCTCAAACATGCAACCAGGTTCATTTTTGCAAAAAACATATTGTCTATTTCTTTGCTTTATCCCAGATGTGCAGGCATCAGCAAATGATGAGAATCACAGAAATAGGACATAAATTTGCTTCAGTCTGATCCTGGTTCCAAAGTAGAGTAATTAATCAAGAAAAAAGAGACAACATCCAAAGGCCCAGAAACAGTGGAATTCTGTCAGAGGGGCAGGCTTTTTTTCTTTCCTTAACAAAACAAACAGGATCACAACACAAGTGCTCTGAACCTGGAAGACAGAGCTTTTTGAGTGCTTATGCAGCCCCAGGAATCCTCAAAAAGGTACAAAATAAAACACATCTTAGCACTCACAGCAAATTAATTAAAAAGTTTTTATCCCAGAAGAATAAATAAAATCTGATATTTAAAACTCAGAGACAAGTCAAACATGCAGCAACATTAACTGTCATGTACATCTCTGTCCAAACACGAGGTAATAAAAATCCCACATGTCCAATGACTTCCACAGGCTTTTCAAGTGAGAATCAAAACAGCCCATACATCACTAATCATTACACTACTTTAATAAATTAGAACCTATATAATTTAACACAAAAGTTTTATAGAACATGATATTAAATGGTAAAACAAATGCAGAGTACAATTAGTACACTTTCTAAGTAATTTAAACTCATTTACCTGTAAAGTAGGTATTGGTGGGGAGAGTGGAACTCGCAAATCTGTAATAGCCATTTCCTGGGAAACGGATCCCTTTTGTTACTTCTATACTCATTGTAGCTAAAGATGAATCCATCCTTTCCACCTGGTAGATGGGAGAAGGCCCATTAAGCTCTTCAGGTTCATTCCAAATTATCTTTACTGTTGTGCTGCTTATTCCTTCAACACGAGGAGCACTAAGTTTTCTTGGAGCTGTGGATAAAAAAAAAGTTATCTAGGCATCATTGTCCTTAACACTTAGGAAATTATTTATTGCACATGACATAATCTTTACAAAAAATCCTGTTTTAGTTTCTGATCTTTTTAAGAATAAACACGGATATCCATAGAAGCTTAATTAGGAGAGAAAAAAAACCTCAAAAAATATTATTAATCTCTATGAGAAACTTACTTTCAATGGCACAAGAAATACTTTATTTGTTTCTTCAGGCTTTAGAGAAATGTCTCTATAGTTATATCTAAAATATTTTTCTTCATAATCTTTGAGAATATTAATCAGCATCTTCACAAAAAGTATATTTGTATTCCCTCCTTCCTGGATGGGCGTCTCATGCCAAACTCCCTGTAAGTGTGTATCTGTAATGACTTTCACAAGTGGTGAGTGAAAAAACAAAGGAAAATTTGAACAGTTATAACTCTTGTTATATCTCAGTATGGTACATGACAACTGGAGTCTCTTGTCACTGGACTTATCCTCACCAAGAGGAGCAGAACAGCTCTCTGCCCACCATCCTGCAGGCCCATCCGGTTGTTCTCTTGATATGGTCACCAGACACCAGCTTGCATTCAGATAATTACTCAGTTCAAGAAAACAGCCCTCTCTAATTTTTCTCCACCAATTCGGGTGCGCACCAAGACTCCAAGCAAGACCATTTCCACGAAGGTAGCAGCATAAGATAGTTTTACATTATTAGGATGATCCCCTACCAGTAAACCCAATACTTTGATATTCTTTTACACACTTTGATGGCACTGGCTACTCTATAGCTGAGTTATTAACCAAACTTATTCCATTTTTTTATAAAATACTGTACAGTAAGCCACTGGAGGGCAGCATGACCTGTTTAGTTAATGACATGATGGTCATACAGGTGGAAAGAAATGGACCATAACTGAAACAATAGAAGACATCATCTGGAGAAGTATGAGAACACTATGTATAGAATCTGTATACATCTTGTGTTTTTTTCTTCTGTTCTTTCCCTGATAAAGAAAAGGATTTAACAACAGAAACTTCATTTGTACCCAGGAAGCGAAATACAATGACAACTTGTAAAAATTACTTGTTCCCATAATGACACAGTAAAGAGCAATAAACGCCTTTCAAGAACAATAAAACCTGAATTAAAATATGGGCCTTCAAAATCTGACATATTACTTCACAGCCCAGCATTGTACATACATAGCATGAGTTCTTTAGAGAAGGAGAGATTGCTTCATTTAAAATGAATTAATAACATCCTTTTAAACATTCCCACATTTCCAAGATCATTAACATATTTTTCATTTTTCCTATTTGCCAATAGTATATTACTTCTTTCTTTTTTCTTTTTCTTTTACCTCCACACCCCATAACTTGACAGATATTCTTCTTGGAGAAAGCAGAGAGTGGGGGAACTGGGAAACTGCCAATGGCACTATGTGCAGTAAATTCCTGCTTAGGTATCATTTATGACTTCACAATCTAATTAGTATATCACGCGATGGTAGAAATTTACAATGTCAAAATTGAAGTAATGCAGTGTGAGGTCATAAGCTTTCCTGCATAAGTAGGGCACAGCACTAATGAATTGTGGTATTAATGCACAAGTTTAAACAGAAAACATGGCTTAACAATCAAAACTTCACCTTTGAGGGAACCAGCCTACGTCAGCATTTTAAATGCGAACTGAAGAGGTTGAGCTCTCTAGTTCAGATTACTGATAGCAAAACAGAAATGCTAAAATTCATTATTTTTAACATGCATACAGCTGGCTAGCATGCATGACAATAACTACATCTTCCTTTTAAAGTCTAGTATTAATAAACGGCAGTTACTTGGACCATAATTATGGCATCTCTGATACCCAAACCTGAAGCTTTTATGGGGCTTATGCAATTAACTACTTAAATGCATCGTAACACTTGCTTCTCTGACAGGGAAGTATTGATTTTTTAATCATTTTCAAGTCTCCTCTAGCACAAATAAATGTACTACAGTTACAGTTAATGCACTGTGTACACGCATTAAACACTGGCATGACACAATTTATTATTTTATGATATATGGAACACAAGACTACCCTTTCAGAAAGTAACATCCTTGCTATAGCATTAGTGTTTAAACTATAGTCTCCTTGATGCTTGAGAATTCTTGTGCATCAAGACAGCAGCCAACTGTACAGAACAGGTTGCATAAGTATCTAAAAACAAATAAAAAATAACAAAAAAAACCAAACAGAAAACCCAACTGCACACAAAAACAGACAGGTCTTGAAATAAATCTGTAGCACTAGCCCAGCAGGGTACTAAATGCAGAAATTAAAAATATTCAACACTAAAAGATACAGTATATATTTTCCTAAAGGTGTCACTGTGGTACCTGTAGCTACTTTCTGAAAGATGAATCGAGTGTAATTTTACCTATTTAATTTTTTTTAGTCACGTTCTGTTACGACACATCTGTCAAAATAATGAGTGTACTGCATTTTCGTGGATTCAAAGTCACATTTTTGTGTATTTTAATTATGTCGTTTTAATGTCTTGCTATATAATACATATTTAATATATTATAAGGCTAAAACAGTATTTAAAAGCCCATGATTGCTGCATGCCATTGTGTAGCAGAGGGCACAGAAAAGACCAATAAAGACAGATGGTCCATACAGCTTATGTTGAAGTCATATATCTAAATATAGATGTTGCTACACAAGTCATTACAAATAAGCCTTTCCCATGTGTTTATGCACATACATGTACACAAAAACGAAGTTGGTAAGTAAAGAACAGTTAATTTTGTTTTGTTTGAAATAATATCATTTTAGTTTTAGGCTCAAAGACAGATGCCAGCATTTCGCTCTGAACAGATGGTAATTCCATCTAATAGTGCATCTCTGTATTAGTAAGGTCTGTTGTGTATACAAACAGTAATAAACACTAGGTAAGGATCAAAATAAATTTTAATTGTTGACATTAAATTCTGGCAGCCATGGTTCTAAGGATACAATACCCCTTTCTCAAGTCTGTCAGGTTTACTAATACAACTGCTAAAGCTTTTCCATACTCTGCCAGATTCTTGTCCCAGGAATAACATATTTACACTGTGGCTAAATTTTACAGGCTTACATATGTTTGAGTAACTCCTGCTCAGCTTACTGTAAGGAGGTATTTGTGTACTCTTCCACCAAAGCCTTCAATTAGACACTGAATGTTTCAGGAAGGTAACAGCAACAAAAAATATACAGTTTTTAACTGTCGCTAAGTTGAATCCAAAATGCATGCATACAAATTAAAAGAGAAAAAAACGGCAAATTTGAGGACAAAAATTTACAGAAAATATGTTTTTCTTTTCATATTGGAGTTTACCTTGCAGGTAAGCGGGTTGACCTCACTATGGGTCATCCATTTCATTTTGCTACCAGTAATTAGTCCAGAGGATCCCGAGTTTGCCATTGCATTTCAGGTATGTTCTTATCTTTTTCTGCACTTCACAATGGTATCAGTCATTTCAACAGCAAAAGAGTCAAGTAATAATACCTATGTCTTCTGACAATATTTTGAGTTTTAAGAGATTCTTTAGAGTCCAGTTTGGACTCTTTCCCAAAAAAGGAATAAAAATCCACCCACAATGGACATCAAAAGAAAATTTAGTAGCGTGGACATGTTGCAATCATATTTCTTTTAAAATAGATGTAATGCACTGTATTTTTTAAAAATCATGAAAAATATATTGCTTCCACCATATGGGACAACCAACGACTCACCAACCGATTTAAGATGCAGCATATTGAGCTGACCATATGTTACAGTGCTGTTGAATGGCTGAGTGATTCATGCCCGTCACATTCTAGTATATCAATTAAAGCTCCTTGAAGTCTGCATGATTTGTGTCTCTGTTATTAAACCCTGCTAATTCATCCCACTTACACATCTGTTATAAATCTCTAGGAGTGCTGCATGATTCATGGCAATCTGTGAGCATGGTACAGCAAATTCTTCTCCTTGTAATTAACAGTAAATTGTTTTACTGCCATGCAATGAATTTTTCAGTTATATTGCAAATGAACTCCTAAATGCACGGTTCTTTCCTAAGAACTGACTTATATTATTAGGCAATTAAAAAGTATTGCTTTGAACCAAAAGCTTTTAATCAAGAGGAATGCAACTTAAACATAGCTTAAAAATGTTGCAAATTTGACAGAGAGGAAAAAGAACAAACTGAGCTGTTTTGAGCTATTTTCTGACATATAATATGTGGTTGGTAGGGGAGAAGAAACAAATAACTTTTGAGTCCCTACTGATTTCCTGAAACTCAAAGAGCAGTTTAACTACAGCCTGAACACTTGGCAAGACAAGTTTGAGCAGATTCTATTTATCTCGGAAGTTACTTAAGTCATCTGTCATTACGAAATTTCTCAGATTACTTTACACTTTTCTAATTGTAAAACAGCGTCTTTATTCTTGGAATAAATAATTGGATAATTAGCCAAGCTGAATCATCAGAGGATTCCAGTGCTGCTCAAGTGTTCTTGTCAAAGGTGAAGCAAATTCATTTCAGCTTTGCCTCTGTAGCTTTCTGAAGAGGCTTTGATTTTTTTTCCTGCTACATTCTTGGCAGCAGCCTCAAATTCATGAGTCCATACATCAAGTCAGTAGTTTAACAACAAATGAAATTAAATTCAAAGAAGGGAAACTAATTGAAGGACAGCAACAAAAGTGTTTGGTAATGTGCTTTTTAATATGGCATGCCACATTTGCATGATAATTTTTCCTTTTTAGCATGGAGCAGAAAGTGACTAGCTTAATGAGGGATTATTCAAGACAGGAATGAACAAAATGCATTCATAACTAAGAACAAAGATTGTATTATGAAACGGAAACAGGCAACTGCCGAGAAGTAACTGGATGATTGGTTTATGCATTATGAATAAAAAGGTAGAAAAATATTTATATTAGTATTCACTAATGACTATATATACAAGATTGTTGTAATTAAAATTATAAATTAACATATTAAGAGTGCTTGTTTAATCACTTTGGGTCCTATTCACAATGAAGAGACTTACGTACATGCATGCAAAACAATCTGTGTTTCCAGGCCAGCAGCAAATGGCCCTCATATTTCTCTTTTGTAACAAAGGAAACTGTACATTTCTTACTACCTGTTTAATGGGTACTGGGGATTTTTAAATCGAAGCATAGCATTTTGTAGAAAAGCAGTCTATGACAGGCATAAACAAATAGGGCTTTTGAAAAGGGCTTGCACCAGACCTTTTTCATGAATGGAAAAAATGGAAAAAAATGGACAAATTACTCAGATTAAAAGGGTAATCAAAAAGAAAACAACAAGGGGTGTAGGACAGCCCAGAATTATCCCAGTAAACCCAGAGGCAACTTCAAAGCCCCAAATACAACTGCTTGAGAAGTCTGCCAAGAAGCCAGATGCAGCTGGTGCTGGAAGAATATCTTCTACAAATTAGCTTCTGAACCCTGTAATTGCCATCAAAAGCAAAAGATCAGGAATACAGTGTGCTGGGGTAAATGGCAGCAATCACAAAGCCATACTTTCCTATGTCTTAAAAAGTGCTTTTTAAACTAATTTAAAAAAAGAAAATAAGGGCAAAGGAAAGGTGAACTTAATTACAAGAAATAAGCTTAGTCACACAGTAGCTAATGAAACATAGCTATACAGATTGTTTAAGGCAACCTTTGACTATATGATTTGAGATCAGTAGCATAAGCAATTGTACTGGTCCAAGCACTCACATGGCTAATTTCAACCTGCTGAAATAACAGAAAATGATGGGAATAAAATGGTGTTTCACTGCCTCACTGAAAAATTTTGAAAACATGCATGTTTTGTATTGACACTTCATAATTTCACGCAAACACATTGTCACAAAAAGAAACTTTCAAAGGACCAGGTCTCTCACTGGTACCAGCTAGTTGAGTTCTATAGGTACCAATTCAGAATCCTACATGAGAGAAAACCATGCAACAGAAAGTGCTTTTGAAATAAAATTTAAAAATTGCCTAAGACCTCATAAAATCAAAAGGCTGAATGCCATTCTCCAAAAGTAAATAGGAATTTGAACATTGTAGAACACAGAGAGAAGAATAAAGTAAAATTTTCCTCTATGTATTGAGATGAAAAGTGTATAATTACTGTCCAATATTGCTTTCAGTTACAAACATTCTGATTCACTTGATGATCTTGACACAGACAAAACAAAGCTCAAATTTTATTCCAAATTTTCAAATAAAGTTTCAACAATGAACTTTTGCCTCATCTATCAGCCAAGGATTTCAGCAGCATGAGCACAATATTGTGGCGCATAAAAAGTATTTCAAATACCACAAGGATTGTGAAAGCTGCAGCATCTTAATTTACCATTTAAAAGACTGATTACAAAATATGAAACACCTCTTAATTAATTACATACTTTAAAGTCTACTATTTACATATTTGTATCTGAACAGACCAAACCGAGGTTCTCTTTCTGTCCAGTCACCTTCTCTTTGAGTAATAGGGATGGGTAATTCTCTTCTATTACCTTCCCATGCTTGTTTTGATCTTTCATCCCAATACTGCATTTACACTAACATTGACCTTCCAACACTTTTTACTATTCTTGGAGCATCAGGTTTAACTGTTGTTTGATTTACCTCACCCTCCTGGCTTCATATGCATTTATAACAGCTTCCACTCAGCCTTTTATAAAATAACTCCATTCTTGATAATTTTACTTAGTTTTCTCACTCTCTCCCCTCCCCTTCTTCTGGTTTGTTTTCTTTCATTACCATTTACAAACATCGTGGGTGTATGTATTGGTGAGGAGGAGTGTTTTTGCCAGTCTGACAGACACAAGGATGTATGGCCAATTTGAGGTTTTTTTCACTCTATTCCTGCAAAGCTACTCATGAGATATTCCCAGTACAGATGCCTAAACTGAACCACGTTAGAAAGAATCCACTCATTAATTTTGCTTCTGGATTTTAACCAGTCATAGTCCAAGAGACTTCTCTTTGAAAGATCAGCAGACTCTTCCTGATGCTTCTGCCCCCCGGCTGCTATCCTTAAATTCTGCTCCTGCATGAAGTAGTCTTTTTCTCTGTCTTTTCAATCTTATCTCAAAACCACCTACTTTTCTTCCTCAAGAATTTTATTTCTAGTGATTCCATGCCCTTGTTTCTGCCTTTGTTTTCATTTTCTGTCTTATAATGTATTTAAAATAAACAAAACCAAAAAAAAACCCCACAAGTTTTCAGAGAAAAAGGTTAGGTTTTAAAGAGTATCTTTTTAATAACTAGGCTTCAAATTACCCTAATGGATCTGAACAAAGCTTAAAAATTACTTGAGACTTCTAGTGGCAAATTTTGGAAGCCATTGGCAATTTCAAAAAGAAGCCTCTTGCTAATACACATCTGTTGGACATGCCAAAATCACAGTCATCAAGATACCCTTTGATTTAAATGGTTCATGTGATAAACCAGTATAGCCCATACACAGAAGGGGAGTGGACATGGTTTTCCATTATGATTCTCTTCCTCTTCCTGAGGATCAGAGGAGAAGAATTAGGCTAATTTAGCATAACCTCTAGCCCAACTTGAAACACAACTCAAAGCTCCTGGTTTTCGTTACAGTGCAAGAGGACCATCATGCTGGAAGACATTTCAGTCAAGACTTCCTCCAAAAAGCTGTCTTTGCCAGGGCATGGAGGGGGACTGGCGTCCAGCCAGGAAAGCTGTCTCTTTGCCAGGGAGACATTCCTTCATAAAAAAGAACTCCCCAACAGTCCTGGAAATGCAATTTTAATTTCATTTTTCACTTTTCAATGACAAAAAAAGAAAGAATAGGAATGGACTAAGACTTGATTATCTATTTTTACAAATTCCAGGGACTGGTTTCCCCAACTTTGTTTCGAGTTTTAACTCCCTTTGATTGTCATTACGTAAGCAGTGCTTCTTTTAAATTGTCACTGGAAACACAGTTTTAGAGAACTTCACAGAATGAAACATTCACACACACACATAAAAAGGAAAAACAAACAAAAATCCCCTCACATAAACAAACAAAAACCAAAAAACCCCTCACCAACCAACCAAAAAAACAAAACAAAACACCAAAAAAAACCAAACAAAAAAACCCAAACAAACAAAAAACCCCCATAAATCTGGATGGATAGGATAAAACAAATTTCTCCAGGAACAAAAAATGTGAATGGTGGAAGATAAAATTGCATGCAAAATGTAAGTTTTTCATTTTTAAGTTTGCCAAAATTTAAGACATTGCAATAACATGCTTTAAAAACATAAAAGGAACACAATACAGGACTGATTCTTTTCTTTCAAGGCTTACAACAGCAAGTAGGAAAAGGCTTCACTGCAAAACAGCTAATAAATGGGACATGCCTGCTATGCTATTTTGTATTCTCCTGTCTTCTCTAATGTGATAGGTCTCTAAGTATTAACACAACCAGGGAGGAGATGGCCATAAACAAGCTGTCAAGCATAACTAAGCTATTGTTTCTGAATCTTTTAATAAATGTATAAATGCAAAGTTGGATCATTTGTAGTAACAAGGTGTGCTGTTTAGGCAATATTTGTTTCCATGGTTATCAGCACAGACTGGAACACCATTTCTCATGGCTGTATGGAATGGGATAAAGTCATAGAAGTAGGAGGCTCTGTATATGGTCAGCCTTCCACTTGAAAACAAATGGAAAGGCAATGAAATAAATAGACAGGAAGAACTGAGGACAGACAAAAATGAGGCAAAATCCCAACAACTTAAATTTCACTTCAGCAGAAAATTTCAGATTTTTTCCGACATGAGACTAAATTACATGAGAGAGGTAATTGCAAAGATCATCATCACAACATCCATATGAAAACAACACTAATTGCTTAACATTTTTTGTTAAGCATTTTAGCTAATATTGCTAAATTAATTTATGTGTTTTAAATGCCGACACAAAAGGAAATCACAATGTTAAATGGTCAGCTCTCTTCAGATGACCACCATTATGTCACATAGCACGGTTTTGAGCTTGTATTTATAGTATTAAAGAACCATATTGACTACCTCATTCCATGAATAAAGAGACCTGTAAAGTTAATACTCCTAACAATTTCTCTCTTAAAACTCTCTTGAACCCCCAATGTTCAAGAAATGAGTTTATGCCAGCCCTTTCTTCAAAGTAAATACAGGCTTTCTCCATCTCTGTTCTGGACTGATGTGTATTTTCCCCTAAATTTGTAGACAGTACCTTTGAAATCCATGGCAATGCTATTGAAATTAACTCAAAGACTGAAAACGTATTAAGGTGCACAGGAACATATATGCAGTTTCTTTAGCACTGTTTCCATATATATGTAGATACATACCTACAAAGCAAAATATCTCAAATCTCAGGGGCTAAATAAACAAACATTTTCCAAAAAGCAGACCCAAAGCCTGTATGTTGCTTCTGATTTAGACACACAAATACACTATGTACTTACACTGCTCCTAAAGCCATGCAACTCCTCCTGCATGTGTTAAGCAAGGCATTGGCACAGCTGGAGCATTTTGTGTTTCTTGTTATGCAAACATGACACACACATTGAAAACCCCAACAACAAATTAACAACTTCTTAGCAACATAAATGAATGAGTGGATGCAGCCACATTTATGTACATTCACTGTTTAAACAAACAGGAACAAAAACTATATGTATCATAACTTGCAACTGAGAGAGCAGTACACAAATCCTACTGCCATAGCAGAGTACCTTAAACCTCCACTGAAAACATTTTGGGTTTAATCTGTCAAAACAAACAAATAATAATTAAGTAAGTCACTTTGTATTAATACAACACCTACCCTTGCCACTGTGCATCAAACTAGGACCATCATAATGGTATTCATTAGTAAACTGTGTGTCAGCTTTGCACTTTGCTACAGATTGTTTCCTTACCAGCTGCCAAGGTTTGCCCCATGCCTGGCTCACTGGTTACACAACCAATTTGATTGCAGAGAGTAACAGTAAAGTTGTACATCCTGTAAGGTTTTAATCCCGTTGCTACATAGGAGAGCTCGTGAGCCTCGGCTATATGCAAAACCTGCAAAGCAAACAGATTGGAAGACAACAGTTGGTTAATAATATTTTCATTCCTGTCATTTGATGACACGCTCACTAATAGGAAACTTGTCTCTGAACTTGCAGATTCCTTCACTCAGATGTGAGAAAGCCTGAATAGACCAACTGAGGGAGAGGATTATTTTGGAGAGCCTGAACAAGCTGGGATTTAGGTGATAATACTTCCCATCACACTGTTTTATGAGGTAATAAGCCAGTTCCTGAGTGGATAAATGAGGAAACAAAGTTATTGCCTCATAAAACTGTGTGGTTGGTGCAGTTATCACTACAAACAGTGCAGCTACAATCGAGATGACGAAAATGACACTATTAAGTTGTGAAATCTGACCACCATTGAAAGAGTGACATGATTAGCAGGCATTAGGAGGGAGGGGAAGAACTAATACCCACAAACATTTGCATCTGCTTTACTTTAACACCAGTATAAGCTATCAGGGGGAGGGGAACTGAATAAAGTATAGCATTTTAGATAACTTTGTTATCAGATGTTTATTTGGATGAAGAATCTTGCAAGCCAGTGACCAGAAGCAATTGGCATTTATGTATTGTTACAACAGCCTCAGGAACAGCAGTATCCCCACTTGATAGGCAAATAAACTGAGGCCCATCTGTGGTAAGACCAAGAGACAAAATCAGCTCTGAATGAGAAATACAATATGAGAGCGCCAGACCAACTCCCACATTCTGATTACGTGTCATGTTTCTGCTCATTCCTAAGCTTTCAGCTTACTACTAATGCCATGATATTTGTTTGCCAAACCAAATCACTCAAACATTACAAAAGTACTTTAAAGTCACATATTTTGACTGATTAAATCTATTTTTTTCTGGTATTTTACGTTTCCCCACTTCAAAAATTCATCCAGACAAGTACCTTAAAAAAAAGGTAGATTCCCACAACACAACATGGCTTTAAGCATATTAGCAAATACAGCTGTAGCAACAATACAGAAACAGTACATACAAATATCATGGTAATTTAAATGTTGTTGCACAATCTCACCCCTGCTAATGTTGAATCTCACCCACTACTGGAAACAAGTCAGATCAGAAATACAACTTAAAACATAGAAGTAGTGTATAATACTACATCAAACTGGCAGGTGGAAAAGTTAGATCAGAGAATATAAAACAAACCAGGGAAAAAATTCATCACAACACCTCAGAGGACATCATTTTTTATCAATTTTATTATTACCACTTAGGAAAAACTTAATGTAACTAACAATAATACCTGGGAAAATGCTGGCACAGTACTTTGTTCAGTCATCAAACTGATGCTATACCCCATCACTTCTCCTCTTGCTAAATTATCTTCAGGTTTTTCCCATGACACATTAAGGGAATATGGTGAAAGAGGGAATACTGATGGAGATGGCATGAACACCGGGGCTGAAATAAATTTAATTATTATTAAATTAATAACATTAATAAAATAAATGAGTGATATGTATAATGCAAGCTTCCTCCTTGTATTTATAAAACATCATTTCAGACAACCATTTCTTTTCCCTTTCTAACCTTATTTTCAAGTCTAGCTGGAATTTTCACCTTATTTTGGTAACTACCCCACTAATCATTCTCCTGTTTTTCACTCTGGCTGTGAATGCAGAATAAAGCTCTGCCTATGTTCTCAAAGAAATACTAATCAACACTACAGTCCTATCCCCTGTAGCAGGTAGGAAAGTACATACGAATGAAAAGGCCTTGAAGAAAAACTTTGTGCAACATGGGAAAAAACTGATAAAAGCAAAAAGTGTTCAATACTTCAGCATCTTAAAAGCAATTCTGTTTGCCAGGCCAGTTTGAAATTAACATGTCTCTCACTTCTTACAAAACAGTTCCCCTGTCTTCCATAGTAAATCTGTTAAAGGATTGTTTGCACTGCAGTTAAATCCCCACCTGATTCCTCTGTAATAATAGGATACCAACTCATAGCACTTCTGCCACGTACAAACAACGGCACTAATGGACCTCTTCCCAAATACAATTTAACACTTTTATAACATACAGTATTTAGGAACAGAAAAGCACAAAGACTCATTTTGAAGGAGGAATTAGTGTAGCCTGCTGTTCTGCTGGAGCAAATGACTGAGGACATGATTTTCAACCTAACACCAAACAAAAGCATAAGTAACGTAACAGAGACATTTAATTGCCAGTCATGGGCTCTATCAGTCTGAAAACCATAGATTTCTACTGAAAGCATTGAAATAAATTGCTGATATTTCAAATAATATGTCAAGTGGCAAAGCCCTTTTGAAAATCTGAGCAGAAGGGTCACAATAAGAGAGGTTGCAAACTGTTTGCACTTTGAGAAAAAGGGGCCATATTATGACACTTGGCCTCTATAAATGCACATGAAGAGTTGTAAGGAGTTAAAGAGCACAGTTGCCTGTCTCAAACACTGTTAAGGCCACAAAGACTTTGCCATGAGATAAGCACAGAAGGGAGAGACAGGATGGCGTTAACTCCAGACCTGGTGCACATGAGATCTGCTTTATTCATCCTGGTTAAACACATCCAGACCAAAATTCCCGCTTTGGTAAACTGTGTAAAGAAGGAACTGCTCATACACATATCACCAGTCAAACAAAGATCATCCCAAGTCATGGGACAGATGGCATTTGCAAATACCAACAACCACTGAAGCTCCCCTGAATATGCCTCTCTGGATATCTGGAACCTGGACTGTAAGATAAGACACCATAGCAAGAACTTGAGATAAGATAAAGATGGTACTATTGTCCAGCTGTTATCTCAGACCTAGCTGGAGGTTAACAAACCCTGGGGAGAAGAATGTATAACTGATAATGGACACAAAGAATGCAAAATTTATGGGCCACAACAAAAGCCAACTAGGCAACTGTGCTGAAATCAGCTCTGGCTGGGTAAAACGTAATTCCATCAGGGGAGATCCTGACCACCGACTCACAGCTCATCAACCCAAGAAACCCACCAACTCAAAAAAAGAGAAAGACTGAGCATGTGGACTAATTAGCATTAGAAGCAAGGGAATCATTTAGCCAACAGAATGAGAGAACTGCGTAGCCAATGAGCATTAGTTCTTTTATTTGCTAAAATGTATAAAAAGTGAAAAATTTTGAATGACCTCAGAATCACCACTGAGAAGCCCAGGGTGAAGAAGGACCAACGGGACACTGCTGGATCCATGGATGGTAACTGTCTTCTGCTTGATCACTCTCTCTCTCATCCCTTTCTTTTCTATTTCCTTCCATCTCTTCCCCTCACATTTATCGCTAAATAAAATCCATGTCATTGACTTCAGCATATGGTCTCATTTGTACCTTAATTCAGGCAGAGGCATCTCTCACTAATGGGGTCTCAGCAGAAGTTTCAAGCACTGTACTCCTGAATAGGTAACCCTCTCAAGTTCTTCAAATTAAAACATTGCTTTGTATATTTAGCAATCTTCTAGTTTAAATTTAGGGTTAATTGACATGGATTATTTTCCTCAAGAACCTGATTTTATGGTGAAAAAAATGCTTTCGCTTTACATGCTCAATTCTGAGATAATCTGACCTATCTTTAATTAGTTTCAAATGCTAATTTTTCCCTAGTTAACCATCATTAGACAAACTTTATTGAAAAAAAAATTAAGAATATATGCTAATCTATTTTTCCTTTCATTTCTATCAAAAAAATTCAAACCAGTGCTTACCAGCCTCTCCTGTTCGTCCTGATATCCAATCTGAAGATATGCTACCTGCCATGTTTACTGCTAGCACATAAAATTCATACTCTGTGAATGGCTCCAGATCAATGACTGTGGTACTGGTCTGTGGCGGACCCAAGGCATTTTCATTCTGAGATTCCACAACTGGCTGAGGACTGAGCCATCCACTGCTTTGGAAAATACGAATTTCAGAAGGAAGAAAGTTCCCAGCTGATTTCAATTTTTTTCTCATGTAAAGTTCATATCTTATAATAATTCCTAGAGAAAAAGGCCAGAAAAATTAGTGAATTTAAAAGATGTCTGGAGTTCTACTAAGATACCCTTTTTTCTTTTTTTTCCCTTTTTTTTTTTCTTTTAAGACAAAGAGAAGGGAACTTTTGAGTGACATTTTAATGCCAGCATTTTAAAACATATTACTGGATAGGAGATACATGTGTGTGTCAGTTTTATATCAGTGCAAACTTATTACATACACAGAAAGGCCTCACCACTCTGGGGAAAAAAAAACCAAAACAATCAGTGTTGTGGTACAAAGCAATACATGATCTAGGTTGGATTGTGAAAGTAGTTTAACTACAAGACCATAAGAAATCTGACCAGAGATTTCTTGCAAAGCCAGGAGACAATTGCTATAAAATGTGTATATTTGGGTCTGTATTCATGCACTAAATTGGAGAGGTTGCTTGGGAGAAACAGCTTTTCTCTTTGTCTTTGGAGAGACCAGGAAATCTGACCAGATACGAAAACAAACATGAGAATATTGCTTAAATTTGCCTGTGCTGGCCGTTAGGTGCGTGGCATGGCTATGGACTATGCGGAGTGCACGACAAAGGTTGAGACACTAACAGCAAATATCATGACCTGCATTGTAGAAACTGCCCCTCTAAATACATATTTATTATTATTGTTATTTGTTATTGTTATTCTTGTGTGGGCGTTCTTCCTGTCTAATCCAGAAATAGCTGCAAAATGAGATGCTCAAAGTGAAAGCTGAGCTCCCCATAGACAGATGACCATTTTGTGAACAGATCAAAATGTTTGTTTTCACATGCACAAATACTTGTGCACGTAAGTGCAAGTTCAAAAACTCCATTGCTCATATATTAAAATATAGTTTTACCAATAAAATCTGTGGTATCACAGAAGTATCCTACAACAGCTGTGTTCTCAGTTTCAAAAACCTAAAATATTATTACACAAGTTAGACCAGCAACTCTTGGCAATCACCTAATCCCTAACAAAGTTATACTGGTAATAGAATTGGCTACTGCACATGACGGATGGTTTCAAAAACAGACTTCTCTGTTAATTCTTAGATTTTTTTCCATAACTGTTATCTGCTTATTTATTTTTTGTCAGGCAGTATCACCACATCTGTCTGAACTAAGCAATCTGGCAAATTAGGAAAAAATTAATTTTACTGTAAATGTTTGATTATAAATGTGATTTTTGCTGCAGCAGATGCCACTGAGTGCTAAATCCTGGACCCAACAGTCAGTGGATTTCTGGACTCCAGAAGAATAAAACACAGACTCTGAGGATACATTTAATGGCAAATAGGCAAATTAGGAAAATGTCTTACTTCATTTCTCAGTGTATGGCACATGGATAAGGATATTCTAATGAGATTTGAGGAAATACTGCTTTTCCCTTGCAAAGACTTTGATTGACAACAGTAAACACAATGTCCTACCATTTGGTCTCTCAGGTGGTGACCATTCCACAGCCAGTTCTGTAGAGCTGATGGTTTCTACAGTCGGTGGGTGTAGCCCTTCCGGTGGAGCTTGTGCAGTAACTACGGTTACTGGCTGGCTCTTTAAGCAGCCTCCACTGGTACAAGCTTGCACAGAAAAAACATACTTTGTAAATGGAATGAGATTCCAAATAATTGCTGAAGTCTTTAAGCCTTCATACTGACCACAAGGCTGAAGATCAACCAAGCTAGTACAAGTCAAAATGTATTTCTCGATGGGCCCAGAGTCATTGGAGATGCTTGTCCAGTAAAGTAAAACAGAGTGGTGACTAACAGGAAAGACAGGATTTAAATCAAAGCTTCCTACAGGTGTCCCAGATTTTGTTCTGTATGTCACTGAGTCACTTCTTGTAAAACCATGAACGTTGCTGGCCTGGATGTAATAGGAATAGAAGGTATATGGAGCTAACATGGTATCGGTGAAGGTCTGAACACCTGAAACAAACAGGTGAGAAGAAAACTGTATCAGTTTAAGACATCAAAAATAATCTTAATTTCTATACCTAAAGCCTGTCCAGCTCTGATCCAAGATATATTTATGCCTGTTCACATGCTCTTCTTGAGATGATAAACATTGTAACTTCTTAACTTTTTTCAGCACAGGAAAAAAACTCCCCTTTACCCTTTATTACCTTCCATTGCCCGTTAGCATCATTAGAGAAATCATTTTTCCACTGAACTTCTCCTAGTTCCTGCTTTAATCATGAAGAAGATTAATACAATTATCTTCGCATTCCTCTTTTTCTTCAAAATAATTATTTCAAATGTAAATCAGCATCAATATTAGTGAATATAATTTAGAAAAAAAAACCAAACCATTGTGCAAACTTTCAGACCTCTGTTTTTGAATAATTTGATGGCATAAGACGAAATATTTCAACTTTGTGTGCTTTCACTTCCTCACTTCTACAACAATGCTTAATATCTCATTTGAAAAGCATTTGAGCTTGGATAAGAAGTGAAACAGAAGTGCAAATAATTATTAAAAAGGTACATACAAAGCTTATATTTACCTTCCGCACCCCTACTTTCCATTATTCTTAGTTAGTAGTTTTTTAGCATCTTTTTAGTACCAATGGCCAGTAATAGCTCCTGGGTATATCCCAGAAGCAGTTACACATCTTAGCCACCACAGCACAGCATGAATTTATGTGCAACCATACCACCATACATTCTTTTGCCTTAAGAAGTAGTGAACATTGAATAGTATCTGTCAGAGCACAGATACTTGTAAACTTTTTCAAAGCAAATGAGGAGGATCAAGATATTTCTACATCCTCTCTGTACATCCACACTGGCAAGCCAGCCAGCCATGCTGAATACAACTTAAACAAAAGGACTACAAAATTCTGAGTATTGCTAGATATTCAACCTTTGACATTGTAGAACAAAAGCAGCAGAGTCAGCCCAGTAATTGCTTACAGCACTTCAACTCCCTATAGCAATTACAGCATTATGACTGGAGTCCAGCAATATGTCATCTTCAGGCCTTGCAAACCATGGTACTTCAGACAAGGCTGGAGAACAACTCTGCCAGCTGAACAGCGGCTACTGAGACTTCCTTGTGTGTTAGTAGTGAGCAGCAGGAAGATGCAGCAAGATCCCCCCCCTGCACTCCGCACTGGTGAGACCACACCTCAAATCCCATGTCCAGTTCTGGGCCCCTCACTACAGGAAAGACATTGAGGTGCTGGAGTGAGTCCAGAGAAGGGCAACAAAGCTGGTGAAGGATCTGGAGCACATGCACGGTGGGGAGCTGCTGGGGACTTGGGGTTGTTCAGTCTGGAGAAAAGGAGGCTCAGGAGAGGCCTTATCACTCTCTACACCTGCCTGAAAGGAGGCTGTAGCCATGTGAGGGTCAAGCTCTTCTCACAAGTAACAGGATGAAAGGAAATGAACTCAAATTGAGCTAGAGGAGGTTGGATATCAGGTATTAGGAGATTAGATATTAGGAAAAATTTCTTCATGGAAAGAGTGGTCAGGATATGGAATGAGCTGTCTGGCAGCAGTTAGAATCAAGATGTCTGGAAGTGTTCAAAAAAGATGTAGCACTTGGGGACATGGCTTAGTGGTGACATGACAGTACTGGGTTAATCATTTGACTCAATGATCTTAGATGTCTTTTTCATCCTTAATGGGTTTATGATTTTGTATTTAGCCACATTAATAAGTAATTAGAACAAACTCAATTTGGAGTTAGAACTGTTAGTAACTTTGGGTGTTTTTTCACATTTTAGAGCAAGTAGTTAATTTTATCCTCAAGACAAAGACAGCTCTGGGAAACCTGAGGCTCAGGTTTTCCAGAGCAGTTAAGAAAACACTGTTTTAATTGGGCATTCTGCAATACTATCACCCAGGTCACCATGCTGATTCAGAAGATTACTCTTAATTTTCCTTGGGAAGTTCAATGTTTCCATAAAACTCTCATTTAGCCATAAGATAATGTTGATCCAGTTGTACTCTCAGCTCATAAGCATTACAAACTCCACACAATAAGAAAAAAATAACATTATGAAAAGTTCTGTCAGCATTAACAATGTATTTTTGATATCCCAACACGAGCAGATGATTTCATATTACTAATTAGGGGGATTTCCAGGAAATGTCAAAAATGTCTTTGAAACCAAATCTATGTTTTTAAGAAGGTAATGTTTTGTTAAATAGAAACATGCTAATGTCTCATTATCCAGTTAAATACATCCAGAATTTTTTTGCTTTCTACAAAGTGTGTAGGTCATATCATGAAATAACATCCTCAACAATGCACCATTTTAAGTACATTACTAAACAGATTCAAAACAATGATGTGTCACAGCTTTTCTTCTGAAATTAATTCATATTTTTACTAAAGTTAGGCCTTTAAACCAAATTAAGGGGTTGGAATATTCTCTATTAGTTCTCTATTTTTTTTTAATGTTTCTTCCTCTCAATCACTTAATCCCATGCATACATTGGGGTCACATACCTTTCCTCACTGTATGTACTGCAGAGTGCCCAAATTCACAACATAAGCCACATAGTAATGAACTGTAGCACTGCAGCATGAACCAAAACATAGAAATTTGAGGTGCATTCCAAAGGATCTGTACTTCCATTGAAAAACTAGCTTTTCTTTTTTTTTCTTCCCTCCAGGATACACACCAACAATTAGAGAGACTCAACTTCTGCAACACATTAATCCTTCATTGATAAGAAACTGCAACAAACTGAAGAAGCTCCTACAACAGAGGTCATTAGTGGCATTAAACCACACCTGTCCTCTTAAAAAAAAACACTTGTGTGCCATGTATACATACAAACACTATCCAAATCCATCTCCTTTTTTTTTGATAAGTGGATCAATATTGGCACAAAATGGCCTTTCCAGCTTGGACAGAGTGTCGAGTCCTTTAGGATTACCTTCTGAGGATCCCTTGGCAAGCCTCAACATGAGAGAAGTGGTGCTGCTAAAGACAAATCAGAGCTACACTGATAGCTTAACAGAAGGTGCTAAAAGTTAGAGGCTACAAAAAGCTTTCCTATCTGTTAACAGTTTAAAACCAGGAAGATGAAAAAAGAAGTTTAAGCACATTACAGTCTCTTCTGTTCACCCTAATTCTTTACCTGTGACTTTGACTCTTAGGCTTTGGTGTCTGCATATTTTCAATAAATACCTTTGGTGAGTCAATTTCAAAGTTTTTCAGATGAAAAAGTAAAATAATTATCAGCCATTTTTGGTGATTCCACTTGCCAGGTTTTAGACTAGGGTATTAATTTCTCTTAAGCAGAATTAATAACACAGAACACTAACTCATTAAAGGAAAATAGAATAATGTATTCAAAACCACAGAGAATGTTAATGACAGAAACAAGAAATAGCTAAGAAACACCACACATAGATATAGATACATACACACAAATATGAAAACCTTGATGTCACCTTACTTACTATAAGGATGGTAGTCTTCGGTTCTATAAATTTCTTCCTCATCCCTATACAGCTGGTAAATAAGCCTGTTAGAATTTGGAGAGTCAGGGGAACTCCATGAAAGATTGATAGCAGAAGAATTGAGAACTTCTCCTGTAGGAGGAGGTTGCTGGAAAGGAGCTAAAACACACACAAAAAGTGAGGATGTAAAAATGAAGGTAATCAATAATCACACAAATTTGAAGAAAAATGCAAAGAAACTGCTAAGCTTTCTTCACCAAAAATCCTGTTGAGTAAATGCACGGTCACCAGGGCAAGACACTAATAGACTAAGCCCATCCATCCAAACGCTCTCCAAAAAAGCTTTTTATCCATGAAACAAGTGTATGTATTTAAACAAATGATCAATAAACTTAATCCTCCTTTCCCCTCCAAAATAAAGCAAGTGTTTTCCAAACACCTTTTTTTTTTTCCAACGTATTTCAAGACCTCTATAAAACAAGAACATATTTATCTGGTCACATTGAAGTTTCTAGTTCAAGTAGGATTTATTTTTTTCAGAGGATTCATTCCATTTAAGCATACACCAGGCATAACTTCCTCTAGTAGAATACAAATGGATAGCCCAACTAAGTCCAGATTTTACTGAAGTGTTAAAATAAGCTTACTTAATACAATAAAATCACAAAAACATAAAGAGCAAATTTTGAGGTTTATTTAGGTAATTGACTTCCATTTGTTTCCAATGAAATTGAAACCCATGAGAGCAAAGTATCTAACATTTTAAGAAATCCGTTTGACATGCTTCTTTACCAAAATATGACTCTACCACCTCCATTAACTTTGAAAAATGGGCTACTTAATTGCACTAGTATCAAAAAAGAGAAAAACAAACTTCAAGTTCAAAAGCCAAGTGCCTCACATTTTAAGAAAGAGCATTCAAAGTCCCCCCTGTGTCTCTTTTGTAATCCAAATGCATAATCATGGTCCTTCCTAAGATAATAGCTAATACTTAGTAATTAAACTTTGTATACATAGATACACATGTGTTCACATAAAACATACATTTTTATGGATGGACTCAATCATCTCAAAGGTTCTTTCCAGTCTAGATGATTCCATGATTCTATATTTATGTTATTATTCAGGTCAGAGCATGAGTCCACAGCTCGTTGTAGGATCTCCAGTAATCCAGAACTCCAGTAATACGGAGGAAAGCCCTACTCTCTGTCCCTCCTTACACCGTGCACTAGCACAGAACAAGACAGGTCTGTTTTGGCAGATAGTAACTGCTATCAAAGGCAGACTGTGCCATTTCCCCATCCTCTTCACCAAGGGAGTGTGGATCTAAAGGAAAACATTTTGCTCAAGGAATGAGAACAGCCCAGGGCAGTACAGAAATCAGCACATGGAGTAAGCTACCAGGAGCTGGATTCAGAACCACCCAATTAACTTTCCTCCCCTACATTAAATATTGTAGGGGAACATCAAGATTATAAACAGGGAATTTTTTTCTTCTTTTTATAAACTATCATCTTCTTAATTATGTGGATATTTTATTAATATCATCAAAAGTTAATTACTAAAATCTGTCCAGCCAAGCTAACAGGAGACAAGAAGCAAACAATGAAGTTGCAGACAGGAAATGTCACGAAGACCTCAAGCCACACAGGTGATAGATGTAGAGACATGCCAAAATCAGTGGGCCACACCATATACAGGTTTTTAATACAAATCTAGAAAGTGAGATGAAGCTATTCAGAATAAGATAATGAAAAGCCCTGCTTCTACTGAAGTCTCTAGGCCAAGAAATAGCACAAAATATTTCTCGAATTCATTGGATTGAACAGAACATAATCATCATCTTCCCTTAAAAAGCATAGGTTGTTCTGCTGCCAATCTGGAGCTTTTGAGTTCATCTCACTTAGGAAGTGAATGCATGCTAAATCATCTACAGGAGTAAAATTTGAGAATCAGAGGAAACAAGGGCTCCTAAATCCCTTCGGCATTTAAGAAATATTCTCTCCATGTAACACATACTTAACAAGACGCGACAAATCACAGAAATTTACCAGCATCGCCTTCATTCTCCACTGGCAGTGTCACACTACAGCATATTGCTTCCATATGTTTGCTTGTTTGAATTTTAAATATCTAAGCAAAGTACTGTATTTCACATTTTTGTGCAGCATCTAAGGTATCGCGAAGTAGAAAAATTGCTAAGGAAAAGGTCTTTTCCTTAAAGAACACTATTTGGACAGTGACAGCAACTTATATTTGCTTCCCTTGGCAAAGACTTATAACCAGTAACAAATGTGTCAACAAAATACTGTTCTGCAATGAAAATAACCACAAATGCCAAGCCAGGCAAAGCTCCATATGTGTTCAACAAGTTCAAATATTTTGGTATGAATAACCGAAAGACTTCAATTGCTATATCCTTTATGTCCAGAAGAGGACTCCGCTTGTCATTTAGAATACTGCTTGATGTACTTTTATCTAACTAAAATCTATTGTATTATTTCTCTATGTCATACTATTATTAATCAATTTTATAGTCGAATTGCTATTGACCTTTATCCAATGTGTATCCCAACACAAATAAGTAGGTTGGCTTATGTTTGTAAAGCACTTTGAAGATGAACAGCATCATAAAAGTGCCATGTACTATTATTATTACACATTCAGTTGAAACATCTTACATTTTTTAAAGAAACAACGAGCCAATCAACTGCCTGAACAACGAATAGCTACTGTGCCTTCTACAGAAGAGTATGGGGAAAAACAAAGCAAAACTATTTAAACACTTCCAAACTTTGAGGAAAGCTAAAAAAATAATCTTTGGAAAGTCTCTTTATGATATCCATTTATAATGCTGTGCATTCTGTAATGCATATTATTTGAAATTTAAACTGATTTACAATGAAATACAGGCTGATAACAAAGTGTGAGCTGTCTCGACCTGTAAACACTTAATGCACTTACATCTCTGCTTGCAAATCTATAGTTTTCACATACCACAGTTATGAATATCATATAAATATCCATGCAGAACACATAAAGAAATACTTTGTTGAAGGAGATCCAGAAACATATTCCAGGGATAACGTGGGAATGTCTAACCCTGTTGTTGCATTACACATGGCTACCTGAGCTGCCACAGTATGACCAGTGTGGCCATTATTAATTAGGCCTGCTGACAGAAATGTCCAATTAGCATCTGCAGAGTTCCTCACTCACTGCTTACAGGACTTCCAAGACTGGGCTGTTAACTGTGTATGGCAGTAAGGTGTGCCACCAAAATGTAACACAGCTCTTTCAGAGTGAGCTGAAACCCTTCCCACATGGTTTGGCTTTGCATAGCATGATGCCCTCAAAACCCCTGTCTGAACGTTGACCCAAAGACAACTTAAGTACTCCGTTTTCTTATGACATATACCTTTGCCTCTTCTTCTTTAAAATCCTGCCAGCCTGGAGACTGTGCACTGGTGATCAAATCTGAACAATTAATTGTAACTAATTATGGCATACAGGCTAAAACTGTGCCACCTCTTCATATCCAGATGTTCCATTACAATTTGTTTCATTACAATTCATGATCTGACCCTCAGCATTGGCCCCACCTCACACATGCCAATTCATGATGCTCTGTTACATCACATCACGTATTTTCCCAAACTGACTGAAAAAGTGCAGGAGGAGAAAGGCAAAGCTACACTGCATTGAGGAGAAGATTTGGAATTAATCACCAGGAGCAGGTTTTCAACAGACCTTCTGTTCTTCAGACCTTCTGAAGGTAGGTGTCCTGCCTCCTGTCAAAGGCAGGAAAGGGGGCTAAGCTGTAACTTGTACAAATGCTATTGCATTTATGTGACCAAAAAGTGAACTCTGGATTGGTCACTACAAAGAACATGTGCAAGGGATCTATGGGTTGTCACTTCTCCCCAGGTTAGACTGCAAGCCTAAGGTGTGTATGACATTAAGGATTCTGTACATCTCTCTAAAAAAACAGTCTTAAGATACAGTGAAAATCACCCAAACTTCACTGGCCCTATATTGGGGGGTAGGGGGGGAATAAACCCCAGTTTTAGTACTGCTGACCTAATTCAATACTCACTAAATCAATTAAAAACTTTAATTTGAAAGACATGCTTTTAAGACCTAACATCCACTTACTTTTACTGCAGCCAAAGAGGTTGTGGACATCCAAATTACTGGCATCGGGAACACAGTTGTCACATTTCAAGCCAGTTACAAATTGTTTACAAACACACTGTCCAGTAACAAGATGACAAGTCCCACTAATGGCTCCTGCAGGATGACAATTACAGTGCTGACATCTATAAACAAAAACAAATCAAGGAAGTGATCAACACACATCAACACTTCAGTTAAGCACAGTAGGGTTTTGTTTAAAAGATTCTTGGGCAACATAATTAAAACATCATAAACAGTTCAGTAGTCTGAAACAGAGCAGAAAATCTATTAGCCTGATTAAAAAAAACTTACAAAAAAGGTGCCCATTATGAAAATAAATATTTCACTGCCAGAATAATATTCTAATTTATATAAAAATGGCTTAGAATTAAAGAGCTTTTATATATATTGATCCATACACAAACTGGATACTAATGTTTGGTAATAACCACATTATGCACTCGGTCCTGCATCCTTACTCACACAACCTTTCTTGAGAGCTGCAGAGTTCAGTGATACATATGTAACCAGCTGAAGAGTTTTCTGCACAAAATATGCAACCTTCTACCTCAGGGGAAACCAAGCTTTAGATGGAAAAAATAAATCAATTAGTAATTTCTTGTCCACAAAGGCAACTTAAGGTTGAAAAAAATAACATGCTGTGAATAAAGGACAATGAATGGTGACCAAAACTGGGAGAAAAACAACTCAGATTAAAACAGTGTCAGGAAACAAAACAGCAGAAAAACTAATATTATAACAGAAAACATCATTTCTTTGCAGGCTAAAGGACAAAATTTGCAATAACTACAGGAAATAATTAATTAAATGTGCAAGTAAATTATTTTTAAATTAAAAAGAGCAAAAAATTTAAAAGCACTTGTATCACACAAATGCCACACTTCAATTCTGTAAATCTCTCTGGCAGCAGTAGAATACTTTCAGGATTAATTTATGCTTTGGCTTTTGCATGTGAAACCTCTTGTGATCAACTTGTTCTTCACTTGATACACTATTTCCCCACTGACACTCATTTATAGCACGGATAGCAATGTCAGATTGTGCAAATATTCAAAGAGTCGTAGCATGTCAGAAATTAGGCAAAGCAAATTACTACAAATACTGTTATGCTACCCCTTGTGATACAGACTGCCATTATTACTCACAACAAAGTCAACAATGGCAAATAAAGCTTCATACTTTAGATTCTAATTTTGCTATATTTTAATTGCTGCAGACTAAAAGAGTTCTGAAAAAACATGGTCTAGAAGAAATGTGGGAAGGTACATTGCAGCTAAAACATACTGGGAAGTCTACACTTCCCTCCCTTGCCCCGAGCTGGAAAACTCCGATTCTCAGGCATAAGCAACATCAGCCTCAAGGGAATCTTAAATTACTCCAGATGCCGGGTCCCAAGATGATGAAGCAGCAAAAAGACACCAGAGAAGTCCAATGCAGTCATGCAACGTCCCCTTCACTCTGCTAAACCTAAGACTAGACAAGAATCAATTTATATTTGGCTGATCTCGCCTTGGCCAGTTTCACCAGATCCAAGAAAATACGTGGTGGTGCCTTTACACAAGTTACTTTGCCATTTTTCCAGTCACCACCATCATATTATAGTCTGTATCTCTTTCTATCTATATGAAAGCAGAAATAAAAGTGAGTTCAATTATGTTTTAGGCATCAGCTTTTTAAGGCAAGGGAGAGAGGAGAGGAAGGTGGAAACTGTTTTCACATTAGGACACTAAAATTCAGGTCAATAATCAGTGAAATAGGCATTACATGTGACAGATTTTTAAACAAGCTCAAGAAAACTCCTCACAGACACTTTCTGCCTATCGCAGAGCTCTCTATATTAGAGTTCCTCTACCCCACAGCAGCTCGTGCTATGTGATCTCCTGGGGAATCATTCAACACCCTTAAAAAGGCTGATAAAAGCTAAAGCTGCAAAATAAGCTGCAAATTTGTTTTATGGACTAATATCCTTTTGAGAATAAATAAAATACATTCTCTCTTGGAAACCACTATGCTGTAGTTTGCTCTCTTTTACAGTCAAGAGAAAAGGGCAATTTTTTCAGAAGTCTTTTCATCTATAGACAGTGCATCCAAATCCCCCTTTAAATAGAGGTTTTGTTTAGAGTATTTTAACATCATGACTAAAAACCCAGTTTAGTTACAAAAAAAAAAGACAGAATTATTTGCTCAGTAAGACAGTATTTTATTATTATTTGATAATTTCATTACATGATGATTATTTAGTGTGGGGGGTGTTAACAAAAGTTTCTTGATAGATAAACAGAGAAAGACAAGCTCCTCTTATTGTTCCTGTATATTATTGCACCTCGTATTCATAAGAGTCTCCTGATTGTTCTAGTTTTGGTTATCATTCAAACATGACAGTCAAACTCAATACCCATGGTCACAGCAATGGTTCTCAGCCTGGCAGGCTGGGGCTGCTCCTTTCTGCTTGTTGCAGTTTTCTTCTAGGAAAATGTATGCTCCCTACCTTCACCTATACTGAATAAGGCTCCTGATCCTGCAAATAACAGCATATATTTCATCATATTCTGCTCCATGGCATTACACATTATTTCTGTGTAATAACGTGCATCATTTTTTTAACCTGCAGAAAACTAGAACTAGATTTGTTATTAGGCATAGTTCATGCTTTTCAGTCAGGATTAAGGATTCAGTCAATTAAGGATTTTCAAAAAAACATCCAGTTCTTTTAAAAGATAAGTAACTTTTCATCATGTGAGAAATATTTTCAGTATTCTTGCTAAATGCTACTTTTTCAAGGTACTCCGAGTCAAATATATTTGAGTTTTATTAAAACAGAATTGTATATAATCAAGGAAAACAGACTTTTAAAACATGGAAAGAGAAATGTCATGCCAAGATGAATTGTGATATTGATTTTCTGAGGATAAATGGTTTTTGTAATATTAATATAGAGAAACCTTTATTACATTGACTCTCTAGGTGCAGTTAGAGCCTCTCCAGCAATCTGTTTAAAATCTTCATTTTTCATCCTTATGGGAAAACCTCACTTGCTAAATGGATTTCATAAACAGTAATCTGTCAAGATATATATATAAATAGATAAACAATTTGTGATGTTCATTGACCACTTCATTACAGTAAACAATACAGAGGTAAAGCATTTCAAATGTGTGCAGATGCCCACAACCATTACAGATCTGCTCAGACTGCTGCAAACATCCAGTATTCCTAATTCTTTAATTGCCAAGAAAATTTTCCTGCTTCATAACCTGAAATGCATTAAAAAATATGGAGTTCCTGTTTTATCTGGAAAGTACCACAAAATAAATCAGCTCACATATACATTCCTCAGAGCAGGAGAATTTTAAAGCCCCACAATCTCTGTGTATCACAACTTTTGCTTCTTTTGTGCCATTGTGCAAAGACATATCTGTCTTTGCCACTGCAGATAGCTCACATCCTTTTCTGTCCTTAAAAGACACTTGGAGCAAGGATGGCTTAAATGACCTGGCAACTTTATGGAGAAAGAAAAAGCATATTGCTCTTTTTATGAAGATATTAACAGTTAAAGAAATGGAATAAAATAGATTAACAAATAAAGACCTGCATTATCATTTCCAGTGTATAAAAGTTTCTGCCTGAGGAACAGAGGTACATTGCCCAAGAAGACAACAATGAAAAGGGAGCCAAGAAAATGCAACACAGGTTAAACATGTTAATGTACTACCAGAGTAGTCTTCAATACTGCCATGAGGATTAGCTAGTATTAAGGCATTAAAGACAACTCAGATTCAAATTCCAGAACACTAAAAACTTTCTATCTGTACAACAAGGTCTGGATCTAGATAATTTATATTTCCACATTTTGAATTTCAAAAGATGCATTAAAATGCATGTATTTGAAAGCCAATATCTAGCTCAGAAAAGCTATTGCTTAGCACAAATGTGCTAAAACTGAGGGGCGGGGGGAGAATCTATTTCAAGCAACTAAAAAAAAAGGTATCATTAATAATAAGGAAAATATATTTCAAAGGGAACTTTAATATTACACAGACTTTATTTCTCACCATTAGAAATGACAGGAAGTGAAAATAGGAAGCCCTTATTCCTACAGATTACTTTATGGCCATTAGTAGATGCCTCTGTGACCCGAAACAGTAAAAAATAATTTTAAAAATCTCCTAATGAGTGACAGTAACATAAAAGTTAAAGTGAGAAATCTGCAGAATAATGTCAAATATATGCAAGATGACACTGATAATCACTGTCTAAAAGCATGTCTACCCCACACTAGCTAGGGGAGAGGAGCAGAGGGAGGGGAACGTTGTACAGATTTTGCTTCTGCCTGTGGTATGTGGTTTGGGTTTTTTTAAAGGCAAAAATACCAAATATAACAAAACAATTTAAGACCGTCAGTCTGCATGAAAAGATGATAGCAGAAGAGTTGTGCAATCTTTCTGGACAATATTTAAAAAGAAATTTGAGATTGTGAGGACTAGGCAAGAAAGATGATCCTAGAAAAAAAAACAGAGCAATAGTTGAAATAACAGTCCACTGTATAGATATGATTTCCCCCTTATAATCCAGGGAATACATATAATTCCAATGCACCTAAAGACCCTAGGCTACATTAGAAATACAATTTACCCTGTGGCACATAACAAAATGTTGAAAAAAGAATATACTGCTTCAGAAAAAAAAATCTTTAAGACTAAAGGTGCATTGAATATTTGTACTGCTGTTACCAAAGGAAATTTGGAAAGTCAAGGATATCTGTAGTTCTCCCTTTTCCTCCCTGCCACCCCCCACTAAATCTTTCTGAAATCTTCAAAAGCATTCATTAGTTATAAGAATGGCAAATTACCTGCATTTTAATAGTCAATGTTTAACACCTCAGAAAACAACAGACCTTACTGAAGATGCAGAG
This sequence comes from Edolisoma coerulescens, assembly GCA_013397115.1. Classification (NCBI taxonomy): domain Eukaryota; kingdom Metazoa; phylum Chordata; class Aves; order Passeriformes; family Campephagidae; genus Edolisoma; species Edolisoma coerulescens. The sequence continues at coordinate 69,723 of VWZW01000750.1, read as the reverse complement.
ACAATGTAGGGAAACAATTAACAAATTGCTATAACTTAGCCTTATACACCTTTCATGCTGTTTCTACTTAAATCCATGGCAAAATTTCTGTTTCCTTCAGCTCATGGGAGCACTGAGGATTGCGTAATGTATCACACGCAAATCAGAGTGCACACATGAACTCTTAGAAGGATTAACCTAACTAGAACACATCTTTTCATTGCCACTAAACCTTTGACTGAGCCATGAGAAAAAAATGTAACAAGGTGGTTGTAAGTGACCTGTAAAAAAAAAGAAACACTCACCTCCCTGTGACAGAGTCAAATCCAAAATAAAGTTCTTTGCAATGTTCACATGTCTGTCCTGTTACAGAGACATCTTGGCAACCACATTGGCCAGTGAGTTTATCACAGATCTGATTCAGGGAACCAGCTATGTGGCACAGGCATGGCAGACAGCCAGTGACACTGGTTGGAGAAAAATAAAAACCTGGAAAAGAAAGGAATTTTGAGAATCTTTTTGTTGTCTCTCTTCAGACTCTTAGCCAGAGCAAATGCAAAATAGGGTGAGTACATTAACATGTCTGTGGGGAAAGTAAAGAACCAAGGACTTGAGAAGTACTCATGAATGCACCACAAGCAGTAGAAATAAGAAATACCATACAGAGAAGAGACATTTGTCCATTCTAGTCTGGGATCTCAGCTCTGAAAATGGCCAGCTGCAAACCCTAAGAAATGCACATAACTTCTTAAGAACATCCCCTAATTTTTCTCAACCAGTGGTTGACTTAATCCTTGAAACATGATAATGTTTCTTTGGAAAAACTACATTTGATGAGCATTCCCAGGTTCTAGGTAAAATTTATATTTTACTCCTTAACACAGAGCTTGTATCCTACACAAATACTTTTACACAAACTAATAAACTGATAAAAGAAAGTTACTGATCTGGTATTAAAAGGCTTTCACTCCAAACTCCTTCTCTTCCTGTATTATTTCCAATTATGAACTTGAGCATTCACTTCACATTCCCCACAGTATATTTGGTATGCTTCTGCAATGCCATCTTTCATCCTGTTGCCCTCACAAGCAATCTTTATTTATGCCTTTAACACATTACTGATAAATACAGTTAGATACAGTTTATACACCTCTAATCTGATCATTGAAGAATTTACCCATTATTCACAATCTCACCCGAAGCTCCTAACAAAAGAGCTTTTACATACATTCTCTTAATGATGCTGTTCCACTTGCATAATCTATTTCACTACATATGGACTTACTCCATTCTTAATAATTTCTTTCTGATCAGAAGACAATTTAAGTAATGGCACACTAATAAAAAATATAATTACATAAGTTTCCAAAATATTTTCTATTTTTACCTGATTATTAATAAATATTTAACTGGTTTTTTTCACACAAGTTTTTCTTTTCTTTATTTTTCCCCCTCCCCTCTCTTTGGAGTGGTACAGTGTATTAAAAATGTCGCAATGCATGAGAGCTCTGCAACCAATCCTGACAGCATAGTATTAAGAGACACTAGACAACAACAAGTACCTATCTTGGAACATGAATCCTAAAACAGGGCCATTGATATGAGATCCTATCTCCGTTAGCTGGCTGCTATTAGTTATTATTTTACAACTTCAATAGAAAAATTTCAGCTGCTACTGAGATATGCAGCATTTGCACAGACTTCTCAGACACCTGCCCCCTCTCCAGATGAAGTTCAATCAGTAGTTTCTTAGTCATGTTCTCAGCTATTGAGTATTTTTTGCTGTCCAATAACTTCCCAATGTCCTGCTTTATAATAAGGAGCCCAAAATTATATTGTAACATGTCATATTGCCCAAGGCCTTATTATTTGTCTTACAAGAGATAGCTCTATATATACACCCCTAGGGTGGTATTCTCTGTCTTTGCAGCAGAGCTGCACTGTGAGCTCATATCCAAACAGCAGAGGAACTAAACAAATTGAAAACATTAGAATTTTACTGCTCAAATCTTTGTTCAAGTTTAGCCTCTGGTCCTCGGTGAGATAAATCTCAAGTGGACAGTGAAGTGATATCAGTCTCCAGTTAACATACATTCGCATCATAAAAAACCACGCTGTTGGCACTTTATTCCAGAGAGGCCCCAAACTGAGGCACCACGGAGAGCAAATAGCCTGAAGTTATTAGTGAGGCAGCATGTATTATCTCCTGCTGCACTTCTCTGCGCTGCACAGTGCCCATCCTGTGCATAAATAGAGGAGACCATTTCCCAGCAATGTCACTCCTGAGCACAATGAACGACTCCACTCGCAGAACCTAACAGGAAGGTTGGAAACAAGTTTAAGCCTTGGACTCGTGCAGAAGGTCAAAGCACCTCTTCAGGACCCACTTTATAGTTACAGTAAATGATAAGCACTCAGGCTAAACCAGATCCTTATCCATCTGAAATTTTGCATGGAACTATGATTCTGTGATTCTTTTGTATAAAATAACATCTAAGAGAAGTCTATGACATAATGGGCAAATAAGCACATCTCTAGAAAATAAATTCATTTCCCCTCAGCAGGATCAATTATTAACAGCATATACTGCACTTATTGTAGCAGTGAAATTACTGATTATAATCTATACCCTAGTGTTAAACATCCTGGCTCTCCTACAGCCATACTTTCCAAACTGCTGTAGAGCAGTGAAGGATTTGGTAGGATATTTTTTATTATAATCTTTTCAAAATGCTCTAAAAGTTTCTGGACAATACCACAATTACTTTTTTTTTGCCCTGAAGTAGCAGGTAAAGGCAAAACTTTTTTTAAAAGTGAGGGATAAGAAAAGGCAAAAAATTTCTTCCCCCAACTAATTTGTAAGTAAATTAACATGATTAAATGTAGAGGAAAAAGAGGAAACACCAGATTATAAATTCATACTGTTTTTCATAATCATTATTATTATTTACTTCCACCATCTAGAATTTGACTCCACCTAGGAAAGAGTAACAACTTAATGCAAGCTTAATTTACAGCAAGGTTAGAAGGCTCATAAAAGTCACTTTATGAAGGATCCACTGTTGTATAATAGAGCCAATTTCCAATTTTAAGACAGCCACTGTAAATCTCTGTGAGATCTATGTATATAACTAGTATTATGCTTATTCTTTTTCAGATTTTTTTTCAATTCAACCCTAACTGATCACATTTGTCAATCAAACATACTCTTCAAAAGGAAGAATGAAAGTCACAGCAAAGTATTCAGCTTTTTTAAAATCGTCCTCTTAGCATTCCTCCCTCTGTATAGAGAAGGAACACATAAACCAACTCCTTAGCACTTTTACAGGCTTACCATCTACAGCAGCAATGCTCATTTCTTAACCACAGGCTGGGCTTCAAAATGCAGAGTTAACCACACCACCAATGTTGTCACAAAATAATTCACATTCTTCTGGCCAACAGAGGTAGTGTGTACACAAACCCTCAGTATTGGTGCCCAGACACACATCCTACTTCGTATCTTTTCCACACTACATAGCATTTTATGCAAACCTGTGGTTACAGAGTAAAGAACTTACAAAACACCTTTTTTACAGCTTTGCTGGTCTCCTAACAAGGCCCAAGACCTGCGCTGAACAGGATTTGTGAGGCACAAATGCCAGTCAGTAACACAGTTCCAGAATGAGGCAGGGACAAAATGTTCACAGCGATTCGGGGGCTGAAGAGAACCTGTGTTTCAACCACTGCAACCTAGGACATCTCAAAAGCAAGTTTCTGTACAAGGTAAAACTGCTCTTTAGCTTTGTTTCATGTTAGAATGAAGCATTCCTCTCTTTGCATACACTATTAGTTTAAACAAAAGATAAAATGTACACCAATCTAACCAAAATGTTACTTGTATGAGAACAAACTGGAAAATAGGAGGTCATGGATACAGCCTAATAGATGAAACACATGGCTGAATACTCCAAAAAGAGCTTTACTCCTTACAAAAGAATTTCCAAAAGCTACAACCAGTTTGACCTTCTCTCAATTGACAACTCTCCCTGCATTAGATTTTGGTAACTTTTGGAAACTTCTTCGATTTTATCAAAGCACATAAAAGATATGTGACACTGGGACGTTATTTTAAATGCCACTTAACTTACGTCATAGACTTGAAATGTCCCAACAGACTCAGAAATCCTCAACATGTTTTCAGGGCTGCCAGTATTAACTCATTTGTGTGTGCTTTAATCAGGCTGTGTTGGCTACATATATACTTGGGAGTACATTTTCTTATCCTCGTCCCAAGACAAAGCCATAGGACATGCTTACAGTACTTGAAACCAATTAAAATCTTCTATATTTCTATATGGAAGACTTTTTACACTCTTCCCTGTTTTGGAGAAAAGTCTCTTCTAGAACACACTAACAAAAATATTTATATAAAAAGCTAGAAAAATATTAAACATCTAAATGCGCTCTCACTAAAACAGTGAAAAAAGCACAGCTCACTGTGCTTTAAGAGCAATACAGTGCTTTTACAAAGATAAGAATTTGCACTTTCACCCGCTGCACAGAGCTCAGTGCTCAGCACATACATGCTTCTAGCTATTACTTAAAATTTAAAAATAATACTTACACAAATACTTCTTAAAATTATTTCTCTTTTTAACAGGAACTATTGTGGGACTATTCCTCTTAGTGCCATCTAAGCTTTTCTACAAGCCAGCCTGTTCACACCATCAATTAAACCTTTTTAAACCATTTAGTTCTGCATAAACCCTGGCCTTTCTTTTCCAAGGACAAGGGCGGTCACTGACTCGGGGAGCCTTGACATCACTCCTCTGCCGATCTCTGATTAAGTGGCTGCTATGGAGGGTTAGTAGGTCAAATAGCACTGGAGGAGGAACTAAGAAAAACAGAATGCTGCCTTATTTATTAGTATATGTACCTAAAATAATTTAAATGAAAGCATTTTAAAAAATACTTAATGGAGGTTAAGCAGCTTTTTTAACCTCTGTTCAAATTATTGAATGGCATATTAAAACCAATGGAGCTATAATGTACCTTTTAATGTGACCTGCTACTTGAATAAATTGCATATGTATTTAACTTGAACTAAATCTATCTACTTAATATTATGATGAAGGGTAGGTTAATATTACCTATAGTTCCACTTTACCCACCTACTTTTTAAAACAAAAACATTGAAATATAACTACAGAGCTCCCCAGTTGTAATGAACTTTTAAACTCTGTTTAAAAATATGGCACAAAATCTTGAACAAATATGTAGCAACTGCAAATATCACCTACTTGAAGGGCCAAACTGTAAGCAGTCCTTCTGCAAGCCAGCACAACCCAAACACAGCAAGGCAGGTGAATGCTTTCAAAGTGGCATGTTTGCCAGCCTCATCAAAGTTTAAGCAACCATTTCTGTGCCTCCTGCCATGCTCAGCTTTATGCATGAAGTGCCCTTCCTGAAGAGCATGCACTCTGCCTTCCAAATCCACATTTTTCATTATGAGGATAGCTGCTGTTCATTAAATTATGCCAATTTACCTCTTATCCAGGGATTGGAACATGATTATTTGTATATTTTTTCAATATCTAGAAGTAGCCTAACCTTATTTTGGACATGTTGAAACTGCAGTAGTAATACAAATTATACAACAACTGGAAATAGAATAAATATATGATGGTGATTAGGATAATAATGCTTCCTTCTCCCACAGTTAGGAAGAAACAGAAAAATAATTAATAACATATGTCAGAGACATGTCAGACATGAAGCTGTCTAAACACATACTAAAAACTGTAGGACATGATAACAAACAAAGCAAAACTTACTACATCAAATTGATTTGTCTTCCAATTTCCTTACCTGGTTTACACTCGTCACACCTTCTCCCCTGGCGCTGAGGCAGACAGACACACTGCCCAGAAACATGGTCACAAGCTGTTCCTGCCAACGTGCCCAGAGCGTCACAGTCACAGGGCTGGCAGCCGCGGACGTTGCTCATGCTGAGGTTGTACGCGTGCAGCACGCACTGACTGCACCGAAGGCCAGTGACACCAGCTTTGCAAGGACACTGTCCTGTCGATTTGTCACAAAGCAGAGAGCCATTTACTGTCCCTGCCCTCTCGCAGTTACATGGCAGACAAAGAAAGGAGGGACCTTTCTGCACCCTGTGGTACCCATCCAGGCACTCGTCGCAGCGCCTTCCCCCGGTATTCGGTTTACACGCACATTGCCCCGTCCTCGCGTCGCACACGGTTCCCGAAATTGACCCTGCAGCATCACATTCACAAGCCTTACAACCAGTTACATCCAGCCCATAAAAGTTGTCCATGCAGGTGTCACAGAGAAGCCCTTTCACTCGGTCTTTACAATTGCACTGCCCGGAGAGAGGGTTGCAGAATTGGCTCACTGAGCCGTGGCTGTTACACCAACAAGGCTCACATCCATCTTCATTAGAATATCTGAGAGCTTTAAATCCAAAATTGCAACTATCACACCTAAGACCTGGAAAGAGAAAAGGAATTAATAAAAAAAAACCCCAAACCTTATAAGCTATTAATTTCATTTTTTAAAACGGTGAGTATACTACACTTGAAATAAAAAAAGAAAAAAGAAAGGGAGGACTAATATTCTTCACCAGCGTAATTAACAGGAGTGACAAGGCTGCACAAATCAATTGAATAACTGTGGCATCCCAAAATTCTGTTTACGTTTCCAATTTGTTTCAGAAGCAATGCATTTCTGCTGGCCTCTCAATACAATTTAAGATACTTCTGCAAGAGATTCTTTGTAACATTTCTAAGACAAAGCAGAATTAATCTCTTTGTCCCCCAGAACAGCACCTGTTGCACAATCAATGCCTACGTGAACTCTTCACCCTATATTGTAGAAATGCAATACACAGAGAATTGCGCTGGGCTCACAATCTGTTCTGATAATAGATGTATATATAATATTAAAAACATTAAATATACACTAGGACAGCACAAGTTAGACTAATTACAACAAACTATTTGCCTAACCACCACACTTCAGTTTTACCATTGATTGCATTTATGTTAGTCTTTATCGTTAGCCCTTACTGAAAGCAGAAAATGTTTTCCATAATCCAAAATGAAATATTTTTATCTAAATGATTTAGTTAACTCTGCAGTACATTAAAATAGAAACTCTTTTCTTCATGCTTCATCCTGTAGTTTTATTAGCCTTGTTTTCAAAGTCAACACTTGCTTTATCCCTGCCCCAAGGGATGGCATTTATATGTTGGTTTATAAAATGTACATTACAAGAAAGCAAACTAGATTATTATATGAAAAATGCAAATTCGGTTATGTATTTTTCCCTTGCAGTGGGAAAATCCTTCACTATGAAGCTATGACTTAATTGTTTCATATAGGAAAATATAAACACAATCTTCCAGCAAAATATTCTCATCATTTAAAAAAATACAAAACCATACAAAAATACATCTAGCAACTTACATGTAGAAAAATAAAACTAAAAATGGTAGGGAATGCATTATATATATGGATAAAAACTCAAAAACTCCAACAGAAGGCGAGTTCCTTTAACAGTGATGAATGACTCACCTAAGGCATATCATTTAATTTCAATAAGGAAAATAAAAAAGGACCACTATTGCTGCAAATTTTAAAAATAACTGTATTGTTAACAAGAATTATGACTCATTTTGAACTATTAAAATTGGTCTACATGGATTCATATCATATCAGTTTTAAAAATATGCGCAGTGCTTATTTGAATATGCCATACATATTCCTGACAGGTAATCTATTCCTAACGATACTGAGGAAGGCCTACAGGGCATCACATTCAATGTTAACAAGTACAGGGGAGTTAGCACGCTTGGCATTTAATTCACATTCTTCTACCTTTTTATTCTAGATGAATGACCTACTTTAATAAAATTATTGGTGCTAATGTATTTTACTGGTGATAGAATCATTAGTAAGATTTAACAGTTGTGTTAACTCCAACAGTTCATGTTTCATAACATTGCAGTCCATAGTTGCATTTTTCTGTTATCGTGTTTGTTTAAATAGATAAAATGGCAATAGACAGATTGCTCTAAAAACCAATTTAGAAATCCAAAGAGGAAAGCTCTCTGGTAAAGTTTGCTGCACACGTTTCAATACACAGAAGCTTATTTACAATTGGTTTGGAAAACAAAAAAAGAGAATTAGGTCTTTATCCTGCAAACAAACACTTGCATAACTACAGCCCCCCATCATAGCTACAGATAAGTACAGAAAGCATGGATCTACACTTTTTTTTTTTTAAATAACAATTTCAGGGAAAATAAAAACAATTCTTAATGTTTTCATCAAGGGGATAAAATGTTTAATATGTAGACAACCAAATATGTGAGAACCAGACTGTGCATTTCTTGTCTGCCAAATTGCCACCAAGTTCAGAAATGTTTTCCCAGGTTCAAACGCAAAATGTGGGCAAAGAATATAGAATTATGAATGCTCTGAAGTCCTTTTTCTTGAAGGTAGAAAAAGGGTTTAAGATGCACAGGGGTTATTTTTTCTGCTCTTAGCACCCTTTTTATTGTATGAAAAATACAGCATTCCACAGGAAAAGGACTGAAACTGTTCAGGCTTCAATCTGTTTAGAGCTATTTTCATTATTTGTTGTTATTCTGCATTTTCTTCTTTCTTCTAATTTCTAAAAGCAACAAAGACTTACAACATTACAAATGAGTCAACACTCACAAGTGAGGGTATAGTTAATATTAAATATATTAACATGTACTCGAACATTATTAATTCAACCCAGAACCTGGTTAGGGTGAAGAAAAAATAGATTACTAATTCTGTTAATAACAAAGCAGAAAAGGAATTTTTCTTTTTGAGACATATGTATAGTCTGAGACGTGTACAGTTACCATGCAAGGCTCACTTTATCAGGAAATTCTCCTTGCATAATATTCCCATACATCAACATTTCAAAGTGTATTATATATACTGTGTATTTTGGGCACTTGATAAATTTTGTCCTTATGTGGCTGTGGCTCCCCTCAAATATGCTGGAAGTAATAAATTGCTATAATCAAATCTAATTTCTGAAAAATACCTGTGGGAGCAACAAACAAAAAAGCACGTCTTGTAAAAAAAATGATAAATAACACAGAAGGTAGCAGTTTATTATAATCAGCTTGGCATTGAATTACAAAATTAAAATTATGTGGCCCTTGATAACTAACCCTAGCTATGTACATGATCTGTGGAATTATGTTGACTTATTTTGCATTTCATAGGAACAGTTCAAAGAAATATAACAGAAAAAAATTGATAGATTTATCACAAAGGACCCTGTAGCACAGAATATTTTGAGAAAAAAATCCATTTATTTTGGTCTATTAAGAAAACTAGCATGGAAACGATTTGCTTAGAACTCATTAAGTATAAAACACGTTGAAAAAGTGTTAGTTTCCTAAAAGAAACATCTACGCAGTAAGCAAATGACATTATTTCTGTGACTTATTAGTATGGAGCTATGTAAGCTAACGTAGCTGTGCCATAAAGAAACTTCTAAAGGGTTGATTAAACTAAGCTTCAAGCTGTAGTTTGATAGAATTATTAAATTAATAATTTTCCAACAGTTAATTTCATTCAGTTTTGCAATCTGCCTTCAGCAAAGAAGCTTTCTATACCTTTCATTTAGAAACCAAGTGTGTTTTATTCCCAGAGAAAACAAGAAAAATGGCTCCGAACTCTTACATTACACATACCAATAACATTTGCTTTGCACTTGCACTGTCCTGAATTTTGGTGACAGGTAATATCTCCATTGACTGTCCCAGAGGTATTACAGTTGCAGGGACTGCAGCCATCAGGGTTTGACTGTTGCAGATTGTAGAATCCTTCCTGGCACTGATTGCATTGTCTGCCAGACACATGTCTCTTACAATTACACTGGCCTCCAATCTAGAAAGATACAAAATATTATAGAATGATGAACATATCTATTTTTAGATGATACATTCATTAGCAACAAGAATGGGAGCATGAGTTGGGGAGGAGAAAATTTTAAATGGAACCAAAAAAAAAAAAAAAAAGCCTGTGAGCATTTTTTTAATTTGTTGAGAGAGAGGAAAAAAGAGAAATATTGAACAGAGTGTAACTATTTGACTTTTAAATAGAGTTTAAAAGTCCTGTTCTTTCAAAACAGAAGGGGAAAAAGAAGTAAACAATGTGGCCGTATTTACCATCTGGACAGAGAACCTGTGAAGAATAATTACAAAATTGCATTGTATATATGGTGACTTCTATTAAAACAAATACTTTTTTGAATCACAGTTACCATAAAGAACTATCATCTTCAAAGGTCAAGTTTTGCATTTTTTGTTCTGCCCATATGCTTATTTATTTTAGTGAAAATGTTAGTTAATGAAGCAAAATTGAAGGTTTTCCTTTCTGATTACTCATCCAAGGTATATTTCCTCTCCCTTTACTGAAGGATGTGATCCAGCATCGCAGCAACTGAAACCCCCTCCCTCTTTTCTTGGTTCAGCTGGGATCCAAAACATTCCTCTCCAGTGGGGGTATTTAAAGGTCCTCACCTTCTCCCTAAATGTGTAGCATCACTATTCAGAAGGAGCTGACCCATCCTGTGTTATGCCTGGACCACGATCTGGGAGTATGAGTCTCACATCTTGTACAAGATCTAAGGGCTCCTGAAAAGCTACCTCAGTTTCAGACCTCTGAAAGCCAGGGAAAAGCCCCAATCTCTACATTCATCATTTTCCAGTATGGTGGGGAAACCAACCACAGGCAAAGAGCAACAGCACAGGGATGGAGAAACAAAGACATCGGTTAATGCACAACATAAAAACAATACCAGGGGCCAAAGCAACAGAGAGATGCGACTTGGCAAAAGATTGAGGATTCATAATCAAGGAACAAAAACTAACTTTTCTAACTAAAGTGTTCTGGGAAATGCAGAGATGGAAGCAAATAAAGAAACTGTGTGTTATAAGGAATTTTCTTTGGGTCAGCGTATTTTTTTCAGTGCAAATATTTACAAATATGAAAAAGTACAGTAACTCAAAACCAGTATTCATCTTTGACATCAACAGCTGTAGTTCAATGTGCTTTGCTTTTAATTAGCTACTGGAAAAAAATTTCTCTTAACGGTTGCCTTTCTCATCTTTAATCCATGAGTCAAGCAAAGCTGAAACAACAGGAGAGACAAAGCTACTTGGAAGTTCCACTTAAAATAAATATTATTATCACACCCTCAAGTCTACAATGAAGCTCAAAGCTTTATTAATACAAAATAGAGTGTTTCAACATCTAATAGTAAATTCTCAGTGCAGAAAATACTGAATAAAATTTAGAGAAGCATGTACTCCTACCCCTTCCTCATAAAAGGATTCTGTAGTCCATAAAATCTCTTTAATATGGCTTCTTGATAGAGATCTATTACTGATGTACCAGCCTTTTTTTTCAGAAGATGTAGATATTGAAAAGGCAGAACAGCAAGTACGAGGAGAGTTAAAAGACCACAATAGCAGAAAACACAGCAACAAGGCTTTTCAAGTTAATTCCCTTTTAGACTGGATTTGATCTAGATATTTAGTGTATTATAAGAGACCCAGTCATGCATCACAGCCATTCATCAGAGAACTCAAATGTGAAAAGCAACTCTGAGTTTAATCCTAAATGAAGAAAAATACCCAGTTTAATGCATAACTGTAAAATTTTTGTGTTAGTGATCGCAGCATACACAGGTTACACAATAGCACTCAACTCAAACCCAAAAAAACTTTGAAGTTACTCCAAAAGCTACCACAGGAAGGAAAACATTACACGCAAAATGTCATCTTCAATAAGTGAAAATAAGATCAAAATAGGAAGCTAAATAAGAGAGGATAACCACCACCAAATTTTAAAACTAGAGTAAGGCAACACAAAAATGAGTATTTAACAAGCAACCTGCCCAAAGCATGAAGGAAAAAAAAAAATTAAATGTCAGAAACAAAGGAAGACTAACAGACAATCAGTGGGGGCAATTAATAATTAAATGGTATGATTAGCAGATTCAGAGTGGACATCGGAACTTTTCACTGAAAGAGAAGTGCAGCATCAGTAACAGTCTATCCAGAGGGGATGCGGAATCTCTATTCCCAGAGCTATCAAGATTTATCCAGACAAAATCATGACTGACTGGATACAGCACTGACAACAATTCTGCTTTGAGGAGAGCAGACAACCAACTAAAGCTTTTATGATTATGTGTAGCATTCAGGAAAGAGAACCACAATAGACATCACTGAGAAAGTCTTCCACAGCTCTTCACTATGAAAGAGGTGCTACCTCTCTATTTCAGGAATGATTTTTAAGGCTGATTTAAAATCAAACACATCAGAAGAAAAATATTTTAGCAAAATCTCATCTGTTGAAAAGTGACTACACATGCATGAGACTAAACTTCTAGATGAACCAAAATACAAAATTATTGAAATAATAATTACTTAAATCAACACCATAAAAGAACAGTAAAATTACATCAATTTCCTTAAAAGGCTGTAAGGAAGTTTCTGAGATCTACAGCCTAGTAGGCTGTTTTGTATTCTTATTCTACATTCTATTAGAAATTAAAATGATATATTGGAAAAGATTGGTACTTTTTGCCCCAAAGGAAAATCATGCTACATGATACTACTGCACTTCTTTAAGTCAGCAACATCTTAATATATCACATATACTGAGCCAAATGGATGATCAAAAAGTCAAATTAATTTCTACATCAAGAAGTACAAACTTAATGCCTTGGGAAAACTAACACTGACTATAGGTAGACAGTGATAAGTCCAAAATTAGCTGCTACCACTCAAGAAAGTAGCTGTTACAGCTGCTCCATTTCCCCTACAAATCATTTGGAAGCTCTGAGGCAGTTAAAAAGGCAATATGAATACTGGGATTATCAAGAAAAGAACTGAAAACTACACAGGAAATCTCATTCTGTCATAAAAATCTGTTTTGCATCAACATTTTACATAATTTGTATATCCGGTTACCCTGTCTAAAATAAAAGAGGTCACAGAGTGAGTAGAATAAGCAAAGATACAAATGAAAAGAGACTAAAGACTTTACAGTTTGGAAACAAGGGACTGGAACGAAGGGAATACATGGCTACAAAATCAGGAATGTTTACAGAATGAATATTCTTTTTTTCTCAAGTTGTAAGATAGAATACCCAGGAAATTCTAAGAAAGTAAACTTAAAGGAATTAATTGCTTTAAAGATTTAGTTAGATTAATTCCATATGTGGACACCAAGCATGTGGCTACTCAGATGAAAATCCTGAGTTTAGCTCAAGTAGCCCTAAACCCATAAATAACTGAAATCTAGAAAAGCACCTCATAGCAGGATCATGCCTCTGGTAACTATCAGAGAGGACACTGTGCTAGATGAGTCTCAGCACAGCTGTTCTGATCCCGAATACATGGAAACCCATGGCTAATTGTGAGCAAAGGCTAGGTATTTCCAGATGCAACGAGTGAAAAATGTAGATTATTAAGTGCTAAAAGACAGAAAGAATATCAGTCTCTTCAGCATAATTTTGCATCAAGCTATTACAAGAAGCAGTAATTTTCATCGCATGCACTTGCAGAAAATGTACATCCCCAAACTTAATCTTTACCGCGTAAAAAAAAAAAAATATGCTTGAAGAATAAACATAACTCTTCAAATAAGGGAGAAATGTCTGGCCACTGAAGAACTAAAATTTTCTTCAGGACCTAGCCAAGAAAATTGCTTGCAGATCTCCCTATAAAAAGAATAACTGGGCTCAATTTGGGAAAAACTTGGCTTAAAAAATGGGAAATACAAGAAAATAATATCTTGAAGTTCTCTGTACAGAGAAGTACCAAAATCATCTCTGAAATGCTTGGCAGTGAATACTGTTTCAAAGAAGTTGCACAAACTTACAAACATTTATAATGCTGCAGAAACAGGGAGATCAGAGGTTAAAACATGGAAAACTACATAAAATTTGGTATAACAAACCATTTCAATAATTACATAAAAATGTAAGTGAATTATGAATCAAAGTGGCTATTTTTGTTATTATTATTATTTCTGTAAATCTAACTTATTCTGGAAATTATGGTATCACTGAAAATATTGGTAGCAATGAATATTTAAAGGTTTTGTTAACCAGAATTTCACCAGTTGTGCACTGGAGATAAAATAGAAACTTCCCCCTTTCCCTGATTCAAATGCTATCTGCCATTTAAAGAAAAATACTTCAATTTTCTATAACCACTACTGGTTATAGAAGAGCAGAAAGCAATCTGTGCTCCTGTTACTTATGCCTGAGAGGCCTGGTTCTGACCCAAACAGTCAGCAGACAGAAACAGCCTGTGTATTAACATGACCATCTTGGTACTAAATCACTGATGGAAAATATCTGTCTGGATTGTCCACTCTGAAAATGAACCTGGCCGAGCATTACTATCAAGTGGTGGGTGGTGTGTCTTGGGACCTCAGAATTACAATTGTTTTTTGATACAGAAAATCACTGATGATGAGTTCACATGTATCCCTTCTGTCATTTATAATTTACATACAAAATACTCATTATTCCTATATCCTTGAATGTAAACAGTTACAAAACGTATGCCAGCAACCTCCTCCTGCACAAACCACAGCTGCAGCCTCACTGCCCTTAATCAGGAATCCAACTCCTTAAGGCTTCTGAATTTTATATATACTGAACAGTTCACCTGCTCTAGACTCTAGTGATACCACTCATTAATTGGGGGACAGTTTAATCTAACACATCACATCTAGAATAACAAATTCAACGTGAAGCCTACTCAGAAACTCTTTCAATGTCCTGTTACTAAACTGATACGAGGACTTAACAAGAGATTTAAGCACCCAGGACAAGGAGTGATGTATTCCAAAGAATTGTCTTCATCACTGCTTGGAGTACAGCAAACTGTTTAGCCATTGAACTCACCTAGTAGATACTCAACACGTACATACCATAGTATCAGAAATATAACTTCTGACTACTTAAACTCTTGCTGGCCATATGTATTCTTACAGTATAAAATGCAATTTGCTGAAAAAAATCATTTGCCTAAGACTTTCTGAAAGTTCAAATCAACTTCTTCCCCTTGGATATACCTGTAATTTCAAACTGCTATTCTTTGGTGTCTGTAATAGAAACAATATAATGTCAAAAACATAATCAGAAAGCCTCTCCAATTCTGGACAACAAATGTGATACGAGGCTTGATCTTATGAAATAAAACAAATAAAGCTGACATTTAAAGTTTCTTTTTCCAAAGTTAACTTCTAGTTTTAAAGCCCGAAACACCTGACAAAAATAACCTTTTAAAATTGGCCAAGTAATTACTAACTTCAATTATTTACTCTCTACCACAGCAGAAGCACCTTCCCTTGACCCAATGCAAGTTTTAGGGCATTGCAAGACTCAGGGGTATATTTAGGTCTGGCATGAAATTCTTTCTGTTCATCCTGCCATCACCAGTTTTGCAACTGATTGATACCAGTCTCAGCGTTCTGCCTTTTTGATATAAATGCTTCTCATATATTTCTCACTATCTTCTTATTTGATGCTAATCTGGCAAGGACCCCAGCATCCAGATGTCTGCAGTCTCAGGAAGGGGGAGCAAGGAGGTTGAGGACTTTTATTTTCTTTTCCTTTTCTTCGGTTTGGGAAATGAGAACAGTACAGTGCTGGCTCACACACATAGGTTAATGGTCTGACACCAAATACCTGAGAGTATTCTCAGGATGTCAGCTTTGGGAACCAAAAATTGAATAAGCAGCAATAATGAAGTTCCTTTGCACTCCCCTGATATCTCTTCTTGTCATCATGTATGATGACTTTCAAAAGTCAGTAGCTTTCTACTACTTTTGCTCAAAACCTAAAATGAGGCATTTACCCTCTGCCCACAACACTCCAAGGGGTGGGAGTGGACCAAATCCCACAAATAAACTCTCACAGAAAACCAGCATTTCCACTTTATAAAATCCATCAGAAATAAAGCCACAGGATTATTGAACATTAAAAAAGCTCATTTTCCCTCATTTTAGCAGTAAGGTTAAAGGCCTTCGATTAAGGGAAATCCAGGATTCAGAACACACACACGGTGTTTGATAACTTGATTTTTTATGGACTCCACTATACACAATATTTTTCATTGACACATTTCTATCCTTTATATTCCTTACTCTCTTTGGTATATCTGTTGACTGAAATCCCCTTAATTAACTGCTTTAACCTATGTTCTTCCCCTTGCAACACACATTCCATTTGTTTATTGATTGTCAATCACAAAAACCAGGTTGAAAACTGTGTAGATGGAAAAATAAAAATGGGAATGCTCACTCTAATTTTACATAAAAGAATTAACTCAGAAGTGAAAATAGAAATAGAGATACTATTTTCACTTTGTTTATATATATATATATATATAATTTTTAAAAACCAGTATTTAGGGAGTGTGCAGAAAGATGAAATCTGAAATCTGTTCAGATAGTTACTTGGTAGCACTGGAATCTGCTTTCATGTGACTCTTCAGAGAAAACAGTAACATTTTGTTCATTTTCTTGCCTTAGAAAGAGCATTCTTGCAATATGAGACAATACAGCTGCCACTTTGACAGAAGGCAATTAAGTCTTTGCAACTCTGAACAATATCCTCTGCAGTAAAATACAGCTTCCTCACAACAACAAGTACATGATACATATTTATTTGGATGTTAAGAGTAAATTTTTAAAAATCAGCAAAAGCTGAGTAAAGAAAGATCACTAAATTCACTGAGACCAGGATGTTACTTCCAAAAACCAGGTAAAGGCAACAGCAGCACTTTCAGGTTTGCCTAAAAGCAATTGCCCAGGAAAAGAGTGCTCTTTTTACCCAGCATTGTATATGGCTTACTATAATAGAATCACGAAAGGACTACAAACTGCCATGCCTCATGGAATATGTAAACATTTGTAGAGCAGTCTGGGTAAAAAGCAGCACAGGAAAATGAGTAAAGGATTTTGGTATGAGGGACAGAAGAAATTAATCTCCAACTAGAGCAAGAATAATCACGCAGGCAGTATTTGGGTAGAACCTTCTCCTGTGTGAATGCTTAGGGAGAAAGGAAGAAGGCAGCCAATTCTTCTTTCACTCTCATAAAACTCAAGCACCTCAAATAGTTCATCTGGACTTCCTGATTGTTTGAAATATTTCATGACAAATGCTCACAAAGAGGATGCAACCATCTTTTCTAGAGTGATTAAACATCAATAACCAGCACAGAAGTGGACAAATTTTATCAAGCTGTAGCAATTCTCTCTTGTCCTCACCAGCCTCAAAGGAAAACCTCACTCTGCAAAAACACCTAACGAACTGCTCGTGGATGCACTGCTACACCACTCTTCTAAAAACCCACTTGTTACTGTAAGCCATAAATTCACAATTTTGAAGTTGTATTGTGTCAGTTTGAACTTTAAAATACAAATGAAGTTACACAGTGATCTTTAGGTGGACATGATCTTCAGATGTATGAGAACTGAGAAATGCTGCAAGGGAGAAATGCTCCATACCTACATGCATTTCTCACCAAGGGTAGAGTGCAAGAAGTGAACAGAAGAGGCATAAAGTTTTCATTATCAGTACAAAGAACTGAGATGGGAGCAACCATGTTACAGTAAGCTCTTCTACACATCTTGCAAACTATCAGCATGAATAATACTTCATTTGATGGGTAAATGCTCTGTGTGATTCAATAGATTATTTTGTGATTCAAAGGATTAATTTTGGAACTCTGCACCTCTTTAAACGTAGTGACTAAAGTGGCACTTTGCAAAAAGAAAAAAAATGTTAATGATCTGAAGAAAGTGATGAGTTATGCAGTAAAAGTGTATTCTGCCCCATTTTTGGCAAATTTCCTTGAAAATTATCAATGTGATGTGACAATTAATTTTCATGAGTAGGGTCCTCATTCCTTATGATTGCATCTTCCACAGGTCAAATTTGGAAACACTTCCTCCAATGATGCCTTCCTATTTCATGTAATTCATTTCAGCCTTTAGTCCCCAGCCTTATTAATCTATTCTTTAATGCCTCTCAATCATTTCTCCCTGCTCTGCTTCTACTGCAGCAATTGATGCTTTATTGAGCAATACAGTCTCCCCCATTTTTCCCATTTTATCTCCCCGTCCATACTTTCATAGTCAAGCATCATCAACATTCTTGTATATTTAAGTATAAAGCACTGATTTCTGTAAACTACTGTTCCTCTGATTATTAAGCACAGTTAAAGCTGATTTAGGTTAACACTTCACCACAAACCCTAGATACATAAATTAACATTTGCTTTCATTCCTCCTATGTCTTGAAAAATAGTCCTAATATTGATTCCTGTGTTTTGCAAGCTTTTTTTTTTTTTCCCCACTTCTGTGTTACTGGCAGAGTGCGTTACTTCAGAAGACAGAAAACTATAAAATAATTTCTCTTTGTAATACAGTGGACTATTTTAAAAAACATACTATGCTAAATTTGCATGTCACACAGAATATGTACCAATGCATGAGTCCTGTGAGTCAAACTGGGCATGTATCTGTACCACTGCAGAACTAAGGATGAAAATACAACAGGATCCACAAGAGTTCACTGTTAAACAAAATGCAATGACAAGAGACTTATGATGAAAAAAGCTAGAGATTACTTTACAAATAGAAGTCTTGAAAAAAGAAGAGATAGGAAAAGTGGCAACAAGCTGAAGAAGTTCTATCACACTTACCTGTAGGATAAGTTCTACCTTTAAAATAAATCTCAAAGCAATTATTTCTTCCCTATTCCTAAGAAAATTTAGATTTTGGCAGTGGACAGGACATATGTGAATAGAACACAAACCACAATATATCTTTAGTATACTTTCAAGATTTTAATCACTTTTCCTGCTTTTTTCCCAACACGCATGTTTTAAAAGTTACAGGTAGATTTTTCTATTGGACTAGACAGCTTGCATGTCAATGAGGTCCATTGGCTTAAAAAGCATAGATGACTGTGTTCCCTTTTCAGCATCACTTTGTGGGCTTCTTTTATTTTTAATGGACTTTATAAATTAAAAGGGAGATCAATCCTTGTCTTATTATAGGGAAAAGTAGCTTAATTTTAGTTCAATTTCAGGGTCAGCTTATTGCCTGAATTTTCAAAACCTTTTAGTAACTTTAATACAGTATCAAGAGCTTCAAAAACACTCAAAATCTAGATGTTTTAACATAACTGAGTACAGAGGTAGCATCCCAAAACTACTATTCATACAGCATCTTTTATGTCTGTTGCTGATCTAGATGAGTATCTCTTCAGCAGTACATCTCAAATTCCTCTCTGTTTTCTCAGCTTTCAAATGTCTGATGTAAGTCAATTATCATTTTGAAAAGGCTGAACTTAAGCACTTTTTTTATAGACTTGTTACCATCTGAATACACTTTGTAAAATCTTATGGCTGTCTACCCAGCTGATTGAAATGTTTTCTCCTTTTTCTCAATTCAGGCTACTTACATTATCACATAGGAGGCTCTTATTTTTGGTGCCTGTTGCGTAACAGTCGCAGGGTTTGCAAACATCAATGGCTGAAAGATCTGCACCTGCTTGTCTGTAATGGAAATCCTTGCACAGCTCACAGTTCCTTCCTGCATGAAAGAAAGGTTATGCATTATGGCTTCCAATTCATTAAAATTAGCTGTATAATTCAAAATTAAAGACTATTCCTTTGAGAGAATTCTATAATTTTCAGGACGTCCATTTTAATGCACCTTTCATCTCTACCTGCCAATTTAGTGATCCAGAGCATATGAAACAATGAACCTGTTACAAACTATGTTTTACTCCATTAAACTTCCATCTGTTATATAATACCACACTTATATAAAAGCTGTGCCATGCAAAAGCCTATACATTTTTTTTTAAAAATTGAACCTGAAACTTTTCTTTTTTCTCTTTACTAGACAAAGCCAAGAAAACCGAAACAGAAGAGATTTTTTTTAAAAGTATTCGAATATGCTACCTACATTGAATGAAAACCTTTATTCAGTAAGCAAGAAACTGACATTAGAGCAAAATTTGACAACGTTTTTAGATGTTGCCTGTTAAACTGGCCCAATAAGATTACACTTTCGATTTAAATGCTGTAGCACATATAATGGGAATAGCTTTGAAACTATATGTTTTAATTATTTATTAGAATGTGTTTTGCATGAAAGTTTTTATACAAGATCGGATTAAATTTTACAATATTTTCCCATGGCTTAAGAACTGACACCACTGTTGCTACTTGACTACCTGAATAGTTTAAAAATATATATACATGAGAATTTATTCGACTGTCAGCCATGAGGCATTACTAATTTCAGCTGACACAAGACTTAGTCAAAAAGGAACTGTAAAATAAACAGTCCCTTCTCTTTGACTTACCAGCTGTGTTGTGCTGACAGTTATCACACACTCCGCCACCGCCTCGGTGGTGTTCCCGAGGAAAAGGATCCATTGCTAAGTCATAGTGGCAGCTTTCTGCATGGCTGTAACACTGACATGGTTTGCAATTATAGGCATGAACCTGGTCACCTGGACGAAAAGGCTTGTCATTGTACAATGGCAAACAGCGATCACACTGAAATAAATCAGAAATGAAAGAAAATGCTGCTTCTTAGACATGACTATTTCTTTATCTCACAAGTTTACTATTAAAGTCTCTATGTTCATATTTTTTTCTATGTGTTTTCCCTAATTTAAATATTAATAATACTGGGTTTAGACAAAAAGTGAGGAAGCACAAAATAACAAACCAAACATTTTAATTATTATTTTAACCTTTTTAAGTAACTTTAAAAAACAGAGTGAAACCAAGGAAGGTGGGCAGAAGACCGAAACTTAAAGAATTTAGATATTCAACACAGGCTAACATCCTGAGATTCAGATTTACTTAAACTTTTAAAGATGCAAAATGGTGCTTGCTGTGTTTATGGCGCAGAAGATATTCACCTAATCCATCCAGTTGGATGCATTTTAAACAATGTTTGTTCTTGCAGTTTCTAGCATTGTAGTAACTGTAGTTTGTACTATTACCATTTGACCTTGTGGGTGAAACAAAAGAAACAAAATACACTGCAATCATAATTTTTGTCTTTCAGAAGGAATTTAAATGCTTCAAAATAAGCTGTTTCTGTTAAGTATTTGGGCAACTATTTTCTTTTTCCCGTAACTTCCTTCTTCAGTTTGAGAAGCATGCTCATCTTTCTTCATGGCTGTCACTCCAAGCACTGTTACAATTATTTGTTATTTATTCATGTGTATAGTGTATATTACCTATACACTGAAAACTAGGAAACTGTATTGAAGTTTCTAAACTGTTTCACTTACAGCTGGTGATGGGAAAGCATCAACTGTGTGTAAAATAAACTGAATTGAAAACCATAAGCTTAAGATAGTCCAAGAATTGCAGACCAGTCAAAATTATAACAAAAGCCACTTGGGAGAGAAAATAAAACCACAAGGATTTATCTGTTAAAATTTAGTTTTAATACACAAAATAAAAAGTAAGCAATAAGATAGCAATTACCACTGCACTCTTTTCTAATCTGTTCAAAACAACAAAAACACACAATATCACCACAGTGAGAAAAAAGGAGTTTTCAGGATGAAAATTAGCAGGGTTTCACTTGAGATCTTGAGCTCCAGCCTTTCTTTATCGGAGGAATCGCTACTTAATTGTGATTATCTCACTTTAAGTGCACTAAGGGCAACACCTTGACTGTAACTCTTCACAAGCTATACAGCTCAAACTTATTCAAGTCCTTCCCTCATTTACATCCATCTCCCCCTCTCTCTCTCCTCACTGAGAAAAATCAGCATCACACAGCACCCAACAGCATGAGACAGGAGGGTTCATTCAGGCATGGCACAATTTGGGAAGCACAACAAAGAAACAAGCTACCAGCCAAGCTACCCAGCTCATGCAGCTCCCTCCTCCCAGCATGTCTATGGAAATACGTCCTCCTTGAAAGGAAAACAGTGCAGGAATAACTACCAACCTGCCAGCCCTGAGTTTCCATTTGTGCATGGCCAGCCACACAACAGCTGAAAGCATTCATCATCTCATTTCAGATTTAATCTTGGATCAGTTACTAATGCACACCTGTGCTTGCACCTATTGTTAAATGACACACAAGCATGAAGGAGCAAGAGAGCAAAAGATGGCATCTGATTACATAGCAAGAAGCCTCTCTGAAACATCTCTTGTTCTGTGACTTTTAAAACTTTGACAAAACTTTTAAGAATAATAGAATTACTAATTTTGAAAAGACCTTTAAGATCATCAAGTTCAACTATTAACCTAACACTGCCAGGTTCACCACTAACCATGTCTCTGAAAGCCACACCTACACACTTTCAAACACTTCCAGGGACAGTGATTCTATCACTCTCCCTGGGTAGCCTGTTCCAATCACTGACAACCCTTTCAGAGAAGAAATTTTTCCTAATATCCATCTAAAACTTCTCTACTGCAACTTGAAGTTATTTCCTCTTGTTCTATCACTCATTACCTGGGAGAAGCCATTGACTCCCCCCATCTACAACCTCCTTTTAAAAGTCTTGGCAAAAAAGCAGTCATTCAAAAGTTGGCAGCGAGTGTGAAACATTTGTTTCTCTAGCAGTTGTCACACCTTTATTAGGTTAAGAATTGCATTTAACTTCCAGACCTCCAGGGCTGAAGTTTCACTTTTGGTAGCACAATGATGTACATGGCCTGAAGCCATCTTCAGGCCTTCATTCACCAAATCTAAACTCTGCATTTGCCCAAAGCATAGCAGTTGAGATTTGCAAATCGAGAGATTTGTGTTTTGGTTCTTGGCTGCCATACATAAAATGGATAGGTACATTTCCAAAAAGCCTGTGACAAGGTCTAGCAGCAGATTTACTACGGATGTTAATGCTTAACAAAACCAGCCTTTCTCCATAACTGTATAATCCAGAAACATGCAGATGTCCTTATTCTCAGTTACATCTAGACCCTTCAGAAAACATGTTAAATATTTGGTTTTCCCTATGGCCAATAACAAACATGCCTTCTTGATATATAGTATCTGAACTATTCACCTTCTGTGAAAACAGTTTTCTGAGAAAATATCACATGGAGCCAGGTGGCCAAAATACCAAGCTTAACTTGGCCCAATTCATTAGTCTAAAACTGTGATTAAAAACTGATTTCCAATAATGAATTCTGTTGTTTTTTTTTTTTACTAAAATTATTATTAAAAATTTAACTTCAAGATTCCTGAGTCCAGCATACTTACGGAAGATCACCAGTGACTTCAGCCTAAGCCTTTATGTACCAAGTTCATTTTTAGGCCCTAAGAATTCTCAGGACAGTGCCTCTGAAGAAATAGTCAACAAATATCCAAAGAAATACTTCAGAAGGCAATAGTAACAATACTTTAAAACTTGCAATAAGCCATGATTAACTAGAACCTTCTACTCCAACACTTTTTAAATATCCTGCTGCTTGCCTTTCAGTGGCATCCTTTTTTGTATCTATATTTTTCTATCAGGCATCAATTCCTTTTTTCTTCTTGTAACCTATGGAGGAGTTTGCAGCCTGCACTCATCAAAGCTCAGTTGCAATAAACAGTGCACATACACACCGACAATACTTATATTATAAATAGGCTTCTGTAATACACGTTGTCAAAAGTACATTATTTAAAAATCTGATGAAGTGACGCCAAGGTTAGAATGCCAGCTTCTCAGGCATTTTGAAATGCTGACTTGTCTTTGAAAAGCTCCATTATATTTAGCACCCACATCTATGCTGTCCTGTAAGTGTTGACTGTAATGGGATAGCTAATCATATATAACTTTTTCCTTCCTACCAGATCCTCTTCTGTATCCAATCACATTGCTTTTACTCCATTTCATTTCCTTAGCCAAATAAATATGGCTTCTAGGAAATATCTATTTTGGCCTAGACTGCTCTAAAGACAGTCTTAATTTTCTCATGGCTTTCACTAGCACCCTCACTATGGCATTTGAAGATCTACCAAGACCACACGTGAATTACCTCTGTCTCTTGTGAACTCCCCAAAGATCAAAGAGCTTTTAAACTTAAAAGCCAGGTTTTACAAAGGGAAGGAAAAAAAAAAAAACCCCACCAAAATTAGAACGCTCTAAGTGATTCCAAGGGACCAAGCAAGACAGAACAGAGATGAAAGGTGTCTTATGGGACTCCATCCCAATGCTCCATGAACCAAAACGTGCATTTTTTGCTGGCTTGCTTGTTTCTGCAAGCAAGAACTCTTTTTTATTGAGTGTAATGTAGTTAATATTTACAGCTCCTCATGTTCTATTTATGATTAAGTCCAACATCTAACATGATATAGATTGACCTTTAACTAAGGTTTACATAGATTCCTTCTGTAACAACATAAAAAGTCTTATTTATTCAACTCTTGATAAATCAACATATGCCATATCCAGTTTTCAGACCTCAAATGTTTAAGACCATTACTTGCAGGGAAAACTCTGAAGGCCTGAAGCCTTTACTGCATCCAGTCAATCTCTCACTTCCATTCATATCTTCTCAAGCATTTATCAGAGTTGCTTTATTTATTTTGAATTCTATTTTCTATTATGATTTCTATAATTATTCCTGTACATTTTACCATTACCTTTCTCAATCAAGCTCTATATGATTGATTTAGAAGAGGCTCTGAGGTTGCAATGTAAGGCTGACCTTGCCTGACTGTTTTGTTCCAGCTTTTCATGTGACAGCTTGGAAAGTTTTTGAACATATTTTTACTCAAAAATTAATCTTTGCATACAAATGTTACCAAAATCTGGACTCCACTCTTGGTCCCTCAGTTTCCATTTGTAAAAGGCAGAGCTATTTCCCAAACTTGGACCCAAGGCATTTACAGAACAATTTGTAAATGAAGAAGCTGAACATTTTTTTTTTTTCATAAAATGAGAGACAAGCTTTGCGAGAATTAATTTCCTATTTTTCCAAAATCCGGCCCCTCAACATCATTCTTAAGCAACCTCTTCTTCCCATCATCTCAGATTTCATAGCAACATATTTCACCATCATTCTTCACCAAAATGGAACTCAGGTAAAAAAAAATTTCCATTTGGTAACTCAAATTTCATAACATAGTGATGCAAATAACCTAAAAACTAAGATTTCTGTTTGTAACAGTTATGCAAACTTTTCGTTTCTGGTATTGCTTCGTTGCACAGGAGCTAGCCAGATGTATATACCAGATAAATTCAAGACGGTAATTTTAGCTGTATTAAGTGTAAATGTGACAAGGACATACTCTGACATATGTAAAAAGCTTTTCAAGGATCTCTGATTTCTGGTCCAAGATATTGGAAAAACCCACACTAAAGTCAAAAACTTTCTTATAGCTCCTCAGTTCTGGTGACTTACTCACTGCTAGCATAGAACTGCCATTAAAAAAAGACTGCTCGCTGATACTGCTATTTCTTCTCAAAAATATTTTCCTTTTCTCTACCAAAAAAGTTACATTTGGAAACTTGCTTCATCAAATGCTTACTTGAACAAAAAAAAACCCCATAAATAAATAAACTTACTTTTAAAATTCCTAATTCACTGGGGTGGGAGCCACAAAAACAGGTGTAAATCTATAAGACAGAGTTTTATCATTGCCACTGATAGTCAAAAATCAGGATGGATTTTGGTTTTGCTTTTAAGTGCTAGCCTTACCAAAAA
>VWZW01000750.1:0-43940 GCA_013397115.1 Edolisoma coerulescens | reverse complement strand
AAAAATTTAAGCTCTTTGGATTTCACGTAAATCTTTGACAAAATTCAAAGTATTTAGTGACATATTTCCAAATACTAATTCTGTTTTATTACTACTGCTATTTTATTTCATATTTAATAGATACTGACATGGTTATTAAAGACTGAGAAAAATAATTTAACAACATCCTTATTGTACTCTGAAATAATACAGTTAATTCAAGCACTCCAATTACAGTTACAATGCATATATGCCAAATCAAAGATGTGACACTCAGTGGAACAACCCATTAACATTGACAGGAAATATCTGATAAGGCAGATACATCATTAAAATGTATTTGGTTTGTTTTCACAAGGTAGCATAAGTCTTGCAAGAGTGCTTGGTGAACTTCCAGATCTTATTAAATATTTATAATTAATCCTTACAAAGTAACATTTCACAATGTGTGTTCTAATTAAAGGGACACTGTCAGCTTGAATTTTTTTTCTAATCTGACCCATCTAAAAACTTGAAATTTCTGTTCAAGTCCCATTTAGACTGTAGATCCTACACTTCTGCTTAAGAAGTGAGAAAACTTAGATCCCCTATGAAATTTTACAAAGATCTTTCACATGATCATAAGCACTATATCAAATGCTCTGAGGTTACCTCTCCTCACTCTGTTCCAGCAAGCACAGACTGCTTGGGGGTTTTTTTGATGTGTGATTAGTCTCTCCTTTGCTACTGCTGTTGCTATTCCACATAACGCCTTCCTAATTTTTAGAAAGGCTATTTCCAAAAGGCATAAACGTAGCAAGACATACAACATGTACTCACTACGGAAATCTAACATTCAGTGAGACTGAGGGATTCATTCCTTTGGTGTAGTTCATTCTTTCTTAACCTCAACCTCTTTTCCTTTTTTTTTAGGGTTTTTTTTTTTTGAGATAAATAATTAATCTAGGGAATCTATTCTTTGAGCAAAAAAAAATTACTCACACATGATTTCTTTTACTCACAACATGCTTTTGTTAAGTTGTATGTGAACAGCTTCCAGGAAAACCAAAGGCTGTATGAAATAAGTGCAAAGTGGTACCATTATTCTGAGCTCTCCTCTACATATTTATCTAGAATGCCATGACTTACAATAATCAACCCCTGTTTTTGTCCTTCCATGGCCAAGAACTATAGAACTGTTAGAAAAAAAAGGAAAATTATAATTTTGCGTTTATGGTGCTTTGGGTTGCATTATGGACCACTTGAACGGTTTCCTTTCAAATGAAAATAAATTGGAAGCTGAACTCCAGGACTTTGCCTACTGCATTCCACCCATTGGATGGGTCTGGAGTCCATAGGAACAGACTAAAACTACCATGGAGTAGTACCTTCACTCTACAGGACTCTTGTTAGTTGCTACAGCAGGCAGAGACAATCTTTATTAGATGCTCACCGTCTAATTTCAGGTTGGCATCTAATGTTTGAAAGTGGCATAATCACTAAAAAGAAATCAAATCCCTGAACACAACACTCCTGATGCTCTGTGGTGGAATGGCTTTTGGTGAGGGTGGAGAGTGGAATATATCTGTTTCCTTAATTGAGATAAATCTGCTACAGAAAATTTCCCTATAAAAGACAGGCCTACACTAACACACATATACACACTTTGTTCCAGGACTAAAATCCCAGTTGTGAGGCTGTTCATAGGTGGCATAGATAGACAAGAGAGAGACTCACATTATTTCCTTCTGTGTAGCTTTCCTCGACACACAGGCACCTGTATGGTTTCATAGCTGTGTCACAATCATCAGCATGCCCATGGCAATTACACCTGAAAGAGCAACACATAGTGTCAAAAGTTAACACATGAAAACATATCTGTCTAACAATATATTACACAGTCACAAAGTCAGTTTTGTGTATTACATAGTCTGGTTCTTTATTAAGAACAAATAAGTGTCACCAAAGAGAATGCTCTTAGGGGAAGTAAACTACAAAAGACTACTTCACTCAATATATTTTTAAGCATCAACAATTGCTTTTCAAGAAAATAAAAACCAGTATGTAGTACAGCTACTCTTGCCTTATATGATATATGATTAAAACTGTATTTTGATATGTAACATTAATACGTAAAATTTTATTAAATAAGTTACAATTATTCATCAATACTAAGACTTCCAGTGTGGCTCTAGTTTTTCAAGAAACCTAAACTATACCAGGAATAATTTTGCAGTTTAACCCATTTTATCTCAGTTAATGCATCCATTTCTTAATAAAATAAAATCTGTATAGAGTCTTAATTAACAGTCAATAACCATACCACTCTACCTGAAGGGCTGCTCTTCTGGTGGCATGGCACAGCTTTGCAAACTACAGCTGAAATTATTTTACTGTTACATTGTATCCGAGATACAGCCCTTTTAGTAAATGCATTGTCATAATATGTCTAAATCAATAATCAAAATATATTAATAACATAGAAAATTTTAAGGTAAACATGACTTCCAACAGGGTGCTTTCTCTCAAAACAAGAACTACCAAAATAATTTCAGGAATAATAATACTTACAAATCTGCACCATATGCTTCTTGGAAACTGATTCATTGCCAAATTTGCATATTATTTACAGGGCATAATTAGTCCTTTCACAAGACAGCACACTTAGCATATACAATAAAGTTGTCAGTTACAGATAATACAACAGTTTTACTGACAGCTCCCCAATTTTGAAAGGAAAACTCCAACTAAAACAAAGAATGAGCTCTGCATTGACTGTTAAAATTGCCATGTCTGGCAATCTATAGCTTGGAAGAGTTACTGAAGTAAAGCATAAGCCATCGTTTCAATCATAAGCCTTTCCTTAGAGGCATTGGCAATTCCAAGGAAAGGATTGCTTTTGACAGATTTATGTAATAAGTATAATTAATTGTAAAATAACATGTGAGCAAACGTTTTTAAAAAACAGTACACCAATCATTTCCAACTTGATACACTGCTTCAGACCAAATTCCTTTCTCAATCATACATGTAAAAGCAAAACAAGTTGATCAGATTTTAGGCAGGTCCTTATATGCTGTGCACAGATGTAATAGCCAGGGGCAGTGCTAGGTATGGGAAGAGTCACGTAAAACTTACCTTCCACTGACTGTAACTTCATTAACTCCATAGTACCTATGCCTAAAATTTACCCAAGGTTCAGTAGTGTGATACTGGCCACGGAGATGAATCCTCACTTGTGTAGCTTTTACAAATTCTTGGAGAGATGGAGTATTATAAAAATCATTGTAACCAGGTCGGTGATTTGGTTCCGGGGTAAGAACACTGAAAGTTAGGTTACCACGAGAATATGGTGTAAAGCTGTTTAAATAGAGAAGAAAACAAATTAAAATCAAAATACTACGTATTTTACAGATTCTGTCTTTAACATCCTGTTTCTCAGAGAGGATCTCAACTGTAAATGGTGGTTTCATGCTTTCTGGGTAAAAATACTTATGTCAGTGGACTCCCAGTCACCAGAATTCAAGAAGGGGAAAAGAAATGTCCTCTATATGTCTGTTTTGCCCTAAACTACCACGGTCCTCTCCAAACCTAGTTTCCAATTAAAAGTAAAGCTTTTAGTAGGCAACTTCAAAATACGGTTAAAGTGTGACTGATACAGTGTCATCTGCACGCGTTTTCAAAAAGTTTAACATGCTGTCCTTGAGAAACACGAACCAGGCTTGAACCACATAAGGAAATCATTCATTCACAATAACACAATAATTAATAGGCTCACATGTGAGTAACATACCTGCTAAACACATATAAAAAACATACAGAAACAATTGTTATATTTTGAATTCCAGAGTCACGGGACCATATCATCTCACTTGATGAGTGAGCAGAGTTAGAAACACATGCCACCTTCCAGCAAGTGAAGTGCAAGATAATTTAATGGAAAGCAGAAAGATTCAGAGTAAAGCTGCATATTTAAGCCCAGGAAGGGGAAGGACAGTCCTGAGAATTCAAGTAAAGCTGAGTAAACAAGTAGATATAAACTGCACATTTGCACAATTTGGTATGAAACACATCATGTTGGTCTATGTACTAGGCAGAGTTTAGCCTCTGGAAGAGAGAAGAATGTCTGCTTATTTGCACACCTACATGGGATCATTAAAAATAGGCATCCCACATTATCACCTGGCACCTGACATGCAACATGCAAAAAATGTCACTTCAAAATATGTCAGTTTTTGAAAGATGAGATTTCTAGTTAGGTTAGGTCTGCTGAGACATGCTCTTCTGTCTTCATGAAGGATCTTTGAATTTCCCGTGCTCCTAATCCAGGTCAGTGCGTCACAAAAATCTCACTGGAATATATCTGTATGTTTCTCTGGGTGATTACGTCTTCTCTTCCCCTCCACAGAAAACTAAATAAAGTATTATTCTTCCATGGCGTATAGAACTGTAATGGAAATGTTTAGACAGATACAAATGGCAGATAAACAACATCATGTTGGTATGGAAGCATCAGAAGGAACAGCAGAAACACTGTAAGGCTGATGGCAACTAGATAAGCAGGTCATCAAGATTTTAGGGCATCTACATGCAGTTTCTCAGGAAACCAGGAAAACAAAGGAGATTCTAAAATAAGGGTCAGCCAATATTCAGACTAAGCAAAGATTCAAGCCTCTGATAGGGGGATAAAGGACAGTGAGCAACTCCTAACTTACATAGGTGGTACAGGATGGAGAAACAAAAACCTTAATCAATTTCATTTCCTAAAGGACACAAAAAAGAGTCCATTCAGTACTAGCATCTGATCACCAAAACAAGAACCATCAAGTTACAGTAAGGATTTCAAAGCCAAGGTCATTTGCCTTCAACGTAAAACCCAGGGAATCCTGGATGGGCCACTGGGACACAAGGACACTGGTGTCTAAATCCTGGACAGACAATCTGGACATACATTGGCAGTTACAAGTTTGTGAGTATGAGAGAAAGAGAGAGAAACAAGTTTTGTTTTACAACAAAATCCTCCAGGGAACTCTGTTACACTGCTGACAAAAATTTGGAGCATTGTTTCCACAGTAACTTCTCTTTGAACACACAGAATATTCACCAATATATGTCTTATCATTTAAAGCTTTCTCTACATCAGCTGTACCCAAAAATTATTCATTCCTATCATCACTTCCTATCATCATTTACATTTTAATTGAAGGGGAGAAACTGTGCTGCTTAGAAAACATTTATGGAAACAGTTCATATTTAACTCCTCAATTCTTTTTAAAAATTATACAAATACATATTTTTGGGCTGAAAGTGGTATTACACCTCACTCGGGTTATTTATCCAAAAACATTTGTCTTAAGATAGTTCCCTTCTCCTCTACCCTCCGCTCCAAGCAGCAGCAATAAAGCTCAGATTCCTTCGCTGAAAAGTGGTGTAACTCAAATGACCTTATGCTCCTCTCCTCAGAATTCTGAACTCCTGGAGAACAGACAAAGCTGCTGACACTTGAAAAGTCTTAGAAAGGTAGCAAAAGAGGAAAAAAAAAAAAAAACAAAAAAAGCAAAATGCCTACAGCACCTGGTAATGCATTTTCTCAGTGATTTCCAGCCAAGTACTAAACAAGCCTAATACTGACCATCATCTGAACTCAGGAAAGAGATAATGCATTTGAATATATGTAGTGGTATAGATTCAATTACATATATATGTGTGTGTGTGTGTACATACATGCATGTGTGTTTAAAATAACATATTAATTATCTATTATATACTTTATACACTATATTTATGAAATGTTTATATATTATATAGCTTTAAATTTTCACATGATTAAT
Organism: Edolisoma coerulescens; assembly: GCA_013397115.1. Classification (NCBI taxonomy): domain Eukaryota; kingdom Metazoa; phylum Chordata; class Aves; order Passeriformes; family Campephagidae; genus Edolisoma; species Edolisoma coerulescens. The sequence goes on along the minus strand of VWZW01000750.1, from coordinate 38,151 downwards.
TGAGAGTAAAAGGGCTTGCAACATATTCCTAAAAGGTAGTAATCCTTCTTGCCCCTCTTCCCAGAGTTTTATATTGGTTCTTGCTTAGAAGGATGAGAAAGCTTCAGAATACCATTTTCAACCCGTTTCTTACATGTGTTGCATTAACACTAGCAGGGTTGAATGACTGGCTTTTGTACTTCAGTTTGGTCTCTTTCCTAAGCTTCAGAACAAGTTGCACTCCCAGAGATCAGAAGGCAGACTTTCACATTCACTAGGCAGTTTAAAACAATGTTACATCAGTACCTTCCTCCACTTATCCTCTCAATGTTCTGTAATTCTACTGACAATAGCCATCAAAACATTAACACGTAAAAATTCAAAACTCTACCTCAAAAATAACAGAGGAATCAATTGTGTCACACTCATAAATGACTAAAATCTGATAAAAACAACAGAAGACCTTTTGGCAATCTTGAGTCAAAAGGTCATGTTTAGGATCTTTTATATATTCAGCAGTCCATAAAAAAACGAGTGTACCAAATTAAAAGATTCTATCTCATTAGGACATAGAGATGAATCGTGTCAGGATGTTACCTGTTCAAGGCATCTGTATTATGCAGATAATACCCACTCATACCTATGCATCTGAAGACAGTTGACAGAGTCTGGTTTTTCCAGCGATCCATTGCTCTCCATTCCAAAAATACTGCAATTTCTAGCAAAATACTGCCAGTCTTCCCATTCTAGATTATCTCTTTTTTTTCTTTCAATTCTTATTGCTTCAGGGTGTGGGCTATAGAACTGCAGTATAATATAGAATACCTACAAGAAGATAACAAGTTTATGAACAGATATTAATGGCTAAGTTGTAAAACAATGAGAATATAAACTTCTTTTTTATGTAACTATACAGTCTGCTTTACCATTCATAGACAGAAGCAGCCATATTTCACCCCACATATTCCCAACTAAAGACAAAGAGATCATTTTTCATTGAACAAGCTCTTTGATCTCTCAGACATTATCACAGAACTACTGAACTGTTGCATCAGAACTTCACTTTTTCTCGAAGACTGTTTGAAAATACACTACACAGTCAGGTCCACGATTTGTTACAGCAACAGTATTTAGGTAAAAACGAAAGTTGTAATTTTGCGTTGCCAAACATTTGACAAGTTGTTTGTCTGATAACAGGTAATGTTTTTTTTAGAATTCTCCATATTTCTAGCTCAGAATCTCATCAAATACCTGTATTGTTTCCAAGAGCACTACCCTCAGAATACTGCTTAAGCAGAAGTGTGTGTATCAAATGAGCAAAAGCCAAGAATTTCACATACATTTGAAATCACTTTTAACTAAAGGAATAATTTTTACATGTGTAGCCAAAGCCTGTCATCATATTCTTTCCCCTCTCACATTAAAAAAAAAAAAAAAAGGGCCAGCAAGAATACACAGAAATTTGGTGAATTCCCTGTTGTGAATGCAGCTCCACTACTGGTATGTCCCTCCTTCCAAGACATCCTGACACTCTTCAACAGCCTAGAGGAGTGCTAGGTGCAATACAGCCTCTTCAGTAACCATGCCTGCCTATCGTTTTCTCCTTCCATATTCCTTGGGAGGCTAATCGACCACCTGCAGAACATCTACAAACAGAAACACCCTCTAATATGGCAGTATGCTTTCAATTCATTAAATTTCATTTGTCTGCAGTCAGTTTTCTACCAGCAGGTACAAAACAAGCACCTCAAGTTTTAAGATAAATTAAAGTTGAAATTTACAAAAATGGAGTTAAAAGACAACAGTCAGTTTCTAAATATTGGTACCTTTACACAAGATATCTACTCTTGTATATCTATCCTAGATTACTGCTCATTATTACAGGCAAATTAAAAGAGAATGCCAAGAACCATAATGCATCCTGTTGCCTTTTGCATTGTTATATGCCAATAAAGGAAACTTTCTTCCTGGTCCTCTAAGGATAACATTTTAAAGCATAAGGTTTGAATTTCCTCAAAATTGCAGTGCAATATCTACAAAAATCTTTTCTTAGTTTTGATTTAATAAATGGCAAATGTCATCTTCCCATTACCTGATACTGTCCATTTTGTAAATCTATTGTGATTGAAACACCACGATCCAGGCTTGCAGTATTAGAAAACACAGATGAAATCCAGGTGGTCCCAATGTCATTATCATTGATGTAGTAGAGAGGATGGGCTTCTGCATCCAACCTCAGCACCCTGTCATTAGTGGTATCATCTGCACCATTGGGGATGCAGTACCTCTGTATCAAAGGGTGTACCCGGGGATGACTTCCAGGACAGCGGCACTCAGACTGGGTATGAAGATGAGGGAATTTTCCAGAGAATACTTCCAAAATATCTCTGTCACAGCACAAAGAATAGTGATTACATACATGACAAAAAGGACAAATGTCACTTTCTGCATCTAGGCTCATAGATTAAACAAAATTCAGTTTAGTTTATAGTAGAAGCCCTAAACTCCTGATTTAAGCTCATAAAAACAGGGCAATCAGGTAGGAATGAAGTCCCTTCCAGAGTCTCTACATTATCAATGGTAGAGTAGCAGGCACCTTCAGAAAATATCTGTGAAGAGCCACTCAGGGGCTGCTTTCATTGCTCCACACATATGGAGTTCTTCAGACACAGGGCACTAAGGAAAGTGAGCTCTTTGGTGGGGTGTCTGAAGTTAGATAGGATGAATCCAGCCATTGATGCAAGGAGAAAAATCTCTTGACATTTTGTTGCAACATCATGTCTGACTTCAATCAGCAGTCTGGATCCTGCTCCTAAACACACCATAGTGTCAATATACTGCCTATAACCACAGTAAAGTTCAATGTTTGCACTCAAATCCTCCAAAAAGACCAGCTTGAACAATATCATATTGTACCTTAGAAAACCTGGATAGAAATATTTTCACTTTTAACTAATTTTAATAAAAAGGCACACTTTTTTAACTGCAATCAACCTAGTCATGTCAAATCATTGAGATACTTCAGTTCCCTCTGACATCAGCACCTGAAATATATACGAAGGTAGGTAGGCAGGCAAGTGAGCAGATATATGAATGACATGGACAGGTCTTTATCTTCTCACCTCTGGTGAAGGATTTTGGGAGCCTAGAAGATACTGAATTCTTATATTTAAACCTTGTTACTTTTCCCATTTTCCTACTTTATCAGTAAGAACATAATTTTGTGTGCTTATTAGGCAAATAAATACTTGCTAGCTGCCACTACAACTTCCACAGAACCCAGAGTTACAGGACCTTTTACCTAGCCATAGCCTTAAATTAATTGGTATGCAGGCAAGACCTTCCTTCCCAGTTTATCCCAGACAAACATTTTGGACCAAGTTATTTGTGGATATAAAACCAAATCTACAAAGACATCAGTAGGTCAAAACAGTCTGCAAAATACCTTAATTTTCAAATTGTTAAGCATTATTCATTTCACTGACCTAAATTGCAGTTCAAAAGATTTGACAAGCATTGCTCTGAGAAACACAACCAACATGATTTTCATAAAACTTGGAATTCAGATTCACATTAATACTTCCAACTCACAGGAGCTCAGCTCATCATAATGTCCTGCAGACAGCTGAGCTCCGAGGAAACTGCTCTACATCTTATTGAAAGACTACCATTAACTAGCCTGAAGGTCTGCAGTCCCGAGTGTCATTGTGTGCAGCCTCCCCAGAAGCACCATGCAGACAAATAGGACCTGACTACTGCTGGCCAGCCTGAATTGACTGGACTAATCCAGCATGAGCTGGATAACAAAGGTAGCGTCTCTTTGTAATGTGCTAGGAAGGGAAGCTGGAGGGCAACAGAAATTGCAGTGGCAACAGTAATTTGGCCTCGGGAACACAGGAAGTCAAAGCAATTGCCCAGGGCTCTGTGGGCTGAGGTAGCAAAGTCATTGGTGCCTTATGGTGACAATCTCATCTAGAGAGCAAGGGGCAGTGGCACCTCAGGGCAGGGGTACACCAAGAATACCTGACACGGATACTGTGGGGAAGTGAAACCAGAGGAAAGCAACAGCTAAACACAGGGAGCCAAGCTTCCAGCCACAAAGCCAGCGTGTAATCAGTTGGAGTGCCTGTCCTCCTCATCTGCGTCACTGGTATTTGAGTGGCCAAAACTGGACTAGTCTGCTGTGTTCCCTTCCTTGCCCTACAGTTTACAAGGAGCTCGGAGGAAGCTTAGCAAGTCTCATCCACCATGACTAAGCTTATCAGCACACACTATTATGTCAGAATTATGATGAGTAGATAACACCTAGACAGTTTATAAGCACTGAAATCTAGCAACTGGATCTACTCTCTGCAGAATACATACTAAGTCAGGTTGTAGCAAGGACAACAACAAGAAGGAGAGTATATATTTATTACAGTATATTGTTTCACTACATATATACTACATACAACACTACACACAGCAAGCCTATTTAAGCACCAGCTCAAAAGCAAAACATATTAAGTTGTTGAACTTATTTTAACTCAAGATTTTTTAGATTAAAGGTAATCTTTGAAATGAGGCTCAGGAAACTACATCGTCATAAGCAATTATCTAAAGGAAACATCTGAAAAGCACTATACTTTGGGAAATAAGCATATTGCTATCTACACTTTCTTCTCGCCACACTCTTATTTTGTTACAAAAATAAAAGTTCTTTACCTGTTTGTAAGTGCCACTGGGTAAAACCGAAAATCTTGCATTCTTCCAACAAATTGCTCTAAACCTAAGAAAATATACTATAAATAATCTATTGAGCAGAAGGCAGCTTTGCACTGCATGAGAGCACCTTTAATTCAGCACTCAGAAATCTCTCTTGCACAATTACCCCTCCTGAATGAAACCATCTTGGACCTGGACAAAACTATAGAGGGCAGTGACTTAATTTTTTTGATAAAAAAGAATGATTTATAATAACTTTATAAGAACATTTTGTACCTATCTCTTTTCTGATTAGAGAGGTGGCACACGGATCGGCTCATTAGACAGAAGTAATGAGCCAGTCCATGTGCCACCTCTAATTAGAGAAGAGATACAGTAGGTACAACTGTACCTATCAATTTATACAATAAAGATAAAAAGCATTTTAAAATATTCCTTTCTTTTACATGATTATTAGCTATCCAGTATTCAGAATCAAAACCACAACAAAATACATTTCCAAATACAAGCTTTAAGAAATGAAGCATGGAATACTTTCTTGCCCCAAAGCCACAATAAAGCTGTTTATGTGACATATATTTAGGAGTTAACTTCATATTGTGCATGCTCCTGAAGAGCGATAGTCAGTGTTCTTACACCTGCAGAGCCAAGAATTAGTGAAAAGCAACAAAACATCCCCCACTGTTCTTCAGTGATCATGTCATGATATAGTACATGTAAAACGCTAGATGCAGATGAAGAGTAAAACTCTCAGGCATTACTAGAGGCTGAAATATTCTCATTCTGCTGTGGTTTACATGATTATTGATAAAACTGAAGAACACAGACAGCCAGAAACCTTCAGCTCTGTTCCTGACTCTGCAGAAAGAGGAGTGTAGCCTAGTGGCTATGCACAATTCCATTCTGAAACAGTTCCCTACATTTACTCAGAAAAACTATGATCAGAAATTAGTGGAATAAAGTCATTTTGCATACATGTTCTAGAGAATGCAGGAAAACTTACCTATATGCAGGAACACATAGATGTTTGGTAGATGATCGTAAGTTACTCTATCTTCCAGCCATCTTTTGAGAAAGCTAATTGTACAATACCTTCTGCACTAAGGTATTACTTCTCAGCATATAGATAACTTAAAATTACTCACACATTTCTTTTAACCACATCATGCATATTTTATTTTGACTATTCCAGTGCATTCCACTGAAGTACAAGATCTACCTGTGAAGCTTTGTCCAATTTGCAGAGTACCATCAGCATCAGTATCTGCAATTGTTCCCATAAGAGTCCTTGAATCAAAAGGTGTGTTATCATCTTCCCAGCCATTCAAGAAGAAACTAATTCGGCTGTGATGCACCTATAGAATCAATGTAAAGGGGCAAACATGCTTTATCATGCAATCACTTTTATTTCTCTACATTTTTTGTCTATCACTGATTAACTGATAACATTACCTCAGGCTATTTGCTGTGTGTCTTTATTTTTGGTGCCTACTGAAAGCAGTTACCTTGTTTTCCATTACTAGATCACCACCCAGATGCAGAGAGTATAAAATTTCCACAGGGGTTAAATCAAAGAAGGAACTACAGTACAGGGATCTGGTGGAAATGGAGGGGAAGAGCAGAAAAGAAGGGTGGGTGTGTTTCACAAGGTACAAGGCTGGTTACAGCTCCATCACTACTTGGGGCCATGGGCACATGTTACAGCTGTCACAGCTCTTCTCATACATCACTTCAAACAGGCCTCAAGGGGCTGTACACCATGCTCAGGATAACCAGACACAGGCCTCTAACACCCCCCCAAAACGCCTCCCTAACCCCAGCACGCTTCTTTCCACAAGGACTGAAGGGAACGGTATAGGAAGTGCTTACATCCGCTTTACACCCACTGGGTAATTCTCTTACATCAAGGGAACCCTTGGCTAGGAATATGCACTCAGCCAGCACCCCAGGGTACTGTTTTCTGCAAGTGCTCCCTTCCCTGCCAATTCATTTTAAATCTGAGCCAACGTTCATAGAAATACTTTATGGCAGTCTCCCAGCTCCACAAAGTCACAAGATGCTGAGCTTTTACAATGTTGGGTGGTTTTTTTGCATTAGAAATCCTTAGATTTAGGTTACCTGAAATTAGGAAAAGTTTAATAATATGGGAGTGTCAATTTTATGAAATTCAATACTCTCATTTAAAAAATCCAGGCCCTCTCAAAATGAAAACCAGAAGTATTGTGGCTATAGTCAAGTTCCCATTAATGAAGGTAATTACAGAAACTCAGTTAGACTTATCTAAAACTTTTATTTCAGAAAGTGATTTATTTGCAAAAAAAAAAAGAAATTGCTTGGGTTTTAGCAATGTTTAGCTTGCATAAAGCTTTTTTCACACGAGAACTTGGTAGTTTTCAAATTTTGAAACACCATTTTGTTGCTGCCAATTTGCAGAGCATTATTTTAATTTTGCAGATATGGATGCCTGGTGAATCATGTCTATCAATGCCAATAAAAATAGAGTTCTTTAGCCCACCTTGATAGTCACGCTAATCAAAACAAAATAAACCGGTAATTATTGCTTCCAGAAGAACAATACCCATGTGAAGACATAGAAGGTTTACATGTCAGAACAATTTTTGGCAAAGAAAGGAAAGACAGAACTATTTACCAGTCAACAAAATACCAGCTTGAAAACCACAATATAAACACACACAATACTACTCTGACAATAAAGTCTTTGAAATTTCAGACCAAGACAAACGGACACAATTATCTATAAATCTGAGCTCAGATGATCAGCATCAGTGCCTAGGGCAACATGAGTCTATCAGCATTTTAAGAAAGAAAACATGAAATAAGATGGAGGGGTTTGTTCAGCCTTTTTTTTTTGGCTTCACACAAAATTGTACAAATGAATTTTTCCTCCTTAAACTGTATTTTCAAACATACACATGCATGCTGAGCTTTATTGCCATTTCCAGATTCAGTCAATATTTCCCAAATTTAGACAGGAATATTTATTGCCCTTCCACTGATGGAAATTTGAAGGCTATTATCATAATTACTAAGCCTTGAGATTTGTTCAAAAAGTTATTGCATATGAGTTTCACCGCTCAAAATTCATCTCTCCATTTTAAATTATCTTTTGTGTTGACACATCAATGACCTAAATACAACAGTTTTTTATTTAATTTTAATTCAAAGCCCTCTAAACATCTGATGCCCTATTTGCAAGAGCCTAAGTATACGTATATATTGTGGTTACATTGCATTTTTTTTCTGCATCACATTTTTTACAGCCTGTTACTGTCATTTGGTGTTTGACTGTTATCATCATAAAAGATACAGGCTTTTCTACTTTGTTATTTGTAGCATTATCTCATGTTTTACAACATCTTTGCACAACATGCCTGCACATGAAATATAACTAGTGAAAAGTTCTCAGTGGTATTAATGCATAAAAAAGAATGTGGTTCCATCTCTACTGTCTTTACCCAGCCAAAAGCTGATGAACAGCCAATTTTCCTTTATCACATTAGCACAGCCATGAGGGAAACACATTTGTTCTAGTCAGCTACACTAAAGATACTATTACCAATCTAACATATACATGTTTTATATCAGCAGTATTCTCAGAGTATGAGGGAGCCAACAATATATTAACACTAGCATGACAGTTTATTTAAGAAAAGAAAATTGTCTCTGTAGAGGGACAGAAGTTAGAAATGTATGGCTAAAGCTCAGTGTCACTGGTCTAATAAAGGTAATAATTCTTAAGCTTTCTTTATAGCAGGTAACACTCCTGTGGCAGCTCTGTCATATCATTCAAATAAAAATGTTGCCTTTTACAAGTTTAAGAGTACCTTTTTTTTTAGTCAGATATGAAGCATGTTTCCGCTTTCCTGTTTCCACTGTAAAACATTTGTAAGGGGAATTCAGAAATGGGCATGCTCACCCCCATCAGCTTCTTGCAAACTTACTGTCTCAGGCACAGCTTTTTAGGACCCAATTCTGCCTCTCCCTGTGGCAAGCAGAGTGCTCACCTCCATGCACCCCATACTAAAATCAGGGGGTCTATTTATGATTTAAGAGTGACAGAATTGGGCCCTAAGTGACCAGGTATTTTTACTTGTTGAAAATAGGTGACTAACGATAATTTTAAATCTCCCTCCCCCCTCCCCCACCACCAATCTCTTTGTTTTAAATAGGATTTAGAATAGTTGGGTTTAATATAGCACATCCCCAAGGTAGCCCTAAGCACTTTACAATGCTGAATTGGATATCAGTAGTGCAGTGACTGTGTAAGGCAAAGGCAGCAGTCATTATGCATTTGGCAGTAGCTCAATGTAATGATCCCCCTGCTGGTTATTAAAGGGGGTATGGATATCTGACATGGGAGGAAAATGTAGGAGGGAAACCATGTGTGGTATAAAGAATCCCAGCGGCTCTCCACTGTGGGAGGAGAGGAAGTCTCCAAGTTTGGTGTCAGTTTAGACTAAGCTAAATAAGAAGAAAGGCTGGCACCGGATGGGCTGTTGGGTGTAGTTATTTCAGTTCTCCTGACCATTAGCATTAAATTCCATACAATAGCACAGAACTAAAGGAACACTTTCCCTCCTGACTAGGACAACAGGATTATTCCCCTGTTGTCCTTATTAATAACGTTCAATAGGAATTTGCCCCAGGAGAGTAACAGGAGACGGGTAGGAAAGGTTGGCTTCGTTGTGCAGAGCACAGAACCGGAAGCCTGGGACATCAGCACGCTAATCCCAGCTCTGAAACCACCCCACGCTCCTGTGCTTTCCCCATCTGTCAGATACAGCAAATCACCTCTCAAGGAGGTGGCAAGGATTAGTTACTAAGATACATTCCGTACTAAGATACATTCCCTCTGAAACTACATCAGCCTCTGCCAACATAGAACCTAACACCAATTCCAAGCAATAGAAGATTCATTTGATGGTGAACTGAGGTGGTGAAAGATACCAATACTCTTTCCTCTATTAGCACTCTTGGCATGATCTGGAAGAGCTTCAAAGATGAGAGGTGCTGGGCCAGAGAGCAGAGAAGCGAGTTCCTTCAGTGCATCCCAAATTAAGCTTACAGTTCTCTAGCACAAGCAAATTGTGCATCAGAGACAGCAATACCAAATAAAACCCTTTCCTACCTAGGAAAGCTTCTTGCCCTATGGGTCACAGTACTGCAGAATCACAAAATCACAGATTGGGAGGGACCACAGCGGATCATGTGGTCCAGCCTCCCTGTTCAAGCAGGGTCATTCCAGAGAATGTGGCACAGGATTGCATCCATGTTATTGTTAATAAAATGAGACAGGTACAGGAAACGTATTACAACTTTATTTTTTCACCTAAAGATCTGTGCTCTTCAGATCCTACCCATGAAAACACAACAGTGAAATTTAACACGAATTTTGCCACTCGGTTTGGATCAGACAGAACTATCATGTCAACAAAAGCCAGTATTTTCACGTATTAAGTGCTAACAGAACTGCTAACTTCCACTATATTGCACTAATCTGTGTGGCAAAAAAGAAACATCACAACCAAATATTCCACTTCAGAGCAGTTGCACTGGCTAAAGGACTATAGCAAAAAGCAGAAGCTCCTTGACTGAAGAATACCATGGGTTTTTTCTTTCTCTTTTTTTTTGGTAAGCCTTGTGTTGTACTGATATATATATAGGTATAATGCATACTGGTATACCAATGTATAAATAAATGAACAGTGTAACAGTTGAAAGTAAAGAGTAAAATAGGTATTGTAAAAATCTGTAGTACAACAATAAAAACTAACAATATGCTTTTTTAAAAAAACCAAAAAAAGCCTAATATTCCCCATCATTAACACAGAGGCAGAAGAGATTTTGATATCAAATACAAGACACACTTATATTGACTCCACTTTTTTGAACTACGATGACCCTTTTGAAGCCAGAGCCGCTTTGGGTGAGTTCTGAAACCACAATATGCAAAGTTTTGGCTGTCGCATAATAACACTCACATTTATTCCCTTGCAATGTACACGTGTGGTATCTGGCCCACTTAAGCAACATACGCTTTTTCTTCACACACATTAATCATCCTGTCATCAAAATGTCCTCTTACATATATATAAAGGCAACTGAGACGATTTTAGTCTCTTCCATGTGGAATTGAATTGCACCATTTCAGCCAAAATAAATGAAGTTAACTGAACATTTCTTCAGTGAACACTATGATCTTTTTGCATTAGTAAGATTTTTCCTGATTAGAATTCAGTCCTAGTATTAATACTACCCATATACCTCATGGAAAATGATTTCTAATAAACAAGATAGGAAGGAGAGATATAGAAAAGAATCCTTTATGTTCCATTAAAAAGAAAACCCTTAAGAATCCCTAAATGTATCACAGCAGAGCTAAAGATCACGAACCAGAGATCAAAGCTTCACTGCACTAAATGACACACAACCAACAGATGCAGTAGTCTCATCCCCAAATATTTTAATTTGTAATTAGTATATGCTTCAGAGACATCTGTTTTTCAGTTAGTACAACCTTTCCCTTTATGTTATCTTTCCTATTCCAATATTTATTGGCATGGGAAAGATTTATTAAAATATTACAGATAAATTCAAGGGAGTTATTTCAAGACAACATTAATCTCTTCCACTGGTTGAATATACATTCTTTTTACTCTTATTCATCATAGCTTCTAGTAACCATAAAACACAATTTAATCTTAACATTTCCTTTCATCATCTTTTGTTCTAATAACTAGGTAACAGTGTCTGGCAAGACAGATTAATAAACCAGAAGGATTTCCTCCCAGATTTGCAGGCCATAAATGAGGAGTTCCACAACAGAGAGAACTCTGGCACCAAAAACAAAAGGAAAACGAAAATATTTTCCAGTTATTCAAGCCAAATGATACCAACCCTGGCCTACTTAATTTTCCAGCCAACTTAGTGATGGCAAGCACTTCAACTGCAACTTCAGTTCTTACAGCTATTCAGACCATCACACTAAGTCTCAGATGGCAGGGGCAGGACTGACCGACACACATAAAACAAGGACCAAAAATGCACTTTCCAATACTAGGAAATGGTTACATTCCAGTACATGTAATGGGCACCACTGTTTTCAAATAAGATGAAAAAGGAGCAGCTCAGGGATCTATGATATATACCTGACAGTGAAATAGATTATTCTAATAATCAGATATCTGCATACTAAAATTTTTTAAAAGCTTATTTCTAAGTTAAAAACGCAAATTTAGCTAGCTTGAAAACGCAAGTTAAATTTTAAAATTTAGTACGAACTAAAACACAATGTCAGTTTCTGAAATAGAAGAAAAAAATTCCCCTCCAAATAAGAGAACAAAAAATAAACTGTAAGAAAACTCAAACAAGTCTGTTTTGACTTCCTTAAAATAAGCCCTATTTGCACAGCAAGTGGTTACTCAGAATTAGTAATAATTATTATAGAAAATGTGATACACAAAATGAAGAACTTTAATGAGTTTTATGAGAAGCAATTAGGTAGCTATACAATTTACCTGAAAGGCAAAAAAAAAAAAAATTTAAAAGTTCAATTTATTTTCCAAATCAGCAAGCTAGCAGAAATGACCCCTCCCTTAACTTGTCTTAAAAACTAAAGCAACTCCAGAATCAATAAAGTTACACAGGCTTTACAGAAATGCAAATTAAAGCAGAAGTTAGCATAAATTATTTGCTTAATCATTCAGAAATAACAAGGAATCAGAGATTATGAGAAATCAGGAGGAGCTGCAACTCATCCAGCTCAAAAATTACTACACAACGTACTGTTACAATTGCTTACTCTCAGTTAATTTGGTACGGTTCTTATAAAAATTGCCAGCTGAACACAGCTTGCTATCTGTTAAAATAACCAAGATGCAGAAAACCTTCTTTTCCTTCTAAATGTATTGTAGATTTGTTGCGTCAGGAACTTTCTCAATGAGTTCATTCTATAGAAACAGACAGTGTATTAACACATTTTCTCCCAAGGTGAGAAAACAGATTAAGGTTATGACCAAAATGACAGGCCTGTGGCTTCCTTGAATACTTTAATAGAGTCAACAAATCAACAGTGGTCACTGATGACAACAGAGGAAAGAAGACAATAGATGGAAGGAGGGGAATTAGTGATGCTGCTATAATGGTCTAATCAGAAACTTGAGCATAAAAATCTTTTTCACCTTCAACCTGTCTAAATACGCTCTTTTTGCCTGCTCATATAAAGATATACAGCATATTCTGTCACTGGCGGACATGTGGGTTCACATATTTCCTCTGCAAAAGCAGGTGAGAAACAGAAGCCTAACAGTTAATAAAAGCAAGAGTAAAGGGCTTTTGCATGTCAAAGAGATGAGATGCACACAGGTATGTATTTCAGTATTTTCTTGCATAATTGCAAATCTTGCTGAAGCTGCAATTACAAAGGCTTCCACACAGCTTTAATATTTCATAAATGATTTTCTGTAAAGAGGAAAGGTCAGTGATATGGACTTAAGCAAAAGAATTTGGGGGGAAAAACCAGGATGAAACCACTAGCATGAATCCAAGCTTACTTTCAGCTGTCATTTAAGCAGAGCTAATGACCAAAAACCACAATGTAGCATTTTACATATTTTTTTTAAAATCTGAGCATCTATGTGTCCCTAAATTGATGAATCAGAAATTGCAGAAAACTTTCTGCCACAATTCAACACCTTTCCTCACTGAATAAATTGCAGAATTTACATTCCTTGAACATTCATCTTAAAGGCTCCTTCCCTAGCCCCCATTTCTGCCTTACTCTCATTTTGCATTATTCTACTAATTTTTATTTCCTCTTTTTTATCTACTATATTTACATTTAGCTTTAAAAAAACCAACCAAACAAAAAGAAATAAAACCAACAGCAACAAAAAACCCAAACTGTGATAAATGTAGTGAATACAGGTGGGAATAGATTCTTGCCCCCAAGTACTATTTTTCTCAAACGTTAATACAAACAGGGAACAAAATAGTTTAACTTGGGAAGGAGAGGGGCAGGCACTGATCTCCTGTCTCTGGTGATCAGCAACAGTGGCCAAGAGAATGGCATGAAGCTGTGCCAGGGGAGATTTAGGCCAGACATTGGGAAAAGGTTCATCATCCAGAGGGTGGTTGGGCACTGGAACAGGCTCCCAGGGAAGTGGTCACAGCCCAAGCCTGACAGAGTTCAAGAAGTGTTTGGACAATGCTCTCAGGCACTCTTGGGACTGGTGCTGTTCAGGGCCAGGAGCTGGACTTCCATGATCTGTGTGAGTCTCTTCCAACTCAGGATAATCTATGATTCTATGACCACAAGACCCCAAAACTCCTCTACTCCTCCCAACCCTTCAGATAATCTATCAGCCACCTTATGGCTGCTTTAGAAAATAAAGAGGTTGCCACAGTTTAACCTCTGCAGATGAGTCAGAATTCCACGTCACACTCAACACCCTTCTACTCTGCATATTACTCACCAGCACTAGTACAGAGCCTGCTCCTACAGTTCCATATTGCTTAGCTCTCCTTACAAAGTACAAAATGCAGCCCAATCCAAACTTAAAACCTTAGCTAAACAGATAATTCAAGAATAAAAACTATCACAGTGATGATATTATTGTTAGAGATGTTTGGGCAGATGTTTTACATACATCAAAGTCTCCTGTGGTCTTTTTTTTTTTATTTTTCCCTCTCTCAGAGACAAAGCTTACAACCTTTAAAATAAAAAGAGTTCATTTTTAGTGTTTTGTGCTTTGCATTTTAACTTTTTTTCTCTGGAATGAAAATTGAGACAACACAAAGGGAACTTGGCAGATCTAAAGCTTGGCAAGAGATAATGAATTTATGTAGCAAACATATGAGAACAAGGATATGTCAGGAGGAATTTGTCTATGAACTTGTTCTCAAACAGACCAAAAAAGACGCTAATAACCATGTTAATAGGGACACGGGGTTTGTGGGAGGGAGGGCTGTGGAAACTAAAGAATAATATCCAAGAGGACAAGCCAGCTCAGATAATTTATCTGCATAACACTTGACAGACAAATGGCACCTTCTGTACCAGCAAAAGAACTGCCTGACGAGTTTGCCAGTGAGGTTGGTGCTGCTCCAGCTACAACCCCGTCACAATTTCAAATCTTCAGTGCTGTTTTTAGTTTGTTTGCCCAAAATCTTACAGCAAATGCAAAAGCTACACACATAATAAAATCAATTTTATCTGCTATTATTAAATGATTTGTTCACATTTCTAAATTCCTCTGTTTTCATATTCAAATCCTACACTACTTTCACATGGAAAAAAATGTAGTTTTTAAGCTGTAAGAACTCCGTGCCCCCAAGCAAACCCAAATTCATCCCTCTGTATTTAAAGCCTTTGAAGCAACTTAGCTGCAAGTCTGAAGGAAAAGAACAGAAGATGATAGAGGCAAGATGCAACCCTGGCTACTATGGAGGTTTCAACGTGACGCTTTTCACACGTCTTTGGTTCTCAGGACAAACAGCATTTTACAGGGAGAAAACAAAGAGGGTTCGAGGCTTTTCATTGCCACCACTAACATAAGTAACAACACAGCCAGGGAATTTATTATGATGATTTTCAAGAAGAAGGCGCTTAAGTTACCATCCATGGTTCGGGGATATTCCTTTACTTTCAACCATTCTGTCATTTTTAGAAGGAAGACCTGCCAACATAGTTCTAGGCTGAGATTCATTATGTAACTCTTGACAAAACTATAAAGTCAGCTCTGTCGTCTCACCAGAACATGTCAGACTAGCTGAAAAATGCCACTACAGACCTCTTAATATAAGGTGGTGTTTTTTTTGTTCATTTATATCAAAATTCAAGGATGCTGCAATCCTATTCTTAACAGAGAGGGAAGTAAAAAATACCTCCCTTTTAGAAACTCCTTAAGCTCTATCATCTTTGCCTTTAAGAACAGAAACTGAAGTTGTGAGTGAAAACAATGTATGTACAAGGTATTTGGTGTTAAATCACTGATTTTTTCTTCAAAATCAGTATGCTGCTTTAAGCTGACTAGAAGCCCACAGGGGGAAATGGTTTGAAAGAATTCAAAAGTTTGATTCTTCAGTATGTTCCAAATGAAGTTTCAATGTATGTGAGTTCACCATAAACAGGATCAACTAACTGAATCAAGGATTGACACTATTTTAACCCAAACTATTTTAGAACTGTTATGAGAAATGACAAGGAAAGATGCCTTTCTTTACAAAATTTATAGGGGATGCTAACACACATCAGTATTTGATGACACTGTGTACAATCTTGTTGCAGAATCCAGAGCATTTTAACTTTCTAACATAATAGGGCAAGAACACCTGAGCTGACTGTATTTCCCTGCAGGCCAGAAAACTGATAGAATACCAGAAAAACATTCCAAAAAGAATAATACTTTTTCATCTTTGCTTATATCCTCTATCTCTTTTTTTCTTATCCTCTTCTTGTTAGACTTTGACAGACACTTTTCCAGAAGTTCCTGATAAAAAAAAATCCTTGATTAGATAGCTTTTGAAATTAAAAACGCCTAAATGGGAAAAAGCATCATTTTTTAAATACTGAAATTGACTCATCACAACATTCTGTCCAGAGATAACAAGTGGAGTGACTAGTACTTCAGCTGTGAATTTATTTAAATGTAGACATACACATGCAGTATTAGGAAGGCAAAAACAGGATATGAAATAAACATAAGGCATCAGCTCTAAGCTCACTGTCAAGAATATACCAAGGCTTCTAACCACAGAGTTCAGCTGAAGGTAACTATCTGTCAAATGTAATCTGTGCAAGTGAATATGCTTAAGCTGGTGCTATGAATCAACCAAAATTGCTTTGGTCTTATTGACATTCAATTGCAAGAAGTTGCAGCTCATCCAGTCCAATAGACATCTGACAACACCAAGAGTGCTTCAGTGACAGAAAGCTTTAAATATAGATGCAACTATCATCACAATACACATGGAACTAAACTTTATGATCCCTCATACCATCGTCAGAAACAGGTCATCAGCTGAATGCCATAAGACCACATGGTCATCCTCTCTGCCTGTTGCCAATTTCTGCAGTTAACAAATCACTGCAATTTAAAAAAGAAAAAGAGAAAATACAGATTGACAGAAAAAGACCATTCAATCTTGCACCAATGTCCCATTAAATCTCTCTCCAAAACCCACTTCTGCCATTAGAATCTTTGTTCACCTTTAAAAATATAATGCCAGATCAAAATATGTTCAAACTGTTTGCATTAGTTAAGGGCCAGATCTTCAGCTACTGTAACCTGCCTTCAGCTTCAGCAATGTCATTTTACACCTGCCCAGATTAAGACTTCAAATATGTTAAATTTACTTTCTTCCTCACGTCTATTCTTTACGCCTTGAAACAAAATGTCTGATAACGTGTGCATGTGGGAGGTTCGACAATAAAGCAACATGCACAGGCGGTCCCAGAAGAAGACACAATTTGTGTCCTAACTCCGAACAAAAGAAAGAAACACCACCTGCAACCATGTATGTGCTTGTTTCATTCTTGTCTCTCAGAGAAATCCTGCCATTTCAGCAGACGTTCCAGCACAGCACAGTGTCTTTTTCTAAAGATTTTCTTATATACACACCATCTACACGAGTTGTTACATATCCCCTTGCTTGCCCTCCCCAGCTTCAGTTTCCCTTGCCACACAGCGAATTGAAATCATTCCATATTCACAAACAGATAAAAGAAGCTGGGAAAGAAAAAATATGTCTACTATATAGAGCTTGCAACCATGTTTAAGGGGATGCACAGTGTAAGTGTTTCTGGGGAGAAGAGGGGAGAAAGACTCATGCCCATGTTATGAGCACTCTGAACAGTTATGCCCACACTCTGAGAAATCCAGTGTGAAAAAAACAAGAGACTTGAGGAAGAAACCTTATCAGGGGACCACAGTGACAGAACTATCTTAAAACAGAAGGGCTGGAGAGGATAAAGGGACAGTAGAAGAAATGGTAAAGAACAGCGAAGGGGAAGGAAAAAGCATGAGGTCGGGAGGGGCAAGTTGTCTCTTTGCCTTTCCTTCTTTTGCCTCAGGCCCATATCGGCCTTTCCTTTTCTTGACTTAACTGGGATGAATTTTAATTGCAGCCTCTCTACGTGTTTTATACACTATGTACTCTCTGCTTGTGTGGAGTGGATTTCCCATTCATCACAGGATTGCAGGCAAAAACCCCAGGAGCATTTTGCTTTCCTTCAAAGTTAGCTTTGCTAAAATCGATAACTTCAGGGTTGCTTCTCCATCGAGCCCAAACCCCCACCCCACAACCATTTCAAATTTCATCATTTTTGATCATTTGATTTTGTTTCTTGTCTCCACACACAGATTTATATTTACAGTCTTTCCATAACTGTGACAATATTCTACACTGTTTCATTAACAGTATAAAGGCAACAACCTTACAGTGACAGCAGAAACATTTGTAGTCTTAACACAGTCCACATCATAACTGATCTCTAACAATCTCTCCCTACTGTCTCCTCTTCAATACACCAGCATTCTTCAAATCAAAGTTCTGGTTTTCATAGGGACCATTGCATGTCTTAAATACTTTTATCGCTGGGGCTTTTTTTCTGACCACCAGCAAGTCTGGTACAACAGCCAAGAACCCCAGCTACATTAAACTGTCCTTAGCTTGCATACAAACCACTGAATTTAGTTTTTAAAAAAAAGTAGTTAAAAAGAAAATTAAAAATGGAGCAGGTGAGAGCAGGAGCATTTCCTACTGCAGATGGAGTATCATCCCTCAGCAATATTGTTACATCTCTTTCAGCTTAATATTAGTCTCCCTTCACTGAAACTGTGTATCTTGGCATTTTAAATCCCCCTTCATTTTCCTGGTTGTCTCTCTTATTCCAATAATATCTTTCTTATCCTTGAAAACATGTCACTCCCATTCAGTAGTCTTATTACATACGCTCCTAGCATTTGTATAAAAGATATTTAGCTTTTCTCTTTGCCCTCCTTTACTTTTCTTTTTCACTATCTCCTACAATGTTAATCCCTTCTCAGTGGGAAATGGTTTTCCTTCAATCCAAGTCTTTCTTTTCGTGCATAGATCCACTAGTTCAGCTCGAATTCCCTGAAGAGCAACATAATTTTTTTTTTTTTTTTTAAAAAGGGGGGGATGTAAGGGGAAAGGAACCCTGGAATGCTCCTGAAGCAATTAACTCTGTTCAACAATAAACCATGTATTAATATAAATTTGACCCCAAACAGCAAAATCAAAAAGCATCTGGAACACAGACTGATCCATAAGGCAGTTTACAAGCTTAAGAAAAACTAATAGCTATTTCATGAACAAAGCTTTCAAGATGCAAAAATACAAGTGACAGCAAGCAGAAGGATCCAAAATAAGAAATATACACATTGTTCATTTTTTCTATGGGGTAATTTTAGTACTGTATTAAAAACTGAGTGATGTAAGCCCACACTCAATTATCTGATAAATCAGGCTAGAGACAAAGATCAAAGTGAAAAGAGACAGCTTTTGAAATTGTCTGTATTTTTAAAGAATCAGTACTTTAAAAAGTAAACACTGCTTTAAAATAAACATTGAATCAGAGATTAGTGATCCTTTTGCACATAGTAATCATTCCAATTTTAGATTGGCAATTTTCTCTTAATCTTTTGTTGACCAGTACTTTGAAAGTATTCAGTAGTATGAAGTAGTACTAAAATGGTTAATTATAGCTATGCCACTTTCTACCCCAGCCAGCAATGCACCAATAAAAAATATTCTGTATTGCCAGTGTCAGTAGAGCTGTATCAATCTGTTTTTGATGCCTCAGGACAGAACAAACACATCAGGGCAGGGGAGCGGCAGAGAGAAGCCAAGAGCACAAACCTGCAAATACAGATTCTGTTAGAAACTAAAGTAATTAACAAATAAGCTTTGCTATTAAACCACTAATTTAACCATTGATGAAACTCTATTCTTTTTACATGGAAAGTTTTAACAAATGGCAACTGTCTTGTAAATCAGTTCCAAACACAAAAAAACATGAGAGGATCTTAGTCACCAGATCTGAAAATACATGGAGAACAATTGCTTTCTTGCTGCATAATGACTCTATTTTCCCCAACTCACAGAGCAAATCAGATCCAACATTCAATGATCACTACAGTAACATGAAAGGAGACAAGTATTAAGGATTCAACAAGCTGCTTTTCAGTAGCTAAAACAGTTACATAGACTTGTCACAATTAATTGAAACAAAAGGTCAGAAAGTACATTTTAGATAATCTCATAACAACGCACATTTTCTCTCTGCCCCCTCCATTTAAAATACAGCAAAACCACTGATTCAGAATTTCCACAAACTACTTGTAATCATGTAAATTAGGGATGAGATGTGGATGTCAAATGAAATGTCCCTTCTGAAGAGAGTCTCTGTGCTTCACTAGTCAAAGAATAGGCAGATACCTACACAAATGAGGGGAGCTGTTACTAATATACAATTATTAACCCTGTATTATACTATCAGCTGCATATTAAATTCTAGTCTTTTAAACTGATTATATCTGAGGATTTTGCACCATTTTGCACCACTCAGTACTGTGACTTCTAAGTCATTCCCAAATTCAATGCAAGAATACACTGATTCTATAAAACAGAGCTGAACAGCTCTTCTGGGACTGAAAACTTGAAAATCCATTCCTCTGTCTTTTTGGGGGGATGATTTACATAAGAAGAAAGCAATTATTCTTGCCCTCTGAATGCCTTGCCACAAAAAGTTCCATGTATCCAGTTAAGGGATTTTTGCAAATAAAGTCTCATCTTTTCTTTCAGGGCTTAGTTTCTTTTCATGGTCAAGGAGCCACAAAATTCTGTCTTTGATTCTTTTCATATTCCTCCCCACAACCTTACTTCAGGCCTTTCCCTCCTCCTCTGTGCCCTGCTTTCTTCCCTCCATCACAAAGTCCTTTAGAAATGGTCATTCAACTACTCCTTTGTACTGTAGCTCTCCAACACTCTTTTTGATGGCAATTCACTGTAAGCTTCAATTTTCATTTTTTATAATAACTGCTTTTCTCCAGAGTTACTAAGCATCTTAGCAGCCAAGCTTTGCCACAGATCCAAACTGTGCTGTTAATGGAACACAGACCAAAACGGACTTTGGAGGACAGGGTGTTGGTATTTTATTTCTGGAAAAAGCTAAATGAAATAGTTCATGCAGCAGCTCCCTCAGCCCCATTTTGCTAGAGATGGGCCAGGAGATGACCAGGGGAGGCTGCTTATAAAGTGGTGTCCTGTGCACTTTCGAGTACAGGCCTCGAGTTAAAGCACAGAAAAGCCAGGGAGATTACTGAACAGCACAGATGAGGATGTCAACAAACACACTATAAGGAAAAAGATAAAGGCCTTTCAAACATAATTAAATGCACTCAGAAGTCCAGCAGAAGAGTGGCAATGCAACCTGTTACAGGCATAATTACCTGACTTACAGACAAGACGTACATCCCTAAGGCACAAGTAAGCAGTAACTAGAGAATCTCAGAAAGATGACAGACTTTTTCTTTTGACCAGTCCTGATTCCAAGAACCACAAAAGTTCCATGGGACGTGGCCATCAAGCTGGAAAGAGAAAGTCACATATCTCTGAGTACTGAGGATAAATCTTCAAGGGTAAGCATTCCAATGGAAAGAAACAGAAGCGTGAAGTTCTGAAATGTCAGATTAGGAACAATGTTGGTGGTTTATTCTATGCTGCCACTGAATATCACATGATGATTTGCTTAGAGGTGCAACAAGGATGAACCTCACAAGGCAGATAGACCATCTACAATCAGTCAACAGCAAGGATACACCTCAACACCACTGGAAAGAAGAGAGGTTTGAGAGGAAAATATTTTGGCTTTTATTCAGGAAGCAGAAGATAAAAAGCCAGTGCCTTTCTTTGAAATGCAGCCAGTATCACAAAGGGTCAGACAAGCAAGGCTGCATGACTCTGCACACAAACAGAACTTGGAAGAAGGGATTTAGGTCAATTCCAAATTGAAACCCTTTTCCAGAACAGATAGAATCAAAGGAGGGTCAGCTGCTCCTATACCCAAATAGAGACAGTTTATTTGTATATCAAATTGGGAAAGAAACAAAAAGCTGGAGGAGGAAAATCAAGTATCTAAACCAGAAATGTCCTAACTAAGCATGCACACAGACTGTGAATTATGACAAAATATGTCTGCCTTTGAAATCTAAAGCCCAAGATGTTTGAACCTGAATGTCAGGAATTACATAGATCATACCACTGAAAAGTGTTGCTATGCCTTAAAGAAAGCTCAAATTTTGGTAAAATATATGCGCTAACTGTATTAAAACATATTACAGAAGCTGGTNTTTTTTTTTTTTAAATAAAAAGAGCACCTTCAGATTCAATGGAAGATCGGAAAAGTAGCAGAAACAAAAAAAACCCCACTGACCTATTTTCAATTAACCCTGCAAAGAGCAAAGAACAACGCGGAAATTAAAATTATAGATATGATGCATGACCAGGTCTTGGACCATTTCTTCTGAGAATCCATCAAATCAAGTCTGTACTGGATGAATTGGTTGGAAAGGCACATGGATTAATACTGAACACTAGAAAAGGCAACATGACTTTTGTGGAAGAAAATCAAGATTCAATTTGAATTCTTTGAAGTAAAGATGCATGTGGACAAGAAGAACTGACTAATATAATACACTGGCTTTTTAGAAAGGTTTCAAACTGGGGAGAGATAAAATGGTCCCATTTCACACAGTAATTTATCACTAACTCCAGCAATCTCTGCTATTTAACATTTTGTACAGGCTTGAAAACAGTGGTTGGTGAGATGAAAAAAGAAAGGACTGAATGCATGCAGACAACAAAAGTCAAAGCTTACTTCAAAGGTACAAAGGATCTCAAAATTGTTAAGGAACAGGTAGTAAAGCAGCAGACTTAATGCCTTGTTACCACAAGGTAGCAGACAAGAGAAAGATATTGTTGTCCATGTAAACACAACACTAAATTCTGAACCGTAACTGCTCCAAGTGGTCTTGCAGTTTCTATAGAGAGTCCCTCACTAATGAGCAAAGAGAAAACCTTCCTTATTGGGAAAAAAGTTAAAAATAAGCCCACAAAACTATTGTTTAGAAATTTACGGTGCAAAGTGTCTGAGATAACAAGTGGAGTTCTGTCCCTTGCATCCCCAAATAACCCCAAAAGTTTCAGAAAAGATCAATGAGGATGAACAAACTGCAGAATGGATTCAATATAAGGAGAAATCTCATTTATAAATGATTTTAACAGGTGATCAAGTTCTATAACCGAAATATCAAATAGCATGAGAATGATAAAGAGAAAGAAACTGGCAAAAGAAATTGGCAAAAAGAAGTTGGCAGACAGCAGATTTAAAATAAAGAACAATTTCATACAGCCATAATTCCATATGAGGAACTCATTGCCACAAGAGTCCAATGCCAAAATATAAATTATATATATATGACAACATATAAATTATAAGAAAAATAAGCCTATTAAACTAAAAACAGGTCAATTAGTGACTATTCAAGACAGTCTAGATTAAGAAGCATCAAAAACCACTGATTGTCAGAAAATAAGTCAGTGATACATCTAAAAGAAAGTTGCTCCTATTCATCTAATCTTCTTTCATACTCCAAGACCAGCTATCTAGACAGCTACCAAACAGACAGAGCAGTCCTTAAATGATGCAAAAATTACAGCATGATTGAGCCAAGGCACTGAAATGAGATACACGGACAGGAGGAGTTCCTCCCCCTCTTCCATGCCAGAACTTTCTACTTTCCAGACAAGCTGGTTAAGTTGTTCAGAGCCAGGAAATATTCTTTGCTTCCATGAGAAAATGATACATGTGAAGTCTTACCACAAGATTTCCCCTCTGGACTGCCACCAGCACACACTGATTTTGCGTTGTACAAGATCTACACGTGTAATTTATGTCACCCTCCGTTTGCTGCACGCACAGATGTTAACGCAAGATGTAAGACACAGTTCACACATAAATAATGGAGGTTGCACAAAGGACAACCTGAAAGTTTCATCTTCCATTTCTTGATCAGACTTCTGATTTAAGTCTGTCTTTAAGCTACAAAAACCTGAACCAAATGTAGAAATTACTTTAAAAAAAAAATAAACAAAACCCCCAAAACAAACAAACAAAAACCCGAAGAAACAAACAAAAAAGCTGTCCTATTTGGCTGTATTCATGAAGCTTTTAGACTCATCAAAAAAAGTTTCAAGTATCTTGTGAAAACATTTACTTAGCAACCTGCATGGCATAAAGAGGGAAGGACAACTGTTCAATATTTACGGTCCGTCTTTACCGGCAAAGATGTTGGAATCAGTTGCCCGTTTTCTGCTCACACACTGCATGCCAAGAACTACCTGCTGGAGGACCTTCTGCCCACATTGCAAAAGGTGTGCTCTAAATGGTGATGCTCCACTCTACAGCTTCAAGCTTGGTCTCCCCGAAAAGGAATCAAATTGAGGCACATCAGCAGGACTCTTCAGTAACACAAGACTTGAAACAGGCAGAAGGCAAACCCGTATCAACGAGAACTCTTCCCGTACACAAAAGTGACAATGTAGATGCACCCAGCAAGTCTCATCTTAGTGTTGTATACCAACAGCTGTAACAAGCACAGGGAGACACCTCCGAACTCTCCAAGTTTCTTCCCACACGACTCAAGGGCACACAAAAGTACAAGTGAGAGCTCATACAGCTGCAGAACTGTACGCAAAGTTATACCAAGCCACGCATATCTGGGAACCCACTCAAATGCATAAACATGTATTTAGGAGATTAGTTCAGAAGCCAGAACTATCTAGTTTAAACAATTTTTTTTTTGCTTATGTGTTTCCCAGTAGGACTCCATATTTCTAGCAGTCTGAAAACAGTTGATTCTAATAACCAGTTTAATTCACAGGTTGTTGTTAAACAACACAAAGTGCTTTCCATTCTTCCATCTCCAGTTATGCAAGTTTTATTATTATTCCTAATATTGAATTTGAACACATGAAGAATGTCTTGAAAGCTGTTCTCTAAGAAGTAGGCAAGCTACTTTAATATGCCACCACAATACTAAACAGCAATTATTTTAAAAACTATATGCTTAAGAAGTGGTATTTTATGTACTTTACCTACACATCAGAAATAGATGCATTGCATATTACTCTAATCATTAAAATTTGATTCCCAGCTATTATTTATCCTAAAAAAATAAGTTATGTTATGCTTAGGAAGACTCAAAGTTATTTCCTAATTAAAAAACAACCCCACCTCCCCTTTCTAAAGTAGCACAGACCATTATTTAGCTCTACTTTACTCAATTTTTATCTAAAAAATAAAAACTAAATTTAAAAAAGCTGAAGCACAACAAGACTCCAAAAATACAACCCTGAGAACTGCAGGACATTTAAAGTTTTGAGACTGAGGGGGAAAAAAAAGAAGGCAAATCATTCTTAACATTGTGTTTTCATTATTAAAAATACAATTTAATTGGCTGCAACTTATTTTTGTATAAGGAAACAAACCACTTGCAAAGCAAATTGAAAATTGATGGTTTTCAAATCTTGAAACTCTCCAGACAAATCAGGCATAGCTTCTGCAAAATATTCAATACAACCTCCTCTCAGCACTGGCCATACAAAGGCTTAATTCCATTCCTACCGTATATAACAGAGTCTGGGCAGATTTCAGTGGGATTTGCAACTGCAATTACAAAAAGCATTTGCAATTTCCAGAAGTGGAATCAAGAAGGCATTGATAAAACCCGTATTTTTGGCATTCTCTGAAATTAAAATCTTAGCCCAGGCGAAGTTCCTTGTCTTGTGTTCTGAGGCAGCTGTTAGGCTGCAAATTTAAATCTGCAAATATATTCAAACTCATATTCAGGCAAGAAAAGAAGTAGTTTAAGAGACAGTGTGAGTAGAAAGAATCATCTGGGAAATATCCCGTTTTCTCAAGAAGCTGAAGTTACAACAGCAGAGCTTTCAAATTTACACAGTCAGCATCCTAATACCCATACAGCAGGAGGAGGAAAGGCAAGAACCATAATAGCACCTCTGGATGCAGGAAAAACACAAAAAAAGTTCTACTAATATCAAAGAATATGGAGGCTGCATGTCCAGCAGCAGTACCTGAATGGCCTGCAACAGTAGCAGAATAGAAGCAGCTCTATGCTCACTGTGTCTGTGAACAGTTCTCTAAACACACACTCAAATACATGACAGATTGTAACACGTGTTTTATTTCAGCTGTCTGGTGGAAGCAGAGCACCAGCCATATGGATAGACTGCATCCTCCTAAATATTTTCAACACAAAATTGCAATTAATAGACAAGAAGCTCCCAAACGTAGAATTAATGCAAACTCTCCACTTCCTTCTTGGACCTGACAAACTACTCTTAATAGATAGTAAGTGATGACTTCAAAGAGGAGATCAAAATGGTTTGTTAAATCAAAATGCTTTCTTGCTTTCTCATGTCCTTATTAAACTTAGGGACTAAACAGTTTAGAACACCCTGTATTTAGTAATACATACACAGGGAGTGCATAGAATAAATGTTTGCCTCCCTGCTTTTAAGTCTCACGTTCTTTGCTTATAAAATAAATTGTAAAGTATTTAAAAACTTGTGCAGAAAATAAAAGGATTTCACAAATCGGAAAGGACAAGTTTTCTCTTGATAGTCAAACAGTTATGATGTAAAGCGGTCTCATTAAATCATAAGTACTTTAACCTTTTCTTGAAAGAAGTGGAAGATTTAAAGATTTATAAAGAAATTTTGCCTAAACTAGGAAATGACTCATATTTGACATGTATTGAAATGATAATGCTGATTTCAATAGGCACTCTAAGAGCATTTTCCTCCCAGGAGAGTAATTCAGTCACGGTTACCTCTCTGCATTTAGATTTTAAACTTACTTTCCAAAGCTTTTAATGTGCTATAGTCTGCCAAAACATGGCAGAGTTACATAGATACGATCAGGCAAAATAAAGGCTAGCAAAAAGACTATTTTTATAATTGCAGACACTAAATATGAAACAAAAACATCAATCTGACATGTTCTCAAAGAATCTCCTGTTTCAGCAGCCTCGTCTGTATCTGCAAATTCATGTCTAAATTCCACTCTTCTTAATTGGTTAAATAAATTCTGAAGTATCAAAGGGAAAGTGAAAGACTCTTAACAGTGAAACTGAAAAAGAAAATACACAATGGGGCTGCTGTTATTAAGTGGCGTAAATCTGATATTGGTTTCACTTTGCAGAGATAATATAGCACACAATTGGCCTTAATTATGCATTGCTATGCTCAATTTTTTTAAAAGTTAAGATTTTAAGATGCCTATTTTTCTGAGGTTTCACTTCAGTGCATATCAGATTATTTTAAGTTAAGGCTATATATCTTTTACTCCAGTGTGTACCCTCAGAGTTTTTGCTGACATATACCTAAAAATATACAGTGAAAAATATCACTAAATCAAGATCAAACACACAGAAGGGCCTTAAAACTTTCAGAAACCTGAAAGACTTGATACTCACCAACTGAAAACAACTAGAATAGCAAAAAATTTTGTGAGGAATTTCAAGTTCACTATTTTGCATTTTGCAATACCAATTTTATTTCACGCCAGTTCCCCTAGTCTTTTTGGTCATGCCATTCTTCCTGTTCCCCTTTTTGATTATGTCTGTTACCAGCTGCTATGATAGGTACACTCTTAATATTTCTGCCAAGACCATTAACAAAAACAAAACACAAGACGAATTCTCAAACAATTCAATTGGGTTTTTGCCTCCCCCCTCCCCACGACTATAAGCAAGTTCCTTTGAGCAGTATCTATTGCAACCCTTCCCATGAGCATTCCCTTTGACCCTACAACTTCTCATAGGTTGTCACATCAATGCTAAACTCAACTCCAGATAGAGGAAATCTGACACATTTACTTTGCCTGAAAATCAGCTTTCTCATCAAAAAAAAGCTAAGAGGTTAGACAGTGATGAGCTATCTATAGTAAATCCATGCTGCATTTTATCCCCTTTTTCATTTAGCTCCACATCTTTATCTATTTCTTCAAAGATCTTTTCTAAATCCTCATACACCACTGCATCAAGACAAATAGGTCTGCATTGCCAAGATCCTTTTTCCTTCCTCTTGGTACAGGCTTTGGCTGGGGTGGAGGTAAATTTTTTCACAACACCCTGTAGGCTGCTATGTTTCAAATTTGTGGCTAAAACAGCATTGATAATACATTAGTATTTTAGTCATTTCTGAAGAGAGCTTGCCCAGTGTCAAGCCCTTCTCTTTTCCCAGTTGAACTCCTCATCCCACCTCAGCAGCAAGTGAGGGTTCGGCCAAGAAACTGGGAAGGGAGACAGCTGGGACAAAGAGATATTCCTTACTCTACAGCCTCATGCTCAGCAATAAAAACTAGGGTAGAAGAAGGAATTTGAGGAGATAGGGGTTGTACTTTCAAGGTGGCCTGCTGCTAAGAAATTGGCTGGGCAGTGGTCTGCTTGTGGGAGGCGGTGAGTGATTGCCTTTACATCACTTGCTCCCCTCCCAGCCCCTTTCCTTCATGAGTTTTTCCTCACTTCTGCTATTTCTGTTGTCTCCCCTGTTCCACTGGCAGGGGTGGGGAGGGCCCAGGTGCTTGGCTGCTGGCTGGCATCAACATGACACTCTTCCTCAATATAAGCATTATAGCTCCATCTCTGACTGGTAACTCTGCATAGAGTATCTCCTTGTCACAGGATTTTATGTGCCAGTTCTGTCAGAATTTTTGGACAAAGACCATCTGATTGCAGCAGCACGTACACAACAAGCTTGCAAATTCATGTTTCTACTCTTTATGATCACTTTTGTCTCCATACCTTAATTTCTGTTACCCTGATTGGTTTTGCTCTATGACTCTTGAAAATAGGAGTATTTATTTATTCTGGGGACCTTACTCAAATCATCCTTAATCTCAAGTACACTTTCACTGTACTCAGGTCTTGCCTTCTTACACAAAAAAAAATCGTTAGAATTTTTTACCATTTGACAGTCTAATTCAGATCAACCATTTTATAGTTTTATTTCTATTCCTACATAGCACTCTCTGTGAATTTGCTTCCCCATTCCCCAATGCTCACACACTCTGCCCTCTCTAGCTGCAGAGGTGCTTATTCACACAGATAAGCCTGGGCAGTACATATCCATATCTTTTTCCTTTAAGGGCAGAAATTTCTCTTAATTCTATTACATTAATTTTTTAAAACCTCCAAGCTTTTTTTCATTTAGTCTCTGGACTCCAAAGTTTACCTTGTTTTATTAAAGTAGTTGCATTTGTTTGTTCTCTTTGAAACCCAAAAGTGTACTTAGAGAACCAAAGAACTATTTACTCTTCTATTTCATCTGACTCTAGTTATGAATGCTCAACATTATTCTTGAGACCTACATCTCCGATAACACCCTCATCACTTAACAAAGCTGGTATACCCAGACTTTCTGCTTCAGCAACTACTTGATGAAGAAACCCTTCATGCAGAACACACAGGAATGTTTGGGCCCTGCTCTTGTTAGTAGAACTTAAATTTCCCAGCTATAAACTGGAAAAAAAGTCTCTGCAATGACACGGTTCTTAGTAGTAGTTCCCTCTAATAAATTACACATCTAAATACAAACCCAAGGATTTAAATTCCTAGATTACCTCAATAGAATTAATTTACTAGCCTTCTCTTCCCCTAGAATTATTTCATTCCAAAGAAATTATTTTCAGTTTGTGCTATCCTTTCTTCTTTCCTTCCCTCTTATCATTTAATTACTATTTGGTGCTATTCCACCATTTAGCTTTTATTTTTATCATTCCTGAATAGGCATATGCTCTTACACCTGAATTCCAAACATATCTGCCATCACACCATATTTTTTCTCTCTCTAAATTCAGTTTCACATTTGTAACCAATATTTCACACTCCTCTGTCATGGTGTCTGTTGCCTAACATCTGTGTGTATAATACACAGACACTTCCAGATGCAAGTTACTTTGGGATATTTTTGTATGTCTCTCCTGTATTCTCATTTTCCGTTTATTTCTCCATTTATGGAAAAAAAAATGCTTTTGGACACCTGCTAAAAAACAAACAAACAAAAACCCAAACCTTTGCCTTAAGTTTGATAGCCAAGGCCCAGGGCTAAATGGATCACACTGCAGCCATTACCATTTTTAATGGCAAGCTGAATCCTACGATAGCACCAAGCACAGGAAAGTTCGGAGCTCAGAAACCTGGAAAAGGCATTAAGCCCGCAGTTCCTTTAAGGGTCTAGAAGCCATACTCCTTTACTCCTGCTACGAATCGAACAACCTTCTGCAGAGAAACAAAGGGGCAAATTCCACAGGGTGCTTCACGTTCCTTTGTACTGCAGTTCAGGATCTGTGTGTGTATTTAACCAGCCCTTTCACTTGGCTATGCCGGGCTTTAGCAGTTTCTGCGGTACAAAATGTGGCTGACAGCAACAGCAGTAATATAGCACCCTTGGAGTGCTTGAAGTGTAAAGTTCATTAGTTCTACCTTAAGGTCACTCTTTTAATCCAACAGCCAAAATCTTATTCACACTACCATGCTGTTATCCTGGAAAAAAGAAAACTGCAAAAAAATCAAGACGTCGGCTTAGATACTCCTTACAAGTGACAAGATCAGCACTAATACTCCAAATCACAGTCAATACCTTTTAGCAAGTTTCAAGAAAGCAGCAAAACTATTCTTGATTGTGCTGTAGACCAAATGAAATTTAATAGAACGGATAAAGGAAATGAAGGAAGGAAAAGATAAACATTTCAATACCTGATAATTGTGGTTTATAATTATTAGTTGAACTTGGCTTACAAATAGAATTTACTAGGGTGTCTGTTGGGAATTACAAGACATGCAAATAACTGAATTTTAATTTCTTCCGTGTTTGTTTACTGATTTTTGTACATAGAGTTTAAATTTTAACAAACTCAATTTTGCTTTATCCTCAGTGGATATTTGTACACTTATTAAAAAGTTATGTCAACAGAAGACTTTTAGAACACAAGGATTGTGCTCCAACAATTCTGAATCATATTTTTAAAATAAGAGGTAATAGCTCTGTAACTTACTAGCTTGACTGATCCTGCACAAACTCACACATTTACTTAGGTGCACTGTAAGGAGTTTTTAAAATTAAATGGGACACACCTCCATAAAGTAAGTACATTAGCATGCATGGATGAGAATGGCATTCTCTTCTACAGGAAATACACTGAGACCCAAGACTAATTGGTAATGTCAGATATAAGAATCTAAGATATTAGTAAAAGCTTTTCTTCACCTCACAGACTCATTTTCTTAAAGGTGAGAATTTTCAGTTTTGCACAGTCTACTTGTTCAGAAGAATGTGAACAGCATTTCTTTCCAGTGCTAAATTAGCAACTGCCTCAAAATGAGCTCCCAAATTAAGATCCTTACCTACAAGGCTCAAGAGTTCTTATTTACATCCCCCAATTTATTCTTTTATATTTATACAGTTGTACCATTCTCACACAAATGTTGTATTTCAACAAATATTAAATGGTTTTTATTTTACTCACCTGCACACTAAGATGAATCCATTTCTTCACAAGAATTCTCCCCAAAGTCATTACTTTTATTGGTGGCTGCAAACCATTTACTGTGCGATAATAAAACATGGTCTCTTTCTCAGAGATTGTGAGTTTGAACACAGTCTGCCCATCAATAGCCTTTTCTATCACACACCTTTGGAAATAACCAAGAAAAACAACATAAGGTCAGAGGCACACACATATACACATTCTTGCCAAGGTGCTATCCTGTAAAGTGATGCTAACCAGAATGTATTAAAATAAACATTAAAAATACAGCTCTTGAGAAGATGCTCAGTGACAGTGAAAGTCACAGGATGTACTAAGCGTAAAGGAACTTCAGCAAAGATATTTTCTGTCTTGATCTGTGAGGGTTTTAGGGTGTTTTGGGGTTTTGGTGGGTTGGTTTTTGGGTTTTGCTTTTTTATTGAGAGCTTGCAACCCCAGTTCATTTGGGGGTGGAAGAGAGGTCCCATGTGCCTTCTCTCTTGCAGGTTCCATGACAGAAACCAAAGTGACTGTGCAGGTCTCTGCCACACTTCTCATACAAAGCTGTGCAATTTAGTACATCCCGTGGAGGCATTTTAACTTTCCTTAGTCTAGCAAGGCAAATGTAACATAACCACAAAAAGCAGTACAAATGACATGCTTTGGTAAAAAGTCTTCCATCTTCCTACCCAATCTGTTCAGGTAAGGCAGCCCTCACACCAGCTTACCCTACACTCTTCCCTTTGCAGTGTCTTTCTTTAACCTAAGAAACTAGAGCAAGGCAAGGATATCCAGGCACTTACTAGGATTTTTTTCCCCAGAAAGAAGTCACATCAACAAAGCAAATGCAACAATGACATATAAGGTACAGAGAATACCATCCAGAGCAATACATTTTGCATTTCAAGCTGCTGAAATGTTTTTGCCAATCCAATCCATGCCAAACCATGATGTCAAGAGTTCTGAGAAAGCACAGGCTCCATATGCTTGTGAAACTACTATGTATTTTATTAAAGTAATCATAAATACAAGAAAAAATTATAAAGCTCTACCCTTCTCATTTGAGCTGCTCAAGAAATACAGTTCTCAATGAACTGACCCATGAAAAGTCAAATATTTTAACAGTTACACCAGACTAAATTAGCGCACTAAGTCACAAGAGGAAAGCATGCAAAATTTGCATGTGATTCTTATTTACTTACACATATTTCAGAGGCAAAAAAAATAGAAACAAAAACCTCCTATATACTGGTAAGTGTCTTCACCTACTCTGCATTTATGAAAGAAAATTATCAAAAAGGCTGTTCTTTGATACTGCCATTATTCACTAATTCACCTTTAAATCCAAGAGAAAAATTAATTCCTCCTAACTGTTACTATTCTAGCCTGCTGGAATGTTGTCAATTAAAGACTTTTCAAAATGAAGACTTCTGTTTTCCCAACCTTACTAAAACCACATTTCTTAATAAATTGTGCACTGGTCTTTTCAATATTTTGTTTGCTTGTAAACATGCTAGTTTTGTTAGATAATAAATGTGAAGGAAGGCTCAGCTAAGTAGCAAAATATTTAGGAACTGGATTTACCCAGTTCCTGGATAAACAATAATTGGATAATCCAGGTTTTTGTTTATTTTAGTTATCTAAAACAAACATCCCCACATTGTTTTTATCCCCAAAGGTGTCATGACTTTAAGAAGGGAAGCGACCTTGATGTACACATCACTTTGAAAACTGGAAAGAACAAATGTGAATTGTGACTTACTAGTAAAAGAGAAAAATCAAGAGGGAAAAGAAGAGGGAGGGAAGGAAAAAAGAAAAAGAAAAAATCCAAACTAGTTCTAACATAGGTGAAATAGGAGGAAGCATTACTTCTGATTCTCAGCTTGATTTTCCATTCCAGCCATGATTACAGAGAGAAGCCACTGCTCTTTGTGAAGTCTTCAACTTCTGGTAACCTGCAGTCCCACAGAGCCAATACCTGCCTACATATGTCTCAGTGGTGGGGTTGGAGGGGAAAAAAAAGCAAATAACACAAATCCACTGGGTCAGCTTTCAAAGAGAAAAAGATTCTAGGGAATCTAATGTGACTGCACTGGTGTTCCCCACACATTAACTGGAGCAAATGGGAACATCTGCACTGGTTCAAAATCAGATGCATGGCATCTTATGGCAAATACCCCTTCCAGTATAATTCCTAATGTAAAACATCTGAATGCATATTAAGTAATACCTGATGATTTTAGTCCCTTAGATAAATAAAGTTAAAAAATATATGCGCTATCCACTTCACTATCAGGCCATTCCTGCTGATCCTTTTGCGTGTAAAAGATCTCAGCTCGCTTCTTGCCACCACCAATATCTTCTGGGCATCTGAACCTGCTCCGGTTCACACTACACTGATATAAGCAGCCTGTAATGGTTACTCACATATGCTAAGCTTGTACCCATATTCTTATCCTATTCCATTGTGAAGGGTTATCAATCATCATATACAGTTTCCTATATTGTGCTAATGCTTACACACAGGCTTACTGAAGGCAATTATATTAACTGATGAGTACATGCAGCAAGAGAGGAAGCATGAGGCAAGAATGAAATTCAGGGGCAAGAATTCTGCTCACTTACTGCCTAAAGAGAAAGTAAATTTAAAGACTGGAATACAAATGTCAATACTTTCTCACTCTTCTCTTGCTTTTCTTCAATATTTCCAATATGCAGTGACTTAAAAGCATGCCTACAAATATCTCTATTAAACATCTTAGAAGAACATCAGGGCTTCAAATAAATCTGTAACATGACCTGAGCTCCTCTCTCTGTGTCAAAGTGTATTGTCTCCCAGATTCGCATAAGAAAACTTGGCACATGAAACTGATGAAGAAAATTCTTGGAGTCTCTGCTTATCTGCAATCTTTAAAGGGCCTTCAGACTTGGATCTTCACTCTCTCTCATTTCAGCTAGCACAGTAACTTCTAACAAAAATCCTACCATTCTCTTACACGGGTACATGCCTATCAGAATGTCACAGGATGTAATGGGATACTGCACAGCAACATTCCTAGCTTCTTTCCTAAGGACACAGTCTCACACGCAGTCCATATAAAATTCAGCACAAAAACACATTAGTATGGCATGTCCAAAACACAAGGGCCTGCTGTGCTTGATGTAAGAGCACTTTGCCAGTAAAAAAAATACCTTGTTAAAGGTATTTTACTTTCAATCACTCTACTGGCAAAATGAGCAGCTCGCTCTGGCTGATCTTCCTAATGCTTTGGTGGGAACACAAAGACTTTGTTAGAATGCATCCCAGTTTTGTGAGGCTCCTCTGCGGTGATAATGGGGTTTAAAAGGTCTTACAAATGACATGTAACAGTGACAATTCCCCATCAGGGACTGCAAAATGTAGGACATCCAGTAAGTCAAACTCCATCTGCCAACCTGAAGGACTCACCAAACCAATATAATAAAAGGGAAAGCATCTTAGTTTACTGGTAAATTATTTCTCTTTTGTAAGGTGTCTTCTGAGTCAAGCTGCAAGGGCTATTCATGTGCAACAACTGTTCCACCAGAACTGGAGCTCAGTATTCCTTTTATGAAAAAAGAAAAATTAACACAGTTCTTTCTGTGAACAGTGAAACAAAAGCACCTGGACAGTGGCATACCATAATGACCATTGGAATAACTGCTGTCCATCTTCAATTTTCAGGACTGGGCTTTACCATTGTCTTTTCTACATGTTGAGTAGCAGCAAATCTCACAAGGCATAAGAATGAAGTGATCTATTACAAAAATTGAATAAAAACATTTAAATTTTAAAGTGATCTATAAAACCCGCTGAACAGGAATATGTACACTGTGTGGTTATTAACACAGTAGCAATTGGAAGCTAATCTTTTACACTAGTCCATGGTTTATCAGTCATCAGTAGAGTTTGGTTTCCTCATAGCACTTAATCATTTGAAACTAAGGACATAACATTTCGTTGTTTTAGGATCCATGCATCAAAGCCTATCCCGTCGACAAAAGACTTTCACAATCTCACTCAACAGATCGCTGCAACAGCGTGCTTGGAAATTAGCAGGACGCTTCTGCTCCAAGTTAGGCATGTGCTCTGCTGAAGGAGACTCTGATGTGCCCACGTGTGTGTGGACATGAACCCACAGCATGGGACAACACCAGTAACAGACTCTGACATTCAAGATTCAACCATTATATAGAAAATGCTGTCTGTAAAAAAAAACCATAGGCCAAAGCTCCAGAGATGCCTTTACACATACCGCCACCTGAAATGATTTAACTTCAACTCAAACAAAAGTCCCTTTTGCTCTGCAAATCTCATTTATTTCCCCTCCATAACCACAAACTCTACAGTTAGGTCGAGTTTTTTAAGGTAATTATCACTGCATAAAACATACTCTAATTTTACATGACAATTTTAGATATTTCTGTTGTTTCTGATGATTTTTCTACCCTTAGACAAGTTACTATTTCACAGCAGCATGCAAAATAAGTATCAAGAATGCCTCAACAAAGCAGATCATTAGCT
Organism: Edolisoma coerulescens; assembly: GCA_013397115.1. Lineage (NCBI taxonomy): Eukaryota > Metazoa > Chordata > Aves > Passeriformes > Campephagidae > Edolisoma > Edolisoma coerulescens. Next base: position 2,269 of record VWZW01000750.1, on the reverse strand, counting down.
GCATTCTAAGAAAAAGTTGCGAACACAAGTGTAAAATCATTTGTGGCATGTAGTGTGAAGGAACAAACTATATTCTTTTGTGCTTTATTTTAAAGAGATCCACACAACGAAGATAAGAAAGAGTAGGAGGCTCTGCATTTTGTGATAGATGACAGAAACTTTTTTTGTAGGATCAAGGATGCATTTTTCAAAAAGCAGGTTTTTCATTATAGTAAGGCCCAGTCAAGCTGAAAGGTCACTTCCAACAGCAGTATTTCCTGAAAATGCAACATGTAGGCAAACAGGAAAAGGAGCATGCTTAGCCACCTCTATTTTGTGAGCACCTAGTGAAACTTCACTAGCAGTTTAAATAGTGGAATTGTTTGTTAAAGCAGCAACACAGTCTGCCAGTCGGGCAACATTCCCCACATCTTCCAGGAACACTATGACCTCTCTTCTATGGCTCCAAAATATACATTTTGGTGGCTTTCCTTGTTTGTTTTTAAGACAAACTTGTGTTGGAGAAGTCCTAACATCTTAGACAATTTTTTTCCATCATGAAAGCAGCAACAGCACAACCACCTGACAACATAATTTTCTAGCAGCTTTCAGAAGGAATGTGAATTGAAAACACAAATTTCTCTTTTTGTGTATAGGCATGCACCTTATGTATGAACAGTTCCAAACACTGAAAGCAATTGGACTATCATCTGAGTCAATGCCACTGAAACTGGAGCCACTTGTCTTGACATCTGGGAAGACCCCAACCTAAATACGGCTCTATAAATGTCACAGTTTCCCACCACACCTTTTAAAAGTTTAAAGAGCTTGCTAATAATGACCATGACTACAACGATCAATTTTTTTAAGAGCACCAGGAAAGTAAACACCTTCAATACTACTTACATTACACCTTCTTGCTCAGGTTTCAACCATACAGTTAATGTAAATGAAGCTCCAAGCCTTGGAGAACGGGGAGTAGAGAAGCAATCCTTGTGATTATGAAAAATAAAACTGGAAGCGTTGCTGGAGGACCCTGGATGTAAGTCCCTTTTGTCCTCTGTGATACAGGTACCAAGGCCTTCTGAAAGAAGCTGTTTGTAGGACGAAGGCGAAGACCTATATGGACATTCCTGAACACAAAACCTCTGAGTGCATGATATAATACTTTGAACAGCTACTGAGCTATGACAAAAAGTACTTCGGTCTGGCAGCCCACAAGTGGCTTGAGTTGGCACGACTGACACATTCTTGAAAGCTCCCACATTTTCAAGCCTGGGGAAATGTCCCTGAGAGCTGACCAACACAAAGGAGTCATAATAAGTTAAGATTAATGTTTCAATAGCATGAAACAAGAAACGACATCTCAAGGAAAGAGCCCGGCAATTCATGTTTACAAAAAAGCTCCTCCTGATTAAAGCAAACGTAAATAAATAATGATGTCCATGTCGGTAGCAATGTCCTCAGGTGCTGTGCTTTAAGAGTTTACGCAGTGTTTCATCCTCAAAACGCTCATGCAAGGACTCAGTCGCAAGGGACATCTACGTCTTCTGGCCAGAGAAACACACGTGGGTGACAGCCGGGATCTGCAAACCACAGAAAACAGACACAGTCCGTAGGAGGAACCTGGTCTTTTGCATCAACAGAGGTGATGCCCGGCTAGGGATTTCAAGGGTTTCAATTCTTCGTCCAGATTCCAGCCAGCAGGCCCACCCGCACACCCTTGCCGGCTAGGGCCAACACGTTTCTCCAAGCGAGGCCATGGGATTAGGCTGACTCGAGGGCGCACGGGCTCATGGCCGAGCGGAGTTTATCCCGGATCTGTCGCGTCACCGGGCTTTGTGTGTCACAGTAAGGAATACGGAACACGGCAGCAAACTGGGGCATGCAACTTGGGCCTCCGAAAGTCTCTGCCCAGGGTTTCAGGCGAGTTGGTTGGACCTCACACCTACAGCCCCCCGGCGCTTACCTCAGCCTCGCACCGCTCCCTGGCAGCTGCCATCCCCACCGCGCTATTCCCGGGCACGCCGAGGGTCACCCCAGTTCCCGGGGAGCCGGGAGCGGCGTTCCTACCGTCCCCTCACGCCTTACCCCGCCGCCCACCTCACGCCGGCTGCTCCTCTCAGCGCTCGGCAAAGCTGATTAGAACCACGCTCCCCATCTGTCCCGTGTGGCGCTTTTTCTAACAGCGAGCACCTGCGCCGGGGCGCAGCGGGCCGGGGCCGGAGCAGCGGTGGAAGGGCTGATTTAGCGCTATGGCCCGGCCGGGAGCGGCGCGCAGCGAGCGGGG
>VWZW01000749.1:28496-53662 GCA_013397115.1 Edolisoma coerulescens | reverse complement strand
CCCCCAATTCAGGAAGGACACTGAGATGCTGGAGCATGTCCAGAGAAGGGCACCAAGGCTGGTGAGGGGTCTGGGGCACACGTCCTAAGAGCAGTGCCTGAGGGAGCTGAGGTTGTTTAGCGTGGAGAAGAAGAGGCTCAAGGGAGACCTTATCACTCTGTAACTGCCTGAAAGGAGGTTGTAGCCAGGTGGGGGTCGATCTCTTCTCCAGGTAACCAATGACAGGACAAGAGGACACAGTCTTAAGTTGCGCCAGGGGAGGTTTAGGTTGGACATTAGGGTGAATTTCTTCACAGAAAGGGTGCTTAGGCATTGGAATGGGCTGCACAGGGAGCTGGTGGAGTCACCATCCCTGGAGAGGTTTAAGAAAGGAATGGCTGTGGCACTCAGTGCCATGGTCTAGTTGACAAGGTGATGTTAGGTAATAAGTTGGACTTGAAAATCTCAAAGGTCTTTTCCAACGTAATAGATTCTGTGATTCTGTCCCTCAAGAGAGTCAACAGCACCTCCCAGTTTGGGATCATAAGGAAACTTGATAGTGGTACATTCAACTCCTGCATACAGATCACTGATAAATAGATTGAACACGACTGGCCCTGGAGCTGAGGCCTGAGAAACATCTCTGGTGACCGGTCACCAGACAGATGTAGTTGCATTCACCACAGCTCTCAGAGCTCTGCCCTTCAGCCAGTTCTTCACCCAGAGTGAATCCTCAGCAGGATGCTGTGAAGGACAGTATCAAACACCTTCCTAGCATGCAAAAAAACTGCAAACATTGCTTTCCTTTCATGCACAAGGTGGGCAACCCTATAATAGAAATATGTCAGATTATTTAAACAGGACTTTCCCTTTATAAAGTCATATTCTTCTCCATAATTTTTCCAGGCACTCAGGTTAAATTAATGGGTCCATAGTCCCCTGGGTCTTCCCTCACACCTTTTTTGTAGTCTGGAATTACAATGGTCCACTTCCTGTCAGCAAGGATCTCCTCAGACTCTCAAGACCTTTGGGAGATGTTCAACAGGTGTCCTGCCATGACATTTGCTAGCTCCTTCAGATCTCTGTGATGAATCCCATCAGGTCCCATGGACTTGTGAACTTTCAGATGATACAGCTGGTACCTTCCATATTCACTGTCCACAAATGAGAAGTATTCTCTTTCTTTTCCTTTTCTTTTTCTGTAAAACAGCTATTTACACAATTATCTTACCACAAAAAAGCACTACTGAATAGCTTTCATAACTTTATGTTTATTTCAAGAGCTCAAACACCAAAAGCACAGAGTTTTTGGTTTTTTTGTTCTATACTATCCCTGTTAGTTCAGAAAATATAGTACCATATGGGCAAATAAAAAAAGCCCTGCAACTTTTCTAAGCATGTTAGTTGGACATACATATGCACAAATAGTAATAAATGGTGCAAGAATTTCTATAGTTTTCTGCATAATGAAAAATTTGTTCAGAGAATTTAATTTATTATTTGGTTTTAATTCGCATAATAAGTTCTGCAAGTCCTTGAGCTCTAGTAAAAGAAAAATACAGCACTATCTGTATTGTCTTTGTTTGTTGCACTCTGGGCTTGATGCAAACCATTTGAAGGCAATTGAAAACTGCTATTTTCCTGGGATTTTGTGGGCAGTGTAAATGATGTATCATTTTGCTCACTGCTTGCTCAAGCTGGAATAGATTTGGCATGCTTTCAAAATTCATCCCATAGTGAGTATCATAATGAACTGCTCTACTTCTGTTCAAACTGCACTCAGCATTAATTTTACTAATTTAAAGTCTCAGACATGAGATGTAACGGGAAGGCTCAACAGTCATAAGTGTCATTTTCTATCTCATGCTCCATCTCAAACATTTGTTTTTGCTGGCCATGACCTCATTAAGAACTGAATTATCGGAGTGCGAAAACAATTCCAATTGACTTCAATGATGATGATACAGCAGCAGTCACCTGTAAAATACTGACACCTGCATATAGAATTAAAATTTTAGCCACTGGAGACTGTTTACTGAAGTGAAGCACATTGACATAACATTTGACATTCATGCCCAATGATGACAGGGAAAGAAGACAGAAAGGCAAACAGATTGTATTTGATATCTTTCTCCATATGTGGTCAAATATAAAAACATTTGCCATCTATCTAATCTTTTGATTAGGCACAGAGGTGAGTTATTACTCAATCATTTGACTTTATTTTCTAATCTATTTTTTTGTACCAGACTAGACAGAGACAGAAGCTGAAATGATCTCTGTTCCTAACAGGTGCTAAAAGTGATTACATAATGTAACACAACAAACCATATCATCTTTGAGAGGTGTCCTTAGATGTGCACTTTCCTGAGAGCAAAGAAACAAGTCTAAGAGGCTTTCTTCTCAATACCGCTCCTGACTTACAGCTCAGCTTGCAGAGTGACACTCAGGAGTCAGTAACTTTCCTTTCAAGGATGCTGTAGTTTATACAATCTGCTGAATGCTTTAGTCCCAAATTAAGGACAATGCAATCTATAGTGTATTTTGTGGCAAAAATTTTATTTTCTTCTCTTGAAGATATACAGCACTTTGTTTAACTTCATTTTAAACTTGTTTTCTCTTTATGAGTCCATAAAGATAAAGAATAATATATCTGAAAAGGATCTTTCTTTCTCCAGGATCAGTAAATACAGTGAAATATCAGCTGTGGTGCAACTGAGTTTTTTAAAAGCAGCTGAGGCCCTGACCATCAAATCTTGGTCACTGAAATTTAAATAAACCTGAGTGGCCCTGGGAATACTGTTTTATGCTGGTAAAAAAAGCAAAAGTGCCTTGAAAGCCTGTCAAGGCTAAAAGTTAGGGAAATGTCATGTTTTTCAAGTGCAATAGTTTCCATAGCTTTTTTCATCTAAAAGCTTTTATTTGCATCTTTTATTTATGACTGTTAAATGACTTATTAATATTGAAGACTAATGCAAACCATAATATATGGTTCACTTTTTCTGCTAATTAAAGATTTCATTTTTTGAAAGGAAGAAAGAAACACTAATGACAGTTTTTACAGACCAAAGTGCTTTGAGATGGAGATAGAATAAGTGAGTAGGAGTTCTTTGCTTCCATAGAAAGAGTTGCAGAACACATTGTTCTATTAATTGGCCACATATCTTGAAATCACGTGTCTTCAATATTTACTGACCACAGCTAGTGAAAACATGTCATCATTGAGAATGTCTATACTTTCACCCTGCAAATGATCTCAAGGTTGTATTTGTTATCATCCTGACATCAAACCTAGAAACACAGGCACATGGAGCACACAGCTTCCTCATGCCACAGTAAACAGTTTAGGATATTATTAATGTGCTGAATGTCTTACAATGATTCCAGTCATATTCCACACAGGTTATTCTCTGGTATGCTTGTAGAAACTGTCTCAATTAAATCAGTGGGATGTGAGACAGGTAAATGTGGGAATAGTCCATATTGCCAATACACACATTTTGTCTGGTATAGAGTTAATTTTCTTCACAGAAGCTGATATGCTATTTTTGGATTTGTGGCCAAAACAGTGTTGATAGCAATGGGATGTTTTAATCATTGTTGAGCAGGGTTTGCACAGATTCAAGGCCTTTTCTGCTCCTCATACCACCCCACCAGAAAGGAGGCTGGGGGTGCACAAGGAGTTGGATGAGGACACATCCAGGACTGCTGATGCCAAAAGGACAAAGGGATATCCCACATCATATGATGCTATCACAGCAATAAAAGCTGGGGAAAGAAGGAGCAAGCAAGGGGAATAAGGAAGCAGCATTCAGAGTTTTGGCGTTTGTCTTCCCAAATCACCATTAGGCATGATGGATTCCCACTTTGCTAGAGATAGCTGAACATCTGCCTGCTGATTGGAAATAGTGAATTAATTGTTTGTTTTGCTTTGCTCTCCTTGTGTGTGCAGCTTTTGCTTGTGTTGTGGTTTGAGGCTGGCTGGATGCCAGGTACCTACAAAAGCCACTCGCTCACCCCCCTCTGCAGCTGGACACAGGGGAGAAAATATAATGAAGGGTTCATGAGTTGAGATAAGGACTGGGAGATTGCTCACCAAATACCACCAAGGGCAAAACAGGCTCACTTTAGAGATACAAAGTAAATTTATTGCTAACAAAATCAGAGCAGAATAATGAGAAGTAAAATAAACCCTTAAAACCACCTTTTCTCCACCCTCCCTACTTCCAAGCTCTACCACCTACCCCAGTGGGGCAAGGAGAGAGGAAATGGGGGTTATGGTCAGTTCCTCACCCATAGCTTCTCCTGTTGCTCAGAGAGAGGAGTCCTTTCCCTGATGCACCGTGGGGTCCCTCCAACAGGAGACAGTTCTCTGTGAACTTCTCTGAAGCGGCTCCATCCCACAGGCAGCAAATCCCTTTGAATTGCTGCAATGTGAATCCATCCCATGGGCAACAGGCCTCCCAAAACTGCTGCAGCCTGGGTCACTCTGCCACAGGGTGCAGTCCTTGAAGGACAGGATGCTCCAGCCTGGAAAAAGAGCCCCTCTTTCCACAGATCTCCCACAGGATCACAGCCTCGTCTAGACATCCACTTGCTCCAGTGTGGGGTCCTCCTGGGGCTACAGGCGAATATTTGCATCCCCCATGGACCTCCATGGGCTGCAGGGCCACAGCTTCTTCACAATGGTCTGCACCATGGTCTGCAGAGGAATCTTGCCTGGCACATGAGTGCCTCCGCCCCCCGCTTTCTCAATGACCTTGGTGTCTGCATGTTGTTCTCCTCTCACATATTCTCACCCCATTCTTCTCTGACTGGAAAATTACAGCTGTGGCACAAACTTTATTTTGATTTCTTCTTAAATACATTATCACAGAGGGGTTACCACAGTCTCCAATTGGCCCAGCCTGGGCCAGCGACATGTATGTCTTTGGAGCCATCCATTGGCTCTGCCGGACATGGTTGTAAGAGCCTGATGATAGGAGAAAGGCTTCAAAAAGCGCTTTGTCATTATGTCTGCTTATCATAATCACTCTTGAGCACCTGAAAACTACGTTCAGTATGGACCATGAGTAGCCCACCTTGAGGCCCATAAAAAGAAGGCAAAACTGGTGCAAAATTTGGAGGGGAAAGGGAGGGGCAGAACCCCTGACCTTTGCCTTACCCGCCCCACCCCCCCCCATCTTCGCCTGCTGCGGGACACCCTGAGGCCTCTGGGAGCCAATGCCTGGGGAGAACCCCCTGATCCCACACCCCTGGTCTGAAGTCACAAGTGAGTTGGGGACCTACTCCTACTCCTGTGTCCCATGGCAAGAGCACCACAAGTGGACTGAGGTTCGGCCACAGCAATCCTCCTCCTACCTAATATTTAAGCCTCCCTGCAAATTCAGTATTTGAATTCTGGCAAGTAGGTCTTCCTTTTTGAATGATGTATTCTTTTTTTATCATTATTATTTAAAGTAGAAAACTGAAAAAAATGTCTTCAAAAATATTTCTTTAAAAAGAATTTCAAATGATTGAGCTATCTGTGGAAAACACTGTTGTTTTCTGCAAATACTGGCTTTTGAGAGTTATATCTCCATATGTGCCATATCTCTGGGGCAATTTTCATAGAGAGCACTCCAGACCTATAGGAACTCTGCGCAGCTTGCAAATGTCTCAGGAGGAACCATTCTGTCTCAGGAAGGTAAAATCATCACAGATTATATGAATGCCGTATGCTATGTTTAATTTAGTTTAAACATCACAGAATAAAATTAGTCAAGTTGATTGCACTCACACTTGTATAAACAGAATGTAAGTTTTCTGTGTGCTCACGTTTCCCTTTTTGGAGAAATTCAAATACAAGTCCAAGTCACAGATACATAGAAGTTGATATGGTGGACTCAGTCCAAACTCAGGATTCAAGGCAATGTGAAAGTACAGTCTTTGCATTTTCAGGTTTCATCATGGCTGGAATACTCGCATTTGCATTCTTCTAGGATGTTTCTTTTCTTTAGGCATTCTTTTGCCTAAATTCTCCTTTATGACACAACTTTTAGCTCCATACATAAGACTAAGATACCTGGGTTTATTTCCAACAGAAGTTGTATGGAAGACTCCATACATGTCACCTCAAGTAAATAAAAATGCTGACCTATCCTCATTTCACCTTTTTTTTTTTTTTTAATGTTTGCTGTTGTAGGCTGCAAAAGGTATTCATGGAATAAAGGGAAGAGGTGGATGGTGGATGTGAAAAGAAGAGCCTCAGTAGCACATTTTGCTCACCTTTCTTCTTTGCTTTCTCATCTACTGGACATGATTATTTTGAAAGCAGAAGGTATCCACACATTAGATTATTTTTCTGCCTCTTTTTCAACTGCAATCACATTTTGTGTGCCAAAAGTTGGGGTTTTTTTCCTAATCTTTTCTTTTTCCACAGTACTAAAGTGCTTCATGAGCTGGCTTTTTTGGAAATCCCCATGGCCATTTTGGGGTAATAATCATTGAGAAGAAAATATATCATTGTCCCAATCCCCCTGTGGTGGTTTGCCCTTGGCTGGACCGCAGGTGGCCTCTCAAGTCATCTTGTCACTCCCTTCCTCAAATGAACAGGGGAGAGAAAACAGAGTAAAAGGCTCATGGGTTGATGGAGGGAGAGAGCACTCACTGATCGTTGTCACAGAAAAAACCAGACTCAGCTTGGGAAAATTAATTGAATTTATAGCAATCAAATCAGGGTAGGGTAATGAGTGTTCCTAGGGACCCGTGAAATGAGGACAAATCCTAACTTTTTTCACTTCTTGCCTATTCAGGTTTTTTAGCTCTATGAAAAAGAATCCTAATGCAATGGTGGTATGTTTGTCACTCTATTAAAGTAGTAAGTTTGTGGACTATGCTCATTCTTACTCTTCATTTTAGTAAACCATTCTTTTTATGAAGATGCAAGGTAATGCTGGTTTATGCCTGCCTTACCCAAGTCTAAGGTTTCTAATGCTGAAACAACAAAAGAATCTTCCTACTTCTAATTGCAGCTAGGATTGCTGAAAGACAGGAAAAGTAATAAAGTGTTCTTAATTTTCAATAGGTGATTTTCAGATACTTAATCTTCAGCACATCTGGAAAATAAAACAGGAGTTTTACATCTACCTTAAAACTGGTAGAAAAAAAACGTGAACCTGTTACTTTCTTCTGAAAATTTCACTGACCCTTCACCAGATTTTTTTAAGTAAGACTTTTGTTCAAATGTGCGTACATCCATAGACTCAGTTTTACACTGCTTGCTTTTTTGTCTGTACTTTTTTACATGTGCAAGGAGAATTCTAGGAATGTTACGTCTGTATGCCTATCATTAAAACACTGTTGTGTACAGCAAAAGCAAATGCACAAGTCACTGAGACAGTACAACGGCAGAGACCACAGGATGAAGTCCCTGACTAGGCAAAAGCCTATTTGCACAGTACTTGAAGTCTGAGTGAAGAATTTTTCCTTTTCAATTCACTTGAGTCATAAGCAATTGAAAACAGAAATCTATAAAGGAAATGAGGGCAAACCTGCATTTATAGTATTTGCATTACTAAAACACAGCAAAAGCTAGACGAAATAAAATATACTAAATTATTCCTAGAAATGAGTGCAAAATGCATTATTTTAAACAACAAACCAAATAAATAAATAACAGAAAGTTGACGGCTTATATTATCCTGTGAAATTCAGCGCATTTTTTCTACTAACATAATCACTTTTTCATTCAAAGTAATCCCACACTCTACAAAGCCTTTTTAATAATTACTGCTGTTTCTCATCATAAATTCCCTCAAGAGTTACAGCTACAGATTAAACTTAATATTCCCAGCTCTGTAGATGTCATTTGACTACTCCCCCTTCTTCTCCCATCTCTTTCAAACTCGGTATTGATTTACTATGATTGCTGGCTTGAAATGGTCATATACATGGACTCCGTTATGTAGCACTCACATAAATGCCATTTCCACTGTACTTTGTAAATCTTACTTCAATCAGTTAACGCCTTCTGATCCCAGAAAAAAAAAAAAACAACTAACATAATTTCCTTTTTTAAAGTATTGAGCTTTATGATGAGTGTCAGGATTTTGGTTTTCAAGATCTCACCAGGACTCCTGTGATAACTGCAGACAAAATTTGTAGTATCTAAAGACAGGAATTTTAAAAGACCCCATACAAGTCAGGTGTGAACACTAAACCTCAATGAGTATTTATCTTTCTTTAGCACCTTTGAAAACACTAGCTACGGTTTAAGAAAAATGCTAAAATAAATTCCAGCAGTGAAGCAGAGAATGATGAAGTTCAAGTCTTTTCTAAATGCATAAATGTTAAAGTAAAAAATGTCCTATTGGACAGGACTGAATTTTTAAACTTAATGTCTTCAGTTTACTTAGCTGGGCCATGTACAACCAGAATGTAATGATTATAATTCAGATAGGATTACTTTTTTAGCATTACCTAAAGAAATACCCAAACAGATTAATTACATGTGTACTTAGTTTAGGAAACAATTAAAATGCTGGATTTTGTAAGGTCTCCATTTTCCAAATAACCATACTGTAATAAATGTTCAGAAAGCAAATTAAATTAAATTTTCAGTAGAATGAAGATTTGGACAGTCTTTTTACTTTTAAATACAGACATTGTATTACAAGTTCTGTTAGTTTACTAATTCACTCTTTATACTTACTGTCCTCTCACCATAAATCCATCTCTAACTTGTATCACATGTTTTCAAATCTAATTTTCCAAGTCAAATATTTTCACCCTGTAAGGGATTTCTGAAATACATTTACATCTACAGTAAGCACAGCATACAAAGATTTTGTTCATTAAAAAAAGAAAATGTTTGAAAACTATGTGCAAACTAGCATGCGGTATCACAAGGTCCTAATTCAACAACTCTTTAGACAAAGGACTTTAGACACAAAACTTTGTTTTCACAAAACTGGTACAAGGATAATAACTACTTGAATCTCCCCGTCTGCTGAATATCCCTTTAAAGGCTCCTCCCTGGCACCTTGGAGAAACTCCAAATGAGATTCCCACATTGCATTAGATATCTCACTTTAGGGGGTTGGTACTTACCTGTCATTTCCCTCCTGCTAACAGTGTCTTTCTGAAGTAGGCCATTGGAAAAGTTATAAACCCCAGTGTTTTAATACTTTGAACACTGTGGGAGTTTGTGAATTTTGAAAACCCTAGAAATGAGGAACAGGCACCGGCTCTGAACTGATGACATAGATGCTTTCATAAAGTAATACAACATCAAGTTCCACTGTTTTCATTCTCTGCTTAACCCTTCTAACTTTGTGATTCTACATGAAGTACTTCTGACAATTCTTAAAATTAAATGTTAATGTACCACGGTGATCTACACACCATTGCTTATTATTATATATTTCTTCCCTTTTAAGCACCTTCCTGAAAATACTTCTGTTTTTCTTTGATACCTGTTAATCTGTCTGTGAGCCTTTACACAGTATTTATCCCTGTACTGGGGTTGCATGTCAAGGTGCTGGTGCCAGCGGCTGCAGCGGCCCCAGCGCAGGGCACGGCTGAGCCCCTCAGCCACGGGCGGGCGGGCGAGAGCCCCGGGGAAAGCCTGGGCAAGGGAGGGCAAAACGCTGCCCGGCAGCCAGGGCTGAGCGAGGGGAACCGTGCGGGAAACAGCCCTGCGAGCCCCGAGGGGACAGCGGGAGCCGGGATAGCGGGGCTCTGAGCGTTGGAGCGGAGATTCCTCTGCAGCCTTGGGAGAAATTCCCACTCCCCATTAAGTGTCTCAAACCTTCCTCTCCAGCACCATCCTCCTTTTCCAGAGAGCAATGATCAAGCCCTCTCCAGGCTCTTTCCTTCCGGTACTCATAGTGCCCATGGAGGCAGCTTCCATGACATCTCAATTCTCACATTTCTCCGACCAATATTGTGAGGCTCAGGAAAGCCAACGCCTTTATTTTTTCAAAAGCTAAGCAATGTGATGTGAGAAGAGGAAAAGAGGTTTTTGATATTAGTTAGAAAGACATTTCTAAGACTATAAGAAAATGCTTATGTTTTTACTGCTGAAGGATTTTTTTTTTTTTAATCTTCAGGAAAGATGTTCACTTTCTGGAAGTTTCTTTGCAACTGAAGATATTTTTAGTCATTTTGTTGGCATTTACTTCTCCCTGCACTTCTTTTATTTTAAATTTCTTCCCTGGATGACTGGATGTTTTTAAATATTCCAGACCTTTACAGAAAACAGAATGCTGCAATTATTTTTCAAATTATGTATTTCACCAGTCCTTCAAAAATGACATGGAGTTTTCCTCCTCTTGAGGTAATAACTTACTTAAAACACTCAACTGCTGAAATGCATCTGTATTCTTTATGTATTGTACTAGCTGAAGTCCAACTCTAAAGGTATTTTTTTACATTTGAATCTAAAATAAAGATTTTAGGTATGCAATTCTGATGTGACTAATTTCTCCTACTAGTCTGAGAGGGGCTCAGGTTTATTATCCTGAAAATTTTCATTCGTCCCTTTTCTCAGTCATGTATCAAGGGAAAGGAGAGGGAGAAAGATTTTAAAGTTCTGGGTCATGTTATATCTCTGCTGTGAACATTAAAGAAAGGTCATTGTTCACAGCAACAGCAGCTTTCTCATGTGGCCTGCTTTAATTTTTTCACACCGTGTAGAAATATATTCAGATTTTACAATTAAGAACATAGCAAGAAACGAAATTATATGTAGGCATTAGATAAAGTATTTTTATTCTTTTGAACATATAAGTTACACAGATCCTGTGTGTCAACATATATTGAACTAGACTTTAAAACAATACCTTAAATAAGCTGTCAGCAAGCAGTTAATATTTTGTCTGTTTTCACAAAAGCATAACAAGTTGCAGTAGAAAAAGAAGACATTCAAGCCATATACAAAAAGCTTTATACACACCACAAATGCACTTTAGTAACATTTCACACCCAGAGATAAAACAAACAATCTATTTTCAATTTTTTTGATGGGTTGGTTATTGATTCCTGAGCTTTCGTGTGTGTGTGTGCAGACAAACTTATACACATATTAAGGCAATCATTTGCTTTAAGGTGGCTTGTCTTTATGGTACACAAACATCCATAACTGGAACTCTCAAATGAAAAAAAATGAACTGGTTTGAAGGTTGCATATCATGTCTTCTTTTTAAATTTATTTAAAGAAACCCCACAAAACAAAAAAACTATTCCAAGCTACTTAGGCGAAAACTGATATTCTATTAACTTACTCAAATACACAGTCACAGAATAACAAAGAAGTAACTTGAAATTGTAAAAATGTAGTATGAGGTAGATTTTGGCACTTTTAGATAATCAGCTAATGATTTTAGCTTGAAGTATTGTACATTTTCCTAGTGGTAACAAGCTAATTAAGATGAGATGATACAATATGCTGCTAGGGATTAAATAAAGAAAATAATCAAATTGTTCCTGACAAAGTGCTGGTAGATAAAATGAAGAAACACCTTATGTAATATTATTGGTACAATTTTTTATTTTACCTTCTTCTGATTGGTTTAACAGTGCATCAAGACATCTTACTGACTTAAGGCACAAAAATCTATTTCAAGGCCAAAAATTTGTTTGTTTTTTGAGTTTAACATGCATTAATTTTAACTCAGAAAGATAGAGCAGATGTAAAACTGGAATAAACTTTTTTATAAAGCCAAAAATTACCATTTTTTTTAAGTTATTAGTGGCCTAGGTAATTAATTGTAAAGAATTTTATGCTAGATATAATTGTACATTGCACTGTAAAAAAAAAAAAGGCAATACAATTTGCCCAAATATATACATTCTAATGGGTTGAGAATGTAGATTTATGAATCTCTCAAGAGTTGTTGCAACCTTCTCCATGCTGTTTAGTCAGAAATAATATTTATTTTCATCCTAAGAGGGCATGGTTTTATACCAAATAATGCTGCAAGATATTATTTCTCACTAATGCAATTTGGAACATCTGATACAAATCATCTCAGTTTGCCTGGTGTATAAATGCAAAATACTTAGTTCCTCTGAGTATTAAATGATAACATACATACGTCCGTCCTCTTTGGAGATGAGCAGATCATATTCAGCAAAAAAACAAAGTGAGCCTAGACTTCCATGTTCCATACAGAATGGTTTTTTTGTTGTTGTTGTTTTTTGTAAATTTATAAAAATTTTTGGAAAACTTCTTTTATCACCTGCACAGCTGAAAGCATGTGAGAAAATTCACTCTTTTTTGGTGGGTTACTCAAAATTTGAGACAAACACTGATAAGAAAATGAATCCCCCTGGAATGATTCAAGATCTTGTTCTCTTGTACCTTCTTCTTCCATAGTCCTGGCAGCTCCCCTCCCCTGTTTATTTTCGCTTTTGGGTTCATGTTCCTCATTTCTAACTAGCTGTTATCTGGGATCTTTCGTGGTAGCCACAGCTGGATTGGCACACAGACACAGCGTTGGGTGAAGATGCCTTACCCACTTACTGCCCTGATTCACTAAAGCAGCAAGGTGTCACTTGAATATCACCAGCAGAACCAAAAGACCAGAAATCTGGTCTTGTCTGAGTAAATCAGTCGTCCTGTAACTAATTACCAAATCCAGTGACTCCTGAGTAAATAGGAAATGTGAAGAGAATGATTTGATAAGTATCCTATGAAGATAAATCTCATCCATTAGCTCATCCCCACAACAATGGGGTCAGTGAAATTTTGCTTCTAGTCAAAACATTTAAAAATATTGTGGGTTTGCCTTTACAACATAGCCAAAGCCCTTTTCCAGCTTAAGTTGCCCTTGTGAATGCACTTATAGGGTTATGGAATTATACATCAAATAAATTGATCTGAATATAAAACACTCTATATTACAGCATCCAACATCAGTGCAAAAACCACAGCACATATCTTCTATAGGAAAACACGGTGTTTCTTTTTCTTTTCTTTATATTTTTTCAGTCTGCTAAATATATTCTGGCTGTTTTTCTCACAGAAATAATTAACAGTTCAATGAGCAAGCCAAGTGGGGTTTGATACTAAAAACCTAAGGAGTTTAGAGAAAACACATCCTTATAGAAAATGCAAAACAGGCAGAGGACTGTCAAGCCCAGGAGCCTTTTTTGAGCTTTAAGTTATTTAATAGCAGCTCTTGTTTCCTTAGTGAGTACTGGGAGATCTAACTCTTTGCTTTTCTCATGATCTAGTGCCAATTTATGGAATGCCTCTGGGTGAAATCCATTTCAGATTATTATAAAATGAAAACCTCTATTTAAGCATTATTGTCTTTTTTTAAGAAACCTTCATTCTCCTTTTCCCTTCAGAATTCATTATGGTCATGTCATTATTATTTTCCTTGGCATTCGAATAGTTCCTAGCCAGTAGGTGTCTGGAGATATATATATATATATATATATATATACAACCTTTTCAATAATCTGTAACATTCAAAGAAAAATAAACTAATTGTACTTATTCATATTCAGCATATTTATGCATATTTGGGGCAGAACAGTTCATTTATGTCATGTTGACACCTGAACTATTTCTGCAGCTCAGCAAATCCAAGTTAAGGTTTGAGAGCAAACAGCCTAACTTTTGCTGATATGGGAAGGGATGCTGATATGTTAGGCTGACCTGTATTTTGAATGGATGGAAAGAAATGGGTTTTCTGATGCAAAAGTCAAGAAACAGCTTGCAGTCAAGACACAGTCAAGCCAGCTATTCTGACAGCTTCATATAAACAAAAGTATATTGTGCATGGCATAGCAGAGATTGTCTGAATCACTTCTGATCCCTTCTCTCTGATATTGCAAAGGTTTCTTCTGTCTTCATGATTTACCTGAAGACCATAACTGAGATTTACAATCTTAAAATGGGCTTCAAGATCACTGTGGACCTGTGTGAGAGGTGTTTTGCCACTCCAAGCTATTTGTTTTGAGATTGCAAAACGGGCCAGAAAAAAATTTCGGTTCACAAATTATGTGTACACCAGAGCAAAACCTTCTATTACACAGAGTTTAAACTGCCGATAATGCAACCACACTGAAGTAATCTCTACTTTAAATCCTGTGAATGCTCACATCAATATTTAAGGAGAGGTAGTTTTTTATCCAGAAATCTAGGTATTCAGCATGAAATCAAGTTGTCTTCCTTCCCTTATTCTACCAGAAAACTCCATTATCATCCTTTCCATATTTCTGTTCAGATTTAGATGCAATAAGAGAAGCATTTTAGTAATCTTAACATATGGGGTATTTATGATTTCAGGGATCATCATTGTGCTTAAAAAATGTAAACTGCCCTGGCAAATTTGACTTTGAGAGTCTCACCTATCTCATGGTCTACAGCCTGAAAAAAAGGGCAAGATTTCTCAACAATGTACATCTCTTTAAAGATGTACCAAAGTAGCACTCGACTGAATGCAACTTCCTGGCACATGCTTCTTTATGCTTATTTAAAGAGTCAGGAAGACATAAAGGAAATGCATTGGAGTTTAGCACAAGCATATAAAGAAGTCTGGAGGAGTAAAAAATATTAAATAGTTGTTTCAATTACTGTCACAGTGGTTGGGCTGGGTACAGGCCCAGAATGCACATGGAGTTTTCATAGGAACATACAATCATAGAAAGGCTTAGGTCGTAAGGGATTTTTAAACATCATCTACTCAACCTCCCCTTCCACTAGACCAGGTTGCTCCAAGCCCCATTCAACCTGGACTTGACACCTCCAGATATAGGGTACCCACAACTGTTCTGGGCAACATGTTCCTGTGTCTCATCACTCTTATCGGGAAATGTTTCTTCCTTCCTTAATCTAAATCTACTCTCTTCCAGTTTAAAAACATTGTCCCTTTTCCTGACCCCAGCCCCACTGTGTCATTGATGAAGTTGTGAAGTAGCATTGGTCCCAGTATGTACCCATGAGGGACACCACTTGTTACTGGGGTTTTGAGAGTGAAAGCAATATTCCTTAGCTTAAGCCCAGGCATGAGCAGACTGCTCCTGTTCCAGTGAATCAACAGAGGAACACACCTAGGAAGGAACTTTCCCCCCTGCAGTGACTTCCCATGAACAACTTCTGGCAGATTTGAGGAACATGATGTCCCTTTAGAGTACCATATAGTCATTTCACATTAGTTAACTGCTGCTGGAGGAACACCAGACTAAATTGGGACATAGCATAGCTCTAAAGCACATACTTACGCTAACATGTTTTCATAATTTTCAGGGGCTATCAGAGTGCTTAAAGCAGTTTTAACTGCTTTGCCCAGGCTAACTGCAGAAGTTAGATTTGGATTAAGGCAGGAAGAAATTGGAGGACTTTTCACTGATGATATGCTTGAAATAACCTAGAAAGAAAACACAAAACCAAAGAACTATTCTGTAACATTAACCTAAAACCGTTAGCATGGAATATTTTGGTCATGCTTTGTAGTGATTTTTTTATGCCACCTCAGTAGATACTACAAATGTGAAGAGGAAAAGTAGTTGACGGTAATCAAAATAAATATTTTGATGGTAATAAAAACAAGTGGGATTTGAAACTGAAGAAGTAAGATGAGGAAGAGAGGGACTCCAGAAAAAAAAAGCAAAACAAAAACCAAACAATATTTGGCAGAATTAAAAGGAAAGATAGATTTTTGTGATCAGTTTAGACACATTTCCACATAGAAGCTAAATGTTTAATATAAATGTTGTGACAAAATAACTTGAAATTTTCTGGATATTTTTGTAGTGATTTCATTTAAGTCCTGCTTTTGAAAGAAGAAGAACAGGGAAAAAGTATGGATTTTTAAAATTTTTAATAGTGAAAAAACAAGATTACTGATAGACATGTCTTTAAAGGACCTAAAATTCTATTTTAAATTTATATTGAAGACACTTAAAAAACCAAATTGAATGGTTAAAGTAAGATGTACAGTTTCAGCTTTGGATAGTTTCTTTTTCTATAAAATACAACTCTGAAATGCTTGATCACTCCTCTGTCAGAGCAAGGAAATCTGAACATTAAAAATGCTATAAAAGACTTTTTATCCCTAAAAGCAAACATGAGAATCACATTCTCTCATCCAAGGTATTTGCTTTTCTGTGTTCCAGCAATCCAAAGAAAAAGAGAAGTAGAAACAGGGAGAAAACGTGCTTTCTTCACCTTTGGCAATGGTGTGACTGTTGTAAGCCCGCAAATGTTCACAGCTCAAGTGAAATACTGCTCAGAAGTCGACAGGAATAATTGAAATTTTGGGAAACTTTTCTCTAGCAAATATCCAAGGGACCTCAATCTTGCTAATTTATCAAAGAAAATTTTGATTGGACTTTGAGTATCTCTACAATACAATGCTTCTCAAATCTAGCAGGAAGAGTGATATAAGAAGATAATGAAAGGTAAAATTAGAACAAATCACACTACAGAAAAAGACACGTTTTTAGGACTGTGAGTCCTTGGAACATCTTGTCAAATCAGTGTTATATTTTTCATCAGTGAACACTAAAAATATAGATTATTTTATTTCTATTTTGTCCTAAAGACCCATCCTCCAGCTTGCTTGCAGATATTTTATGACACAAAGTACTATAAATCAGTTTACAGCAATGGAATTTGTATCTACTTCCATTCCCAAGTCAGCCAGAAGTTAACAGAAAGTATAAAATAGACAGGCATCTATTTCAACACCAAATGTTAGCAGAGTGTGGAAGTATTTCACCAAGGATCAAAGAATAAGATAAAAGGAGCTGTACAGAATTTTAATGCATAAAGTAAGATACAAATATCTGTAGAGATTTTCTGATGCTTGAACCTGACTATTCCCATACCTTGCACCATCTATGACAAAGTTAATTTGTAAGTGTTGTGAAAAAACAATCAGCAAACCTTTTAATAGTCATTGTTCATTGAAAAAGAGAAAAAGAAACCAACAAATAGTGGTTTTCTCTAATTTGCCAACATCAACAGCTTGTAGGCTTACGGTGTGTATATTTTTGCTGTTGTTTTTGCAATAACAGCATCACTGCAATTTAGGGAAAGTTTATAATAAATATTGCATAAAATTTCTGTTCCTGAGTACTCTTTAAAATTGTTTTGGTAGAAGTTTTAAAAAAACCCAACCTGCATTTTTTTCCCCAAGATACAAAATAGGAATGTAACAACTCTTTCAGGTGAAACATTGATGTCTGTATTTCAAAGGATTTTCAAGGGAAAGAGCTAATATGATTCTGGTAAAAAAGTAACACTTTGTGGAAAAGTGGCGAAATACCCATAGGGAATGAAAAATGAATCCTCTACATGAATTTTCATAACAAGCATTTATAACAAATGGTTCAGCTTTAAGCCAAGTACTGTTAATTGTTTTTCCTTAGTATCCTGAGATCACAATTTTTAACTTACTCTCTGAGATCTGGAGACCAAACATTTGTCAGTTGCCCGATTTGTTGTGAAAATGTTATCTCTCAAGGGAAATGTTAATGATTCAAAATGTCTCTTTCATATTAGACTTCTTTTGCCACTGCTATAAATGTGTATTCCTATGAGTGGACACAAAATTATCTCAATGCTTAAAGACAAATATGTTTTGTGATTGAAGGAGAAAAGAATCTGAGAAGAACATTTCTGTCTGAAAGTGATCATTAATTATTAGCTTTTCCACTGGAAAAAAAAAAAAAAAAAAAAAAAGAAAGCCTTTCCCTTGGCTGATAATATCTTGCTTGGCAATGATTAACAATTCTCAATCCATAATAATTCTCAGTATTATAGTACTAAAGCCAGAAATGATTAGCACTTCCCAATATCACCATACTATATTTTGAGACATACAAAACTTTGAACAATATTGGAAATAACAATAATAATAGTTAGTCATTTAAAAAAAAATTCATTTTTTCTGTTGATTATGGAAAGCTCAGTAGGGGCCAGAAGACTTTTGGCAGAAATAAATTTTTTGAATTCCCAGTTCCTAGTGAATACATAACCACATACAAACCTGATCTTTGTGGAGTAAACACAGCACAACTTACCATACAGAGCAAGAAAACAAAGGTGTTTCTCTTACTTGCAGCTTTTATCTAGCACTTCTAGGAGTTTCAAATCTGTTCCCTGGCAAAGCTCTCAATATCATTTTGGGCAAATTGCTTAGGTCCAGACTCAAGCTTTCAAAGAAGATCTCAAGCTGAAGTTAAGTGCATAAAACTGTAATTGCAAATAATGTGACAAGTCTAATTGCATCAGACACTGATATTAATGTTGCCTTGGAACCCATTTTACTTTTGAGCATGCATAAAAGTCCCTCAGTCTTGACAGTCTGAGCACATGGCTGACATATTGTGAGGGCCAGAAAGACCTCTCCTTGCAGAGCTAAATCCAAAGGCATTCTCACACCATCCTCTTGGCTGACCAACAACACTGACCAAAAAACCCTCTACATCCAAGTATCTTACTCACTGCTACTTTCTTGCACAATCTTTAGTCCTTTTCTGCACAGTTCAACAGCTTTAATGGGAAGGAAAGAGCAGAGGCTTATTTTTCCTTTTATAATGGCTCATATTCTGGTTATTACAGCACCCTGAGAGCACAAGAAGTGCATCTGTCATCCATCAGGCAGGATAACTGAAACCCAGTCTTCCACGTCTCTCCTGTCCACCTAATCATTCAATGGATTAATTACCTTTGCTTTCGTTTTCTTATCTTTTAGGGTTTCTTTCCTTAACATTATCTTTTGGATCTTACCCTTAACTGCTCTGTTCTTACTGGGTAGGATCTGAAATGATCAGCCAGCTATGCAACATGCAACTCTTCCCAGCCATTTGGTGGTGAACACAGGTGTCAGATGGTGTTTTGGCCTCCTTTCTTCAGGCCTGACTAATGCACTCAAGCTGGTGATGCAATTTTCAGCAAACCCCAATCTCCATTCCTTTTTTTAAATCTGACTGAGCTTTGCTTCTTTTTCTCCAAATCTGAGGTAGTACAACACCATGAATTTGAGAGGCTAAATGTATCTAAGACTTTTCAATGCTTGTTCCTCATGATACTGGGTACAGAGGACAATACAGACTGGAATGAGCAGAAAAAATGAACAGGTTAGTTAGGCTTTTACCTGAAGTCATAGTCATAGTTTAGGTACCAAATAGATAAATTGCTTTGTTATTCTCCAAATAAATTGAAGGAAAATTTTCAGATGCTACACTCAGTATTTTTTAAAATAGAAAAATGTTAACAACCAAAGATCCAATTAAAGTATGCATAGACAAAAATATGGCAGGAGATACTGTTTACTGTCCATAGGTAAACTTAAAGGTAGCAAAAATTTGTCTGGAGATTGCATACGAAAAACAGACTCATTACTTGAAATATTAACTATTGCTCACAGTTTGAATTAGGACAACTTATTAATTTTTTTTTCATATGGTGAACAAGCTTCTTTGAACTATTTTCCTTTAATTTAGGCTTAATTTTACCTTTTTGTACAAGAGTTATGGGCAAATTTATTTAAAAGTTGTCCAACTAAAATCATATTGATATTCATTTTTAACCTGTACTGAACTACATGCTTGTTTGCTGCATAAATTATTTCTTCTTTTTGTTTTCATTTTGCATTTTTTCTTATGTTTTGAAAGTCCCCTATACCTTCATTGAGTCACTTTCCCTTTCCTTATCATTTGTGCCTTGAAATAATTTAAAAGTTGTGGTCATAAACTCTTAAGTCTTTTCATTTCATGTCTATATAATGAAAATTTATCTTTTTTCAGTCATGTCTAGAATGCTTGAGTCATTTTGATTAAGTTACATTCTTATATATTCAGGGGTTTTTTATTTCCTTTCTAGATATACCAAATCTCTTTTTTATCTGGTAAGATTTGTCTTATTGAAACCTGTAAAACTCATGTTCTTTCACAAATTTATAGTTTGGTTTGTCCATCCTGAAAGTAGAGGTTTAAATAGCAAAGCACAGAGTACATTTCTGAAGCACTGCTTCCAAAAAAGCAGATATAAGTGCTTGACAAATGGTAGAAAGTGGAGTAGCATTTCTTGATTACAGTTGGTCTCAACAATATCCCATTACTTCCATTGTGAACTGTAAAGGGTTTTTCTGACAAGGCATTGTGAGTGCTATAATAAAACAAAATTGCACAAGCAGTTTTCTGTGATAAAACTGTGTACCTTGTCTGTCTAAGGCAAGGAGTTTTCTGCATCAGTTTAATTTATTAGCAGAGACCAGCACTATAGAACAATTCAGTTAACAGGATATGCCTGCTTCCTGTCACACCAAAATTATATCAGGGAGCAAGAGGAGTATCTGTGGGGTTTCCCTAAATTAAATGCTTCATGCTGATTTCATGTTTTTTAATTAAATGCTTTGCCAGCCCTTAAGAGCGTATATACCCTTTTCTTTATTTTATATCCGAACACACAATATATAGGCCTAATTGCTATGTCCTAAAGCAGAAAACAAACCAAAAACAATTTAGAAATTGTGACCTCAATAGGCTGGAAAAAGTGCATTATTGGGGAAGAAGTGTTCTAAAAGATAATAAAAGACACAAGAGGGAACTGAAAGAGAAAGTAAAGAAAGGTCAAGAAAAGAGAAAGAAAAGAAAATTCTAAAGTTATGTTTAAAATAAAAGCTGTTTTACAGAAACATAAATTAGAATTCTGCATCTCTTTGAAGCCCTTCACATCTTCTGTGATATCACTTGAGACCATCCTGTGCTGGACTTCTGCGCAGGGGCTCCAGCTGCCCATGCTGCCAGCGGCTGCCCAGCATCCTGCACACTTGCACCAAACGCAGCAGCAGCCACTGGGCTGTCCGGACAAACACTGTCAAGAAGAGGAAAAGGACTGATAGAGAGGTAAAAGATGATTTGAAAAACTTGTCCAGATCAAACTCTAGAAGCAGAACTGTAGCATCAGCATAAAACTCTGCATGATGACACAAAAGGATTTCCCATTTTGCACAATATTGTCACGGTTATAATCAAGGAACTGTTCTGAGTTCAAATCCCTTCGGTGTTTGCTAGTACACTGCTTTCCCTTGGCTCTGGACCCAGGCCAACTTTAAGAGACTGTGCAGATTTCACTGTTTTCTGACCCTTCAGGAGAGAGGGACATGATGAGATTTTTGCCCATGGGAAGACTGTGTGCATTTTTCTATGTGTTCTTTTTCGCCCTGGTTGATTCAGTATATGTGCATGAAAGTAGATTGGTGGAGTCATTGGTGTTTGGGGGAGGTGGGGTTTTTTGTTTTTTGGGTTTTTTTTCTGTAGCTGTCAAAATCAAATAGGGCAATATGTAGGTGTTATTTCCAGCTCTTTATAAATAATAATAACAAAAATAATGAATCAGTTCATGGTGATACCTACTGCGTGCTTTATAATAATAAGCACAATCTAATGATTTATTTGCTTCAAGGGTTAAGAGCTATACAAAGTGCTTATTCTTAGAGTCACCTCACAAAGTATATTTTCTCAAAGTCTAAAGACATCTGTACCACAAGTAAAAAGTATTTCTCCAATTTCTTTATGCTGAATTTGATAATCAGATGACATCCAATATTAATCATCCAGTTTTTAATACAAACATATTTCGTTTAAAAATAATAAATTAAAATTAAGAAATGTTCATAATTACCGTGTATGTGAAAGTTTATTGCCCTCCACCATATCTATGAGACCTAATGCCAAATCAGCCAAATATAATCTATGGCTTAAGAAAACCTGACATGTGGTTAAAATACCTTGTAATGTCCTTGCCTGGAATAAAATATTAAACATTTTCTTCGTTCAGTGGAGAATTTTCAAATATCAGAAATCTGAAATACAAGAAATCTGAATTGAAATATTGGGGACTACTTCTCAACTAAGTACTAAGGTTTTTTTTTTTCTTTTTAAAGGCATGATGCATCTTCATATTTGTTTTATTAATATTTAAGCCTGTAACAGGACACTACAGTCAAAATTTTGGTTTTTTTGCTTAAAATCAAGAGAATTAGAGCACCTTACTAAAACAAAACAAAACTGAATCAAAATGAGCAAACCCAAATGAAAACAGAATAAAAACCCAAATAAGGTAAAAGTCACATGTAATCACTGCGCTTTAAAAACTGGATCTGGAAACCTCCATAACTAAGTTATCATTCACCTTGCTATATAATCACAACGTGACAATTCTTATGGAATCCTTGGTGCTGTATTTTTTTAATTCTATGGACACTTCTCCTCTGTGCTACAAAATACGTCTCTCTATTTATATGCATTCCATCAAATTGCTGTAAGATCAGTGCAGTTCCCATACTGCTCTTCATCCCACTGAGAGGCGTGTGAGCAAGCCCCCCACAGGGGCCGACCCATGACCTGTCAGGAGGTCCATGACCATCTTGTTTTCCAGTGCATTTCTTCACTCTTTGATCTCTTTTCAGGGACCTCGTTCAAAGTAACGGAGACATCAGACGTCTTCTATGCTTTAATTTCTTAAAACTTTAACACCACTAAAATACTGTGGAGAAAAAAACATTGAGTGAAGAGACATCTTTATATGTCACATATTTTTGTCCATCACACCAGTGAAAGCAATTAAGCAAAATTTTAATGAAGGCTAGACCCTTGGTCTCAGCTCTTTCATGACCTCTACTTTATCTGGTATCTTTCTTGGATGTGATGTGTGTACATGTACAGCTCTCTTCTCCCTGGAGAAGGGACAGCTTGGGGGCACCTCATCAAAGCCCACTACTTTAGAGGTGGATACGGAAAGGTCAGAGGCTCTTTCTTCACAAGGAGTCACATGGAGCAGCAAGGGGCAACATGCACAAGTTGCACAAAGAGAAGTTTTATCTTGACAGAAGAAAGACATTTTTACAGTTGTTCACTGGAACAAACTGCCCAGGAATGTGATAAAGTTCCCCTCACTTGAAGTTTTCAAGATGCAATTGGACAGGGTGCTAGATAATTTTGTCTAGAATCCTTGTCCCACAAAAACTTGGCTAGGTAATCTTTCAAGGTCCTGAGCTACTCTATGAATTTGTAATTGTAAATATGCTTTTTGTATTAAATATATTCATTCTGTGGTACAGAAACAAGACACTAAAACTTAGTTAATTTTTCAACTATTTAAAACTAACAAACCTGGAAGTTTGTCATATTTAAAGTATAGTTTGAGGATAAGATCATCATTGATTGAATAGACAATGACATTTCTGAATTACTCTTCTGAATAGTCATAATCTTAAATTTATTTCACTGTCAAGCAGAGCCATAATCTTCTTTCTTTCCTTGAGCAAAATTCTGCCAGATATTGAGTATTCTTAGATGGTGCCTAGAATTTTCAGTTCTTACCAAGGAGGTTGAGTGTGCTCTTCATTTAACAGGTTTAGACGTTATGTGAATTAGTAGTATTCCTTCTTAGTTTTCACTCTCTCTCTTTCCTCAAAATACTTAGTTTTTTATGGAATCAGATTAAGTCACATCAGTCAATTGCACCAGTCATACAAACTGAAAATTTTATTCAGCAGCAGAATTAATCATTCATAAGGGCATTGTTTGGTTTTTTTTTTCTTACAGCTACCACAGGTCAGCATTTCACAGTAACTGCATGATAAAATTTCACGTGACAAACCTTGGGTTTTTTTTGTCAGTGCAAATTTATGATGAATACAGATAATTTTAGGGATATTAATAGAAAATTCTCAGTTGCTATGTAACAGATGTTATCTTAATCTCAGCACATTTAGACGGCTCATGGATGACAGAAATCTAACTGATATTATAGAAGTTTACTACTTTGGAGACAGTACACAATAGTACTTTTCAATGCCAGGTGAATAAAAATAATACATTGCTCCACTAGTTTTGGGAAAATATGCTTTTTCTGAACAACGAGCAGAGCTGGATGAAAGAGGATTTGTTACAGCTATGCTAAAACTTCCTTTATTAGAAACATGAATTCTAATAAACCTGAAAGAAGCAAGACGGTACTTGACAAGTGACATATTTTGTAACTTACTTGATCATAAGTATTCAGAGAGTTTGTGGTCCAAAGTCTGCAAACTTTTACTCTTGCCAATCTTTTTCTAAAAGGAAACCAAAAAACCCTCAAAAAATCCCAAACCAAAACCAAAACAACAACAACAAAAAAAAAGATAAAAAGATAAAAAGAAATAATATATTCATATATTTGATGGTCAGGCCTCTATTTTCCTGCATTTGAATATCAAGGCTTTGAATGATACCATAAAATTGGTACTTAGATACATATTAGCTAATACCGAGCTCTACTTTAAGGTAAAAATCTGTAGGGTAGAGAAAGCATTAGGTATGCTATTATGTTAAACAACAGGTCTCTGAGAAGTCCTAAGGGGTGTCAGGATCTCTATGAAAGTGTTTCATATAAACATACAGGGCTGATCCTCTCAGTGTGATTTCAGAATCATGTCTGTTTCTGTAGCTTCCACTGAACAATGCCAGGAAATAAGTACACTGAAATTTACATTATGTGCAAAATGTTATTTTTAAAACTCTCTGTTTCAATGAGAATATGTAACACATTCCAATTATTTTGCTCTTCTCTTTGTGAATCATGTGCAAGGGAATGGGTCCAACCTACAGAGATCTTTACCCTCTAAGGTTCCATGCACCTTTGCCATAATTCAGCAAAGATATTTCTAGCACTGGAACTTCAGAACTCCTGAAAACAACTAAAAACTCCTAAAATCATTGATGTCTGTAATCTTCAGAGGCAGAAGAGGCTTATTAAGAGTTAGGATGGAAGGAGAGAGAAGGAAAAAATGAGCAGAGTTTTCGTGTGTTGTAGATTGCCACTGGATTAGCTTTTGGTATGAAGATATTCTTCCCCTCCATTGAAACTATTTTCCTCTTTTCAGGGAGTATGTCATGAGAAAAATCAGCCAGCATATGAGCAGTTTTCTTTTTTGGAAACCAAAATTATACTCTTTTTATGGGGAGGGGACAGTGAAGTCTTAATGATCAATGGAACCTCTAAATTTTGCTGGACCGAGATCAAGTTTGGTGGAAAAGTTTAACCTGCAAAGTTACAGTTCCCAGTACTAAAATTAATTTCAACTTTTTCTGTTCTGCTCACAGAGTTTATCTGGGGTTTCCTTACTTAAAGAGTTTCTCTACTCAAATGTATTATTTTGTGTTCCAGTAAAATGTAGCCTTAGAGATCAGATACTTTC
>VWZW01000749.1:15269-28468 GCA_013397115.1 Edolisoma coerulescens | reverse complement strand
AAAAAAAAAAAAAAAAAAAAAAAGCAGTTCCAAAACTCTAGCTATCGCTGGTACATAATGAGGTAAAGCTTGAGCTACTGTACTCAAATTTTACTGAATCGAGATTAGAAATTAAAACAAACAAACAAACAAAAAAACCCCACCAAAATCTTGATTAATTTATTTCAGTGAAAAACCTATACAATAATTGTGTAACATGCACTCATTTAGAATGTGAAAGTTGATTATAAAAATGTGTTTTCATCACCATAATACCTGTATTCCGTCAAATGTCCTTGGAACTTGGGTGTACTGTGAACTACATGTGTCAGACTTTTTTTCTTTGGCGTCTCTGAGGATTTGAAAATGGAAATTAATTGAAGCTTACACACAACATTTTCTGTTGAGCTACTCAATATGTCTGAGTGACATGATGGGATAGCATCCATTTTTCTAAAGTTATCCATTAAATAACCCAATTTGACTTGAACACAGTGTATTTTTTTATTACTAATCATGATTTCTCTCCTTGACTATATAACCTTACTACATTAAGAGACTCTGCCTTGTGCAATTTAAATGTCTCTCTGCCTCCAGTAAGAGGACAACATAAAAACATGAATGTATGCTAATGTCAGGGTCCATGAATATAGAAAGTTACACTGTTTAGAGATTTATGTCTAGGAAAACTGCCAACTTTAAATAGCTGATGAACTTCTATGCTGTTATTACTCAAAGGAAAAGAAAGAGCTGTGGATGCTGAAAGCTGGGTTGCAGAGAGATTTTCCAGCTTTCTGCCTCTGTCTGTGAGAGAGTCTTTACTTTCTCACAGACACTGGCAGAAAACAGAAGTTTCTGTGAACTATTCCTTTTATCTTGCAGGTGCAGGGTTGTTGTGATACTGACTAGAGAAATATTTTGAAATGGGTGTTGTAAGATCTAACCAATCATTCTAAGGAGGTGGATGGTCAGGGACCAATGGCCTTGCGCCGTTCAAGCAAAGATATAAAACCAGTTTTTAAATTAAATAAATAATTCCTTTTCTCCTTGGCCTGGAATCAGTGTCGATTCTCGCCGTTCCTGGTACAACAGCGACAAAGAGCTAATTAAAAATTTAAAATTTCCTTTGTTAGGCATTTTGTTATTTGATTAACTTAAAGAAAAAGCTGTGTCATAAAAAGGGCAGATTAATCAATGGTTAAAAATGTAATACATTTTCAAGACTAAAGCATTGATTAGGCATTTTTATGCCTATTATCATGGATAGGCCATTGGTGAGTATTGTATCATAATTCGCTTGATTCATGGTATTGTATAAAACATGTTAATTTCACAATACATGCTGGCTTAAGACTGTGGGTGTTCATGTGAATGTACCCATCAGCATATTTGCTAACTTTAGGTCTTGTTTCAGTAAAGATCTGGTATTTCCCCCATTTCTGCAAATGTTCAGATCTATGGCTTTCCATTCCTGGAACTGAGCTGAACAGTTTGCCTGTTGGCTGTTTCTCTTCAACAGGATGGTCACTTCTGGACCATCAGTTCTGGAAGAAGTATTGGCCTATCTCTTTCTAGAGGGATGTCCTTTAATGTGACGTTGTTTTATAACACTATGAGCAGTTGCTAGAATGAAGGAGAGTGCGAAAGAATAAATGTACAAACATAATAAGGGGCTTCTATCTAAAAATATTTATTCCAGCCCCTCAATAACAGTTAGAAGTTGTTTGCAGTCTAGCTTCTGAAAATAGCTATGTGATTTTGTTTATTTCAATCGGACTATTGAAATCAGGTGCTCCTCAATGTGAATAATGACACAGTCTGGGCTTAGGCAGAGTGATATGAATTAAAATTTTGTAAAAAATATCATTTGTCATGGAAGACTCCATCACATCGCACTTCAAAAAAGCTGATATGCAGCAGATATGATGTGGCAAGTTCTGACCATCTCAGGGATCCAAGCCTCACAATGCCTGAAAGCAGGTGTTTTGTTTAAACACAGTGGCTCAGAACACAGACTTGTGGTCTTCCTAGGATTGCTCAATAGAGAGGGAAGCACCTGTGAGGAACAATTCAGAGATCCTAACAAAGCACCTCTCTCACTGACTGTATGCCTCTGTAAGGCTACTTTTAGGAGCTGCTATATCTCTTTCACCCTCTGTCTTTGGCCAAATAATTCTTATGTGCTTCAATTTTTGTTATCTTATAGGAGCTTTCTGGGTTTCAGGGGGTTTGGTTTAGGCATTTTGCCTAGTTTTTTTTCTTTTCACTTCATTTTGAGGGAAAAGTCTTGCTTTGTGACATGTTTAAGAAGAAATTATTTCCTTTTAGATTTGCCAATCAAATTTTAGTTGAGGCAAAGTTGACATCTATCCAGGAAAAAACCAACAACAAAAATCAGTGACATTTTCTGCTAAGTTCTGCCTTCAAGAGGATTTGAATCTGTAACAGCTTTAGAATATGTAAATGATCTCTGAAAGCTTTAGAACACATAAATGAAACAAGGCATCAGGTCACCAATTCACTGGAACAGGTATTTTTTCCTCTCTTCAGCAGCATGGAATTTTTCTAACAATAAAGTTGTAACAACTCTGGAAATAATCTTTAATACATAAAATTGTGAAATACAAATTCTATGCTGCTATCTCAGAGAAAGGCAGATCATTTCATAAATATTAAAAACTAAATGGCAGCATCCAGTTTAAACTAAACTGAACAAAGACATAGGCCTATCCTTGAAAGAGAGGTAAAAATGCAGTATTGTAAGAAACATATGCAGTATCAATAAATCTTTTCTTGTAATCTTGACTTTAGTACAGTGTAGAGTTTACCTGAAAATCAGTCTGTTTGGCATTTTTATTACTGTTGTGCAAATGGAAAGAGAGTAAATGAGCCATTGTCTGCCTTTACTTTCTGTGTAGAGTAATGTTTCATTTTTCCATTTGGCTGTTTTTGTTGTTTTAGGTTTTTTTAATCACACAGAAGCTTACCCCTTAGTATATTTGAGACTGCAAGTATTAGTTATGGCAGATTTCTGTTCTACATCCATGGAAACTTCCCTACTATAGTATAAAAACTACAACAAGCTGAGCTGGTGTAAATAAAATTTGGTTTAAATGCTTACTGAACACAGTGTAATGAAACACCCTGTGGCAGTTCAGGAATGTCAAGTTACAGAATGTGCCTACCTGGTAGAAGGCATAAATAATTGCTATATTGCCCGTCCTTTCCCCTGCAACTATTTGGACAGAAGATTAAGAGATCTAAAAGAAAGAAAAGGAAATAACAAACTGCACATAATATGATCGAGTACTTTTTTGTGCGTGTTTAATGTTAAAGCAGCATCTATCTTTCGTTATTGTGATCTATTTTGGGAGGAATTATGTTTAAATGGGGGTTTTGTGAACATGAAATCATAGTGTATCCCTTGTGCACCATGTCTGAAGCAGACAGCAAGCTTAATTGGGTGTGGTTCAATTGTTCAAATCCATCTGGACAAACTAAATGAATATTTTCCTTCTGGACATGTTAAGAAAAATAAGCTAATAATATTTATCCTTTAATGCAGAAGAAAATTGTAAGCTGATGGAGTTTTGCTCACAAAAACTGTTTTTATTAAAATACAAGTATTTTTGCCTCAGAAACAAGAGACTTTTACTTGATTTGATAAATCAGGTTCTCTGAAAGAAATTATCATTGGTAGTTTTTACTGACATATGTCTTCATAATTTCAACTCCAGAATTATGGAATTTAAAAGACAATATTTTAAAGATGAGAGAGCAAATACACTTTCTGATCTTTGCCTCTCTCAAGAATGGCTTAGGCCTTCTCTAAATGATAAAATTTAAATTAAATTTTAATCCTGTACATTTACAAAAGGATATTTTGCCAGGCTCAGCCTTTGTACTTGAAGAAGGAATCTCTTAAGCAATGTGTAAGAGAAGAATTAAATTTCCTAATGGTCAAGAAAAAGCTACAGGTAGTCAAGTCAAATTACATGAAAGAGCAATTACTTGATACATAACTGATACAGTTAAATCCCATGCCTGAATAAGGGACTTAGATGTACATGAGCTATGAAAATGTTTTAAAATATTTTCTCTCATAGTTTTTACTAATCTTCTATAAGATGTCTTCTATTTATTTCATAGAATCTACATTTATATCTCTTTGTATAAGGAAAACTGTTAACTCATACTCAGAAAAAGGCAGGTGGTCATTTGTGATTGGCATTAACACATGCCATGTTTCTTCCTGTAGTTAAAAGGTAACCAGTGCAGTACAACGCTGATAAATAATAACACAGGGTTTGCTAAATCCAGTTCATGTTAATGAGTTACTTCACACATGATATGTATGCCGTAATGTCACAAAACTGTGTAATGAATGGTAGCTAAAGGCCTGAAAAATAAGAATGTATCTTTATTGACAGTGGGATTATGGTTTCTCACAGAAATCAAGGACTGATTCCTGTTTTAGCTTTGATGATCATACCCTCCCTCTCTTCCTCTCCCCTCCATGATCACCGTGAAGTGGTTTTCAAACATGTCAAGAACAGTACATTTTGCTATACAGGTGTTACTGTTCTTAGGGTGAAACTAATTTCCATTTGAAACATAAATTCAATTCAGTGTCTCCCTATTGTTGATGAGATATTCTGGGAACACTTATTTATGGTAATATCAATTACTTTTAATTAAAATGTATAAATCAATTGTATAATTTAGGGCCAGTATATATCTGAACATAATATACCTGGGAATTTATTTTAAGCTGCTTCATTTTCCTCAAAATATCCTCTCCATCTTTGAATCTTTCCATATGATTAGGAGCTGAGCAGGAAATCAACAGAGACAAGGCCCAAGTCAGTTGTCACCTGACAGAGGTGACAGAACTTTCTGATGGGGAGTATGTGTGTATACCTGCATTTTTGGGTTTCTTTCTTTTTTTTTTTTAAATATATTTTTTAAATTTTAGATATTAACTTAAAAATTTGAGCCAGAGTAACATTTGTGTCAAGATCAGAGCTTTCCCCTTGTCCTGCTTCCTGTGCAGCATAGCAATCCAATATCCTTTGCCACGGGGATTCAGAGAAACTGTACGTGAGACACATTTCTGTATCCAAGCAGACAGACAAGCAGAATGAGCTGGCATTATTTTCACTTTTCTCTTTTGCCTCAGGACACCTTGTTCTGGTAGATCCAGCCCGGGAACACAGAGCCTGCCATGTGCCCTGGGAGCAGCAGCTGTGGGAGGAGCTCTCTTCCAGCTCATGGAAGAGGCAAAGTTCCCTGAAGTAGCTGGGAGAAGTCATCACACAGACACCACCAGGAACGATGCTTAGGGGCTGTTCCTAGGCCTGAGAGGAGTAAAATGTCTGTCCAGTCTACCTGGTTACAAACAGCAGCCTGAGTGGAGTTCTGACTTCTTTGTCCCCACTGACAACCATGTAAAGTAGAGGAGGACTTGCCTCTGAGCTCACTTCGGTTTGTGAACTGTCAGCAGTCACTGTGGGATGCTTCCAGAGTAGTTCTCTGAACTACCTCTGCCCTGTTTCCTACGGAAAAAGAGCCACAGAGCGCTCCACTCATGCACCTGCCACATCAAACATATCTCTACTCTCTTCTGGTTTTCTTTTCTTCCAAATAATGCATCTTTGGTTTGTTTTTAACTTACATCAAGGTCTGATACATATTGTTATGACATTGTTCCTGTTCTGTTGTAATTTTGAAAAATTAGAAGTTCAAGGCAATTGAGGAAAAAGATGGAATTCCCTTTCAATTCTTCAGGTCTGCAGGAGTTAGGAGTATAACAAATGCAAAAATCATATATTTGTTAAACCTTTTTTCATGCAGATGTTAAAGTGAAGCTGCTGGGGAAAATTCTTGAATACCTATAGTTAAAACTTGAGAGCCAAAAGAGTGAATACACTGCCTAAATATTGCTACTGTTATCCAACAATGCTGTGGAAGACATGGCAGGAAGTCAGATTTCCTGATTACAATTCCAGTGTTCTATGTACCAAAATTCTGTGAAACAAAGAACTCACATCATAATGTACTGGATCCATGAAACTTCTTGAAGAACAACGTCTTTCATAAATAGTATCTTTAATTCTATTTCACATACTCTGCCGCTATCAGTGTTGTACTTAATCATGTCAAAGTTGTAGCATATTATGATTTTGTATTCTGTGTTTCTGTGTCTAGACATGCTACATTGCATTGCATTTTATATTAAGAAGATTTACTATGACAAGGCTTCTTATGAAGCAATTAAGCATAGTGCTGTGTATCATAAACATGAAGTGAAAAGTCAGAAAAGTGGCATGTTACATCAAAAACATGTACATGCACTTGCCAAACAACCAGTCTGGCTAAGAGAAGATAGATCCTTTAAAGCATTTTTCTATCTGTAGCTTCACAGGCACTGAAAATTCAATATCAGAAATGACCTGTGATCTTGCTCAATCACCATCATTTCTGGCCATCAAAACGAACTGTGGTTATGATGAGAAATGCTGAATAATAAATTATAAATGAACATTATTCAGAATGACCCCTCTTAAACGTATCCTGATGTTTCAACATGTGTCTGGCCATAGGCAGTGCTTAGAAGTTCGGAGTAAAAGCGGTAAAAGAGAAAAACTTCTTTTTTTTAATTGGCACAAATACCTGAAGCCAGCTGTGAAGCAACATCAGATGTGTACCTGTCACCATATGTACCAGCAGCACATAGATGTGAATGTTCACCCAGATGTGTAAATTGACCCATCATGGAGACCAGTGCAGGAGTCCTTCAAACAGCCAGAGAAGCAAATCCAGAACATAACTGCATCTACAGTTTAGCAAATAGACTTTCATGAAAAAAAAAATCAAAATAATTACATACTTGAGTTTGAGAGCAAGCAATATAATTGAATGTGTTCATTTTTTTTCTTATTTGATTGTGTTCTATATTTATATTATTTTGTTCACTTTAATATTTTTTTATTCTGTGCAGAAAATAAGTCATCCTTTGCTCCTGGTTGCCGTGAAATATTTCTTCTCTCTGCACACTTCTGTCTGTGGGTCTGGATCTTCCCAGATTCATTTAGTCATCAGCCCTGAACTTTTACAGTGGCTGTTAGCGCACTTCAGCCACAGAATAAAAAGATGATTTCATTTGCTCTTAAAAATAGTGTTATGCTCCATAAGAGTAAAATCTTTTGTAGAAGGCAGTTCATATCTCCTTATGGCATCTGTAATACTTTACAGCTGTAACAATTTTGCTTTCACCTGGTGAAAAAGCCTGCTGGGTGACCAGGATTTTGTAATGAAACAGTATGCCAATAAACAAGAATTACAGTTCAGGGGGAAAAAAGCCCCAAAAACAACAACACCAAAAAAAACCAAACCAAACAAACAAACACCAAAACCCCAAACAAACCCCAGAAAAAAAACCTACCCCTAAAAAACCCCAAAACCCAACCCAAAAAACCAAAACCCAAAAACCACCAAACAAAAACCAACCAAACAAAAACCCCACAAAACAAACAAAGAAAAAAAAAACCAAAAAAACACCTCTCCCCTCATCCCCCCCCAAAAAAAACACAAACCCTGAATAATCTAGGTATAGTATATTAGGCAGACTTTTCACTGCAGGTGGAAAAGATGTTCCAGAGACACAAAATTGGCAATATGGACTCTAAAAGCTTAAAATAAAAGAAGTGATTTGTGAAAAAAAAATGATTTTTTACAGAGATTAATTCTGTCTGAAAAATGCTTACTTCCCACCTTAGTAAGATCAGAAGTCTTTGAAACTCTACATACTAGAGCCTTGAAAAATCAAATGAAGATTTTAAACCCATATTTTTTTTATCCCTGGTTATCACTTCTTATCTGATTGCTTTGAACTGGTAAGGTAATGTTATATAAAGAATAGGGTTTATCTAATGTTTCAGGAATACCAGAAATCCTTCCCAAAACAGCAGACACCTACAGCAGCAAGAGTTATTAAGAAAGCAAAAGGACATCTAGTATGAATGATGAAAATGCCTTTACTCCCGTGAGCAGCAGGAAGTTGCATGCAAGGACTACACTGCCAATATGCTATTGACTCCCAGCAGACAGCACAGTAACAAGGGAAATGTAATATAAGTAACCTACCTGGACTTCAGAAAGTTACCTGATATGGCTGCTCATGGGATATTATTTTCTAAATCAGGGGTTAGAAAAAGAGTTATAAAACACAGAAATAGCAAGGGAGTCAGATTGTGGTGAAAGGACAGATGGCTGGCTGACAGGAGGTGACCAGGACAGTTTCTTAAGTTTGGGGCTTGAAATTTATCATTTTTAGTATTTTTATTATTGGCCATGACACAGAAAAAGAATTAGACTAATAAAATCTGCTGACAACATAAGGCTGTAATGTCCTCTCCAATGGGAAAGGGGATGAGAAAACCACACAGACAGAACTAGATGACCTTGAAGACTGAAGTATTACAGATGGGATGAGGTTCAGAGAATAATAGAATCCTTTAGGTTAGAAAAGACCTTTAAGATCATCGAGTCCAACCATTAACCCTGTACTGCCAAATCCAGCAAAATTCAATATTATTATGTGGAAGGTTGTGCACATGTGGACAAACAAGAAACATTGTTAAGCTCATCAATTGCAAGTGTCAGTGAATCAGGAAAACCCATAAAAAATCCTTAGCAATAGGATAATTATAAATCTGAAATAGTGCAACTGTACCATTATATATATATATGTATGTGTGTTTATTTGTATTTTACTTATACATATATCATATCTGTAAAACTATATACAGTAGTGAATCAGTTGTTGTGTTTCAAGCCTAACAGGAGACTATGCCATTGTTCAGGTGTTAAAAATTAATATGAACTGGTGCATACATCCAAAATCCAAACTGTTGTGGACTGACGCACTATCTGTAGCTCTTAAAATATTTGCTGTATTATCAGTATAACCACATACAGAGCTGAGTTCTCACGTTACTGTTCAAATTAGGACTTCTAATTAGTACTGTTCTGTGTGTCACCTGCAGATCTCTGAATACAGGCTGATATGGTTTTTGTATATAGTGATGATCATTTGTTAGCAAAAAAAAAATCAAACCTCTGTAAGGATACAGAGAAAAGCTAGTAAGATCATCAGGGAATGAGGAAGCTATGGTAATGAAAATTAGCAAGCAACACAAATACTAAAGAGACTAAATCTAATAAATAGATTGGGGCAATAAAACTCCAGGGAGAGAGAACTATTTAAGATTAAGAACAACATTGGTACAGCTCAAATGGGAATAAATTGGCCATGAGGAATTTAGGCTGATAATTGGAACATGATTTAAAGCCACAAGAGTAATAAATTCCTGTAACAGTGTTCCATCAGGAGAAATGGGAGTAAAAAAACCATAAAGCACTTTAAAGCTGCAGTTTCACCAATGTATGGCAGAAGTCATGTGAGGGGGATGTTTGGGGAGCAAGAGACTGAGCCTGACCCAACACACTTTTCATTTTAGGTTGTTGGGAGTTCAAATCTCAAGGCTTAAGTGCTTACCTGTCTTTACCTGAACTCTGAAGAGTAGGATCCAGGTCTCTTGACTTTTCATTTCCAAACTTTCTGCTTAGCAGAATAAAACTTCAATGAATCCTTTTGGGTCCAGGCTGTAATCAATGAACACAGGCATTGCAAATGAGTCTAAGGTATTTGTGTTCTGGTTTTGTTCAGAGTTGACACTGCTAGGAGTCAGCAGTTTGCCACTCATCTTCCCTCACTTTTGGATACTGTCAGACTTACTACAATAATTTACTCATCTGACACTTCATCAGTTGTCAAATAATTATTTAAGCAGGAGAAAAACAACTCCCATCCTTAAATTATTAGCCAGAAATTAGAAGGATGCTGCCTGCCCATGCCTGTGTAAGGACTATGATAATTAATATGTACTAATTGGTAAGAAATGTTAGTTACTTCTACAGAAGCAGTAGTTTAACTAAATGGAGCATGGCTGGAAGTACTGGCTAAAGGAGCAATTGACAAGGCTGGTCCTTTTGCCCTTGCAATATATTCTATCTTCTGCATAGGTGTGCCCATTGTGTGAATCTCTGCCCTCAGTCAGCTGTTTGCTAAAAAAACAATTACTTGCCATTGATCAGCATCTGGAACATACATAATTTTCTAAGGGTACAATAACGGCATTTATCACATTTATCAGGTATTGCAAATGAATTACAACTCATAGGGGCTTTGCCACATGCTTCTTATTTCTCTGTATGCAGAAAGCATTACAA
This sequence comes from Edolisoma coerulescens, assembly GCA_013397115.1. Classification (NCBI taxonomy): domain Eukaryota; kingdom Metazoa; phylum Chordata; class Aves; order Passeriformes; family Campephagidae; genus Edolisoma; species Edolisoma coerulescens. The sequence continues at coordinate 18,196 of VWZW01000749.1, read as the reverse complement.
ATACAGCCTTGGGTACTGACCCAGGTCATGCATACAATGTGAACATTGTTCCAAGAAGCCGGTTCCAGCTCAGACATATTGTCTCCTTTGGTATATATTGCAAATGTTACTGTAGAAGTATGTTTAAAGTGCAATGACAAATGTTTAAAAACTAGAAAGCACAAATTTGATTTGGGCTCTTTACTTGTGCAGTATGACAGTGTATTTAAAAACAGGTTCACATAGATTTTCTGCATCTTTGTGTTTCATTTAAGTCTCAGGGTACTCTCTGAAGATGAAATAAATATATTTTGTCAGACCCTAAATATACAGACTAATCCTATCTCTCCTTTTGAAAAAATGCTTAGCTGTGATAGAGAAAGATATGAAAACCTCTAATTTTCTGCTTGTGTAATTCTCGTCTCCAGTATAATTTAATAGTTGAACCTTAAAATAATTAAATTATGTAGGAATTCAAGTCAGGTAAAGTGCAGTAAAACAAGCTACTTGCATGTTTAGAAACACATATGCTGGTAAGATTTGCTGAGATCAGGATCTAAAGCAATTTATCTACTTTGTTCAATGAGGCTGAAGAACACGCGTGAAATAAGATTCAGGTTGTATAACAGAAGCAGATTTCAGGATAATATTTTTCTTTTGTTTTTATTTTATTATATTTCAGCACCTAATTTTAACTTTTATATAATTTGCTTGGTGTTCAAATAGCAAACTGAATTACAGGTTTGTAAGCAATCAGATTTCTTATGAGATTAAGTCACAAGCTATACCAGTTCAACACATATCTAAAAAGAAATGTTTGTTGTTCATTTTTTTTGATAGAAAATTTGTATAGGAATTAAATTATACTATAAAATGAAGTTACACCATAATTTTCCTTATGCTTTTAATTTTAAACATTTCATAAAAAGAACACATTTACAATACGACCTAATTAATTTAGAAGCTATTTCTTGAAAAATGTCTATAACAGCAACAGATGGCAAGAAGAAAAAGAACAACAAAATCCTGTTTTGAATATCATCCAATTTGACAAAGAACCAGCTGCTATAATAAGTGGTGTCAACATCTAAAATGTACTTTAAAATGAAACTCACTAAGATCCATTAAATGCAGAATGCTTTAAGGAATAAAAGTTCATGGTTTGTTCTTGTTTATAACTATGCTACCTACTATTTTCTATATTTTCTGATGACTGTCAACACTTGTCATATTAGTAAGGACAGACAGATGGAAGAGTAATCATACCTACTTTTACAAACAAAAATAAAAGTTGTGTATACTGTATGTGATATAGACCAACATAGCCAAAGCTATAACCTAATTTCGTCTCATGACTTCCTTTCTTTATGAGCTGATTAGAAAATGTGTTTCAGCTGCTTTTAAAAAATTCTAGCATGTCTTTTCTTTATAGCAAAGGAGCTTTTAGAAGCAGGCATTCAAAACACAGGTTTAATTTTTTCCAGTTGTTATTTCTATTGTATTATCTGATACAATTCATATTTGTATTACGATAGGTGAATGCTTAGTAGTTTGGTTTTGGCTTTACACTAGAGCCTGAATAAAGCAGTTTACTCTCCTTCTGTTACGTTTTATTTTAACATCCTTGGGCTCTGTCAGGATATTGAAAAGTTTGACTGGAGGGAAATCACATTTATTTTAACATCAAGAATTCTGTCATGGCCTTTAAAGTACAGCTCTGTACTGGGAGTTGTGTCCCAGAGGAAGCTCAGGAGCCATAAAAGCCCTCTAATCCAAAAGCAAAGAGGAAAACTCTGCCTAAGCCTCAGAGAAAGATATCACTGCTGTGTGTAGCAGCCCATTGCTGGGCAGGAGCAGGGACTGCTGACAAATGCACAAAGGCAGTCAAACTCCAAACATGCTGGATGCCCTGTATGGAAAGGATCACCAATTCCCACTGCAGGTCAGTAACAGTCCTGGAAATTCAAGGCACATATTTTGATTCTCATCCTTAGAAGTGATGCAACGTTGACTATCTGATCTTTCTTTGCCTGTTTTACAGAAGATGGTAGAACGGGGATTACATAGGGACAAAAAAATGCTCTGTTTCACTCACATATGTGCTGCAGAACATGGCTTAGCCTTTGTTTTTCTACAAATTAACAACAGCAATCATGGAAGGACAAGGCTGCTTTCAGATCTTATTAGCAGGCCAAATTCCAAAGTCAAATTCTACATCTAAGGGTTTCAAATCAAAATGTGAAACAAAACTAGTTTGGATCACCAAAAACGAAGACAAAAATCAGAAAGAGCTACCAATTTTTCAGGAATTTTACTGAAGATGAAGAGAAAGAAAATTAAAACCAGAACAGGAGATGTTACTCTTTCCCCCAGTCATAGAAAACAGCCTCTGAGAGCCTCTCTATAGCAGCTCTTCCCAATTTCTTCTTTCTCCATCAGCTACTAACTGACTGCACTATCTGAACACTGCACTACTGACAGTCTGCACAGATGCAAAACTAGCTGGAAACTTTCAGAAAAAACAATCACTATGAAAGATGTCACTTTATTTTAAGACAAAAATGTTGCATTTCAAATATTTCCAATTTAAATTGTGCCTGGGAGCATGGACATCAGTAATTTCTGGGCAGCCCTCTTGTGCTTCCTTTGGGTGGAGAGACCTTTATTTTTATCTTAGAGCAACCACCATACAAACCCAATGTCACCAGGCAAGGAGCACACAGTTACAGCAGTGTTGTCTCTCAGCCTTGCCACGGGTTGGAAGCACCTACAGAGCCATGAGAACCAAAGGTATGATGGTGTTCAGGCTCTTTGCTACAGAAACCAGGAGCTCAAGCCTCGGAAGCCTGTGCTAGGCTTAAGGTCTGAGAATCCCTCTACATATCCTTCCAAACAGCATTTCCTAGTCAAGTTCGGATATCCTAATTAGCCATTCACCTCACATTAAT
>VWZW01000749.1:811-15263 GCA_013397115.1 Edolisoma coerulescens | reverse complement strand
AAAAAAAAAAACAAAAAAAACAAAAAAAAAAAAACAAAAACAACAACAACAACAAAAAAAAACCCACAAAAACCCACCCCCAAAAACTCAATAGATTTTTTCTATAAACTGGAGGCAGGAATTTTGTTGCCAATCTGTTTTCTAAAAATTCTGTTAACCAAGAATTTTTAGAAGATTGTGTTTCAAGCAGATTAAATCATCACCACTATTTCCTTTGTACTGAAAAAAAAAAATAAATTCTAGTAATCTGTACAGAAATGTTTTCTTCAATCTAACATACTGCTTTATATGCTTACAGATACATACCCTTGGGATTTATACCAAACTGAGTAATGGAGAAGCAAAAAACACTTGCATATCTTGTCTTTAAAATTATGGAGAAGATTTGTCTTGAAGACAAGAAAGAAGTCTCAATTATTCAGTGTAAAAAAGGGAACAAAGGATCTGGAAAGAGTACATCAAGGATAATGCAAAGAAGATGCATACTGTGTTGTAAGACTCTGCTCTGCAGACAGACTGGGGAACTCAGAATTTCCTGGGCTAATGTTTCCTCAAGCAAGTCCACATGATGCTTTTTCAAAATCCATACCTAGTCACACCAGGTTTGATCTGCTTGGAAGGCTCATGCATGAAAAGGGTGTGGTCATTGCAAAATTTGTGTCACTTTATAGAGATTATTGCCATTTGCTGTGAGCAGCTATCTGGCACAAGGAGACAGAGATCAAGCTAAAGAACAAGTGAACTGATCTTTAACTTCATAACCAAAACTAATGGCATGATTTTGATAACTTTCTTGATTGTGTACTCGCTTTCCTTATTTTCGCTGGCTGGAATAGCCATTCAAATTATGTCAAATAAAAATAGTTCACCAAATACAAGTACAGGCAACCAAAGCATTTTGCACTTAGGCAAAGTTATAAGAAAAGAAAGAATTACTGCAGAACAAGAATAAGTGGTGAAAACTCGGCCTTAGTGGAAAAGCATAAATTTTTCTCTGCTCCATTCCTTTCAGTTGCAAACACAGCATCCCCCTCTAAGTCAACTCCCAAACTCTCTTAGAGAAGTTAGTGACTTTTCCTGACAAGAACAAGTGAGAGAGCACCAGTGGGATTCTATGAAAGATGTGAAATCTCTTTACTACAGGTACTTGGGGGAATTCATTATCAGCTTCATGCCTTTCCTCTAACAACAGTCTTCCTTCAGCAGAGGGAATCTTCAATATACTGTTGAAATTGTGGTAGGTCCCTCAGTGACTGAGTGCCATACACTCTGAGCCACTAATTGAAATACCATTTTAACCAATCCTACCAGAGGTGCTTTGGTTCTCAAGTTGATACCTCAGTAATTATCATAGGCATAAAACTGGTTATGTTATGTACACAAACCCATTTCTTAATACTTTTATGTGTCTCAGTTCATTGTTTTTGTTTATCTTCTTCTTCCTTCATCTCCATATTTACATGGTTTGCTTTGATACAGAATTATCTGATACATGAAAAACTGGAAAAGGTAATATATGAGAAGGTCAAGCATTATATATTATACATAAATCCTGTTTCTTTATTGTATTAAAATGATAGCAGAAAACAGTTTGGTTTAGAAACCCGTTAATTTTTAACATGCAAATCAAATCTCGAATGACCTGAACAAGACTGAAAAATTGATGTAGAATGCCTTTAATAGCTTGTCAAATAGGTGGCCAGTAAAATACCTTCAGCCTGGACCAGAACCCACAAAAAGAGTCTCCGTGTGTCCAAACTATGGGAGCTGGTGACGGTGTCCTCTTTCCCAGTTTAGCACCAGAACCCAGATAATCTCTAGTGTCTCTGGCCTTTAACTACACTTGGCCCTTACCTAGTCCTGGCCACACTGTGGCTCTATGCTCCCAACCATGGAAGTCTCGAAAATAAGAAAGACCTGCAAATATATAGTAGAGATTAAATAGTTGCTCACCATTATTTATTAACTTTGGTGGGGAGATGGGGACATGGAGGGAGGAGAGGAATGGTGTAAAGGGCATCCGTATGAAAACACTCCAATAGATCTGATTTTTTTTTTTTTTTTTAAATATTCTGAACTGCCTTTTTACAAGTAGAGTACGTCAGAGCACATCAGAGCCAGGTGACATCAGGGCTTACGATAACCTTGCCCATCTAAATTGTGGGGGGAAATACGTATAACAGTATCTTTTTGGTTAGAAAAAGTCCTTTACTTCCAGGTACTTCTCTTATAAATTCACGACTGCGGAACAAACAGGAACCCTTTTTACAGTCTCCTCCACTTTGCACGCCACCTAGTGCAGTGCTGAGAATTAATTGTGTCTATACAAAGAATCATCAATTTTGTTTGCAATGCTAAAAAGCATAAGTACAACAACCTTTAACCAGCTGTTTTCACAAAAGTAAATGACTATTTATTATATTCTTCATAATTAATGAAGACCAAAGTACTTACCATGATGAATACCAATAAATACCCTCTAATATGCAAAAAAAAAATTCCCATTTACATTTTAATGAGATTTGAAATGTTAATGAAGGGAGTCTAATAATTAACTTGGTGAGTGTCTCAAATAAAAGTGAACTTTGTTAGATGAATTAATATTATTTCCTCATTAGGATGCTCTAATAGGTGAAAATAATTAATGTTTTAGCTAATATTCAGAAAATAAATAAGTATTTGCTCACAGTTTGTCAAATATTTCTTAATTATAAACAATGAGCTCATCAATAACACGTGACCTTTCAAATGCATTCCACATGTAACACAAATAACAATATTCATAACACGCCCTTTTTTAGTATAGCAAAGAATTTTAAGTATTTTAAAAAAAACCAAAAACCCAATGACACAACAGATCTTTGTATTCATTTGCTTCCCATTTGGTTGCTTGATAGATGCTGAAATAAGGCTCAGTTGAAACTCTATTATTTTTATTAAGATGTCTAATGTAAGATCACTAAAGATAAATATGAGCCAAATTATCTTTCTGTGACAGATTTATGGCATCCAGTAAGGAAATTAATGTCCAGTACAGTTACCTGTTTTCATCAGTAAATATTCTGTGAAAAGTGCACTTTCTGAGTGCTTTCATGTGGGGACATGTAAAAGGCCCTGGATTTGCTCCATACACACCCACCAATGGAAGACAAACAAAAGAGGACTCAACCATTTGTACATCCGAACAGCTTGCTGCCAAATTGACTCAGAATGGGAAAAAAGGGAATAAAGTCATTATTTTTGTTGGTTCACCTCTTACTTCCTTCCAAAGATTTTTTTTTTTTTATTTTAAGTCAAGCATTGGCAGAAAATTTTGACGGATTTCTAGGATTGCACAAACTACTGGATTAAATATTAGAGGACAGATGCCACAGACCTCACTTATTCACATCTCAGTAAGGACTTAGTGAAATCTAAACAGATTCCAGGAGGACTATTTCCTAAAGAAAGTTTAAAACATAAAGGTCACATTATGAATACATAAAAATGCTAATTCACACATACATTCAGGAAGGAATACACACAATTTACTGCAACGCCAAAACAAAATTTATAACCACTGTTTTAACCATTTATCTTGGCATAACGGTATATTTATAGCCAAGCTGTTTAAAATATAAATTGTCCTTGCTTCTCCTCAAAATGAATAAATAAATGAAACATTCAACCTTACATTGCAACAGTAGTTTGTTACAACAGCCTGTATATGTAGTTCCTATAACTTCTTACTTAACAAGGTTGCTGATCCTGAAAATACAGAAACACATGTAGCTCCAAGGAATACATTGATAGGCATATTTGTCATGTTCAGCCTCTGATCCACGGAAGTGAATCCAGTGTGCTGGCAAGGCTTAACACGCTCTGGAGCACTCAATCCCAGTGGCAGTTAACAAATAGTTCCTTGTGAAACAGTTGTATTGAAAGGTCACAGTATACCTTTTGTGCTTGTTACGTTAACCTCATAACTTAGTTTGCTTCTGGGGAAAGGAACAAGGAATATATATCACTGTACCTGGCTATTTTTCACAGGCCAGCATGATTGGATACCTGTGTATAACAGTACACATCCTGCATCCGGCTTGATTATCATACCTCTGAAGTCATAGGGAGTGCTTTGAGATTCTGCCGCTATGCCCCCTAAACAGGTACACAAATCACCGATCTGATATTATAGGCGCTTTCTCTAATGGGTGTTGTCTCCAGTAGAGTTTATAAAATTAGTTATACTGTGTTTGCTGGATGAAAATTTCTGTTTAAATTTGCAAGACTGCAAAGAAATTCTAGCAACCGTTTCAGAAGGAGGCACACAGACTGCTTCTACTGACAGGAAAAAAATATTTGAAAGTCCTTCTTGTTGGAGTGAGAGCTCCTCTGGACCCAGGCCCAGAGGAAAGCCAAAGCACAGGATTTGAATTAAAAGCTTTGGATAAGCTGATATACATGAAGGCACACCAAAGCAAAACAGAAATATAGATTTTTAACTTTTAGTAGAAATATATGCTAAGTGCTTTAAACATTGAAAAGCTACAGCAAAAGAGACCTTAAACACAGTTCTTACTGCAGCAATGTTACCCTTTCACAGAATTTCTTTACTCTAGACAAAACATAGATGGAACTATACTGTTCACATTTTTTAGACAGAGTGTTCACATAAACAATAAGAGCTGATAGAAATTAAATATGCAAATTTGTGTAATACCTATGTAATACTTGTGTAAGATCTACGACTATTAGAATTAGACCAGGATAGGTTGAAAAAAGAAAAATTAGAATCGTGTGTTAATCTTATTGGTCAATTAACAAATATAATCTACACTTCTGTAAGTTTAGAAAAAGAAAAAAAAGGAGAAACTGTTTTTACTTGCTGTTTGGCCTGCTGCTTCTGCTGCTGCTCCTGCTGCTGCTCCTGCTTGGCTTTATCATGTATTCCCCTTCAAACTCTACCTTCAGAAAACTATGAGACTATGGAATAAAGAACTTTAACAAGACAGCAGCCTCCTCTGCTCTTTCACCCTTGGCCTAAAAGGGAGGGTGTCCCATGAAAATCTTCAACACCTCTGTTTGTTTTAATTTTCTCATTGCTTTCTTCTATTCATGCTCTGTGGCTAAGAGATTGCTTCTGAAATGCCACATCTGCTCTCTTCTTTCCAGACAGATGAAACTACTCTGGACTAGCTGCAATGTGCAATAAAAGCCTGTAGTATTGGAAGTTATCATCAAGTTGCTCACGGAAGCAGAGCTTTTACCATCCAGAAGGTACCAGGGAGTTGTGACATTGGACCAGCAGATGTGGTCATACATGGCTATCAGGACTTCTACGTAGGTTTCACATGGCAGACATTTTTCCTTCCAGGTGGAGTGCTCTGTTTCTTGGGCAACACAGCAAGTGCGGCAATGAGACCGGCACTGGGATGGCTCACTATTCCTCACCCACGAGGGGTGTCATGAGATGTTCCAAGTAAATCAGGAAGTGCCTACTGCAATAGGAGAGCACTCCTTGTGCTGCTGAAACATCAGTAGGGAACACACAGTGGGCACTGTAGGAGCGTATGTTCTGAAAATATCTGTGACATTTGGCATTTTCAAATCTTGTAAGTCTGCTGGGTAATTACAAGGTGCTAGTCTCTTGTGGTGCTAAACCTCTTGACTAAGTTTTGTATGGGATGCTTTGGAACTTCAAAACAATTTAAAAAATAAAAGATGTTAATGGTAAATAACCGCTGTTACTACCAAAGCTATTTGACCATGGAGGAAACCAACCTTAAAGGTAAAAGTGGCCTGAGGGAAATGTTTTCCTGTTCCAGCAACAAACCATAAGCATACATTCCACGGGCAACATATGCTGAAATGAGTTTTAAGTATTTAAATTGAATCAAACACAGATGTAAGTCAACATTCACCATAGTGGGAGAGCAAAAAGAACCATGAAAGATGGTAAGAAATGGAGATACAGCAATTGTGACAGTAGTGACCAGACTACATGAAAAATTGCAGTTTTTATCAAAGAAAGCTCATGTTATATTGGGTGAAGATACTTTTCTTTCTTGCTTGACTTTTAGAAACATTAATGTGTTACTATTGATAAGGAGAGGCAGGAATGGTACCTAATATCTTAATTAGAGATTTCCAACTTCTTTTTCTCTAAAAGCATAAAAGTAAAAATGATTGGAAAACAATAAAGGTGACCTACACATTACAGGATTAGTCTTGACAGATCCCCATGCTTAGCAGGCCTGTTTTGCTACAAATGCAAATAGCTAATACAAAGCATCTAAGGCTTGCTTACTGATCTGGCAGCACAACAGTGATCTGGCTTTGAAAAAAAATCAATCCTATCAGCTGAAAGGGAGCAGGAATTAGCAGTCTTGAACAAACAGTCACTCCTGTAGCAATGTATATCACTTTCTGCATGACCAGAATACAAGGACTCCTTTTTCTCTGTCTCCTCTTGGTTAACAGCAGATGCACCTTTCCTTTTCTCTTCCAGCTTCCCAACTCTCTGCATTTCCACTGAGTGATGAAAAATGCAGCTCAAGCAAGAAAAACAACAGCTGGAAAAGTGTGACTAGGAAATGTATAATTCCCAAATTTTTTTTCCCAGTCCTTGGGTTAACATTATCCTCTGAACAGAATGAAAAATGTCCCAAATATACTGCCACTTTTTGGCTTTATTTTTTTTTTTTGTTTTTCTCATCTGGCAGGGGACACAAAAAGACCAGGAGAGAAAAGAGATGAGACCCACCCTCTACCTTCTCAGAAGGGAAGAGAAACCATCAGTGAGACTGGTTTTTCTGCAGGAAGGAGAGCTGCCTCCTCCTCCTTTTCCTAACCAGGAGGCAAAGGAGACCATGTTACAGGCTTCCACAGGTTTTCCAGAGCATAGCACAAAAAATGAGCTTAGCAATATTTTGTCCTATCCAAATACTCTGGCATTTAGGTTTGGTAAGCCAGGTAGCACAGCCCAGAAATTCAAGGCATATCTTGCTGTGTGATTTTGGATGTGATTCTTGCTAAAAGAGTATTGTATTTTGGAAGGAATACATCATTCTTTTTTCTTCTCCAGGAGCAATCATATCACATCTTCATAATTTGATACTGTAGTGACAACTGGTGAGGTCTCCATTACTCTTTTATCTTTATTAAAATGGTAAAGTAGTTGATACATCACCTCACCAAAACCTTGATGTAAGAAAGCAAGGTACTGCATGAAATGCTGTCCATATGATTGATACTTTGCCTAGTAGGGATCTCTCTTTATATATTAGTAAAATATGGAGAAATCAAACTAAAGGAAATTTAAATCAGTAGAGAGATAAGGGTGAAATGAAAGGGATATGTAACACCTTTTCTGAGAAAAAAAATTATTTTGAGGCTTGGAATTAATGCAGCATGCATACAGCCAACTTTTGTATCCCTAAAGTTAAAACCAGTCTAATTCTTATAATTTATTCAAAAAAGAAATTATAATTTTCATTGTTTGAGCTCTTTCAAATAAGGGTTTTTTTCATTTTATTCTTAATCTTTATTTTCAAATTTCATGTTTTTATCATACAGATCACATTGCATAGTAATAATTTATAACATTCTGTTCCAGGAAGATCTGTGAAGTGCATGAAAAAGTTTTCAGAAAAAGTAGCACCAAGTGCCTTTGACTTCTGTTGCCTGTTCACCATTCTTGCTTACAGAACTCACTCAAACTCCAATTCACTGGACATCTTTCATGTTCTCCACTTCTAATAAAGGAAAAGAAGAGTGGAAATGGAGGACAACACGTTGAGATTTACTGTGTTTACACAAGCATTTTTCCCCATTGATTTGCAGTGACTGGTACAGCTGTGTGTGTAATTCCATTCCCAGTATTTATGTGGTTAGCATAGAAGTTTCTCTGTCAAATATACTTTGCCAGAATGAGTAGGAAGATTGGAAGAGACAATAAATTGTCTTGATCACTTTTGGTTTTGAGTTGCTTTCAAAGCTAAAGCAGTTGTTTGTTGTTTCCTTTCAACAACAATTGCTACTTTAGGAACTAGGAAATCTAGTATTTCTCATCTTGCCTATTTGTAGGAAAACTTGGCATGTCTTCTTTCTCTAATTCCTAATATAATTGAGCATTTCTTAAAGATAAAAGGGGCGCACACATGTATGTAACTGTGTGTAATACATACAGACATAACCAAACTCCTGACCATGAGGATGTGGTGATGATAAAGCAGCCTTAATTGTTCTCACTTATGTTGCCCTTTTCATCTTTAAGGCTTGCCAAATTTAAGATTTTATGGTTCGTCATGAGACCAGCCCAGGAAATGCTACTTTTAACTTTTACCTGTATGAATAGTTTCATTGAAGATGATGGGATTACCCACAGTAGTAAGCGATGGCCTACTTTGTGTTTCTGTGGTATATTTCAGTCAAGTTTATAGGAAGTTTTAAAATTGGGATGTGAATTACTAAACCAAGTACTGAGCTGTGCTGCAGAGCTATGAGATACTGCATCCTCCATATGTCAGAATAGAAAGAAGCTTAAACTTATACATGTAAATAGTTCAGAATTAAATCCTAAATAAACATGACAAATACAAGGAATTTCAAGCACAGTAGTCTTTTGTGTAAATGAAGAGCACTGCAGAATACACAGCAAAGCCTAAATTAACTGTGGCTGTGCCCTCCAAAGTGCTTCCTCTACTACATTAAATGTTAATATATTATCAGCTAGATATACTGGTCCCCAGTACCTATATAGTGATTCTTTAATCTTTGCTGTGCCTAAACTGAGGCAGGAATGTGTTCACTTCTTTGAGTGTTTTTAGGAAAACTTCCCTGTCCGACCATCCAGGAGCCAATCTGACAGTCACACCTTCACCACCTGGGCTGGGACCCTAGCCCTTTCAGAGTGGGTGGCTTCAGTGAGCTGACAGGTGCCCTGCTTTGCTCCCTACACACCTCACACTCACAGGCAGACCAGGTTTCCTTAGATCCTAGATTTCCCATAGCAGAGTCTCAGATGTCTCGATCCTTAAAATAATTTAATCTTGGTGCAATAACAATAAGAAAATAACAGGTCAAGCTGGTGCCTCTGAGGAGGACCCCAAACAAAGGAAACCCTGGGCTTTAATACCCTCCCAGTCTAAGTACAGGAAGGTCCAGAGTCCTCAGCTCCTGCTGTGTCTCAGAGTGTCCAATCCCGTCTGGGCCGCAGGTCCCCGTGCCCTTTTTTCAGCAAAGGGCGGGCACTTCACGGCCCCTTGCCTGGGGCTCCCATCCAGAGCTCAGCCTGCAGCTGCACCCCGAGCTAAATGCACTGGATGGATTCCTCAACAGCAGTGAACCTCTTTATATTTCATTTCGCAGCAAACGTCTAAAGAGTCACTTGTAAAAAAAAAAAAAAATCTTCAGGACACTGTTGATAGCCAACACAGTAGGAGAAGAATTGGCAAAGCTAAGAGTCAACTCCTGTCATAAATATGGCGAATCTACCAGTGCTTTTTCTGGTACTGTGATTTCACCTGTATCTGAAATTTTAGTGATGTAAATTCTCTACAAAGAGGAACTGCATCTTAGAAGAATTGCTTCTCCAAGGGTTTTCCATTGGTTTACATTCAAGTAGACGTATGAGCTATTTAACAGAAAATAAATATCAAAAATCATGTCATTTTATTTATTTTGCAAAGTGGGGGACTTATTCTACATAGCCACTCTTGCTGTTCTTCAAATGACTAAGACTCCTTGCTGTCAGAAAGACACTACCATGGGTGCTGCAATATATCAGGACACAGTCTTGTTTATTGGTCTTTTGGATACGACTTGAGACACTTATATTAATTACTAGAATTGTGTTTAGCTGGTAGCTGTGTAATCTGAATGTTTTAGTCATATCTGTGATGTCTTCTCCATAGGCAACAGGTGATTGATGAGCTTTGTCATTTTTCTTCTGTGCAGTATGAGGGCCTATCTTGGCTGTTCATATGATGCCAGACTATTATTTCAAGACTTGACTTGAAAAGTCTATGCTTTCAAAATTCTTGCAAATCAACCCTATTTTTATTTGGAATATAATAATAATAAAAAATCTCATCTTATTTTACCCTTCATTTGCACAGAGTATTTTTTGTAACATATTTACATGATATGGCCTTCCTCAAATACTGCAATAGAAAATATCACAACAATAACAATAAATTTAAAAGAATGTTCAAGTATAAAGGTGGTCTATATTATTTTTTACATCCTCCTGGAATCACAGTCAACTTCTTGTAATTGAAAAAATCAGGAATGTCATAATGGAGAACTTAATTTCAAGCACTATGGGTGCTCACAGACAGTGGCATCTGTTTATATTTCTTGCAATATATGAATGAAATTATTAATGATGCATTTTGTTGAAAATCAGTGGTACTGCTAACACATCAGCCATGGTAATGTATATGCAGACAAGTGACCACGTTCTATGCTTTATGAATCTTTGTGGATTCCTATGATTATCTTTACAACAAGCTTCACCGCTTCACGCTACACTTGCTGGTACCTATTATAAAATCACACCTATACACTTGTGTAGGTGGAATTGATGTCTCAAACTAGAGTCAAAAGATGTGCACGCTGTTACAACGCAATGCTGCATTGTAAATTATAAATATTAGTGAAGAAATAATGTTGACTTGTCATAGGACTTCCCTTTAAAGAAAACCTTCCAGACACTAGAATTTGTTCACATTAAGGACTTCTACTCTTCCACTGGGGAGAATATGAGATATGGTACAAGATATTTTGTGATTACTTAATATATATCCTAGATTTGGTTTTACTTTGTTAGTCTTAGTTATAATCCAGCTGGGGCCAATTTAAATAAACTCAATCTGTGATACTAATTTTAATATGTAAAAACAGGCAAAAAAAAAATGCACTAAAAAGAATTGTACACAGTTGTGTATCTGTAATCAGAAAACCTATACACCTTAAGACTTCTTAGACAATCCATACTTCCAGACAATAAGTACAAATGCCAACAGGATAACAAAATCAGTGATAGAGAGCTTTTGGGTGTAGAACAATGAGGCTATAAAGGATTTATACCTCGTCACTACTGGGGAGAAAGGAGTACTGTAATGAATGCCTGTCTATTAGTTGAAAATATTTATAGCTTCTAAAGCTTCTGAATTTCAAAAGGGTTGTTCAGTTTTTGAAATAGTCAGCTTTAGGGCTCACAGGTGAAAAATTGTGTTGCCCTGTATTTTGTCAAAGAATAAAAAAAAGCCCAAAACAACCAAACATTTTCCGGACAGTCTTGACTATTTTTTTCTGTTTTATAATGTTTCTTAAATGGAATGATATTCCAAGCTCCATCGCTCTGGTCTGCAGATTTAAAAAAATAAATAATGTAATAAAGGAATGATTCCTAAATAATTTGATAATATCATTAAATTGATAAAATTATACAATCATAATAAAAATGAGCAACAGTGCCACTTAATAAAGTTTAAAATTCCAGATCCAGTGTTAGGGCTATCTCCTTAAACAAAGAAACCTGGTTTGTACTTTTACAGGCAGCCATTCTGGAAGGTTCCCTTTCTCTTTTCTTTCTTTCCTTTTTTTTTTTTTTTTNTTTTTTTTTTTAACTGGAGAAATCTTAATATTTGACATTATTTTCTGTACACCATCAAAATGTGCAGACAAAATTCCCCCTAGCAGGCCGTATGTATCCCTCAAACACTGACAACTCAGAGACACCAAAATTATTCTATTAAATTATTAAGAATCCTAATATTTATCTCCTCTAAATGTCACTGTGTGTCAAATAGAGTGGAAAAATTATATCCAATGATAAGAGTCTCAGTCAAGTAGAATGATTCATATTTAAAAAGAAATGGCAGACAACATTTAGAAATAATTCAAGAAATAAAATAACTGTTTTCAATTTATAAGGTATATAAATGGGATATGATGTCAATTTATAAAGTTCAGTCTGCAGTCAGAACTCCATTTCATTCTCTGGTTTCAAAATAAATCACTTTAAAATAGCCCCAACATTTCAAGTTTCATCAGACCTTTACTGAAAGATCAGCCCAACTAAACAACCAATATTTGCTGTTATTATCGAATCCCTGTAACTGTGAGCAACATTTAGCAAGTTTGCATAATCAATACCTCTCCTCTGAGCAGAGGGAGTTATAAAAGCTTTACCCTGTACAAAAAGGTCTAAAACTGTACAATAAATCCCTGTGAGGGCAGACGCAGAAGTGAAAATATTTACCAGTCAATAAAATGGATCCCATTGCCTTCTGTTGACAAAGCAGGTTACACACCCCATGTAGCCTAAGTTAAATTGTTCTCAAGTTTAAAATGGTTTTTTGCTAATTTCAAATGAAAAATCTATTCTGAATCTCTGACAATATTAAAAATATAGCAAATTTCATGTTAAGTAATATCTTTTCAATTTCACTTTCTCATCAGGCATTCCTAAGTACAATTCCAAAGGCACTAATTCACAGTTCTATAAAACAAAATGTTGCATAGTTTATGAACTTTAAGATCTAGCTCTCTTGGTTCATATTGACAGCCACCTTTTAAATATTTAATGATTATCACTTTATGAGGTGAGGATATTTTTCAGCTTTCTCAACAATGAAATGATCTCTTTCTACCTGATGCGATTAGCATGAAACAGACATTATGATTCAGAGATTTAATAAGTAGATTTAAGTTTTTCAAACTTTTATGAAACAGTTGCAGGGGTTTGATTTATTTCCACTGCCAGAAGTATAAGTAACACTCTCTTTAATGCAGAATGGTGCAGAAGCCTGATAATCTGGCTTAGGGTGCCAGGCATGTCCAAGAGGAGCTTTCACATCCCTGGAAACTATGGAGCTTCCTCTGTCATGTAAAAATGACGGTTATTGTTAAAGGTGCATGAAGACTCTCTGACTAGCAAAAGGGAGATAAAGTTTTAAAAAATGTACCTCTTCCAGAACCTGTCTGCTTGTCAACATTTCCAGGTGTATGCACTAAGCTTGAGCAAGGATTTTATTTCATAGAATCCTAGAATAGCTTGGGCTGGAAGGGACCTTAAGTATCATCTAGTTCCAACACCTTGCTGTGGACAGGGACACATTCTTCTAGACCAGGTTGCTTAGGCCTCCATCCAACCTGGCCTAAAATTTGTCAGATTGCTTTTTCATGGTATTTATGTACCTGAAAAATGAACTACTTTGCAAGTACTTATTTTTCTTCCATTAAATTCTCATTCTGAGAGGTTTCTCAAAGCCAAAATAAAATTTCGGGAGAAAAGCACAGAACAAATGCCTATAAAAACCAATAGCATAGAAGTTATCTGCAGTATGAGTGATACAGATTGAAATTCATTGAAAGGTACAGTACTGACAGTTATCCACAACCATGACTAACTATAATATATGTAGCCCTTTAAAAGTCTTAGTCTAAAATATAGCATCCTTCAAAATGTTTTGATACAGACGCCTTGCTTTTAGAGAGTTAACAGTTTGAATAAAACAATAACAAATCCTTTTCAAAGAAGCTGTTTTCTCCAATATTTTATTACAATTCTTTTATACTGAAGACATTAGAGCCAAAAGCTCTGCCTCCTCATTAAAAATGAAACTATGATATCAATTTTTAGCTTATAAAGTCTATTTATTTATATGATTTAATTACAAAAATACTTTCCTCAGTGAGATAAAAGAACGTTTTATGTTCTGCAAGTTGTGATGCAAACACAATTCGTTCTTTTTGAAGAACTAGCCAGTGCTGTTTAATGCACAATTTCTCTCAGGAAAAGAGGTAAGGGGAAAAAAAGCAGAGGAGAGGAGAATGGAAAACTTCCTATGACATTTTACTTCATAGTGGAAGAGTACATAAAACTCATATTTAATCTTTCCTAGACAAGAACTCAAGAACTGCATGAGGCAACTGTCTTTCCTAGGCAGTCACACATTGGTCCTGCTACCCCTTTCTCATCCTCCATCATATCTTGTTTATTCCTGATTTCCGTTTTACAGATGAAGAAGAGAGGCACCAGCCAAAGTAAGATTCACATGAAGAAAGGGCAAATGAAACTCAGCAGGCAGGCTTTTAGCTCCTGCAACTTTACACACTTGCCTGCCATATGCATGATTCACAAACCTAATTTTTTCTTCCATTCACAATATATAATGACTACTTCAGGTTATAGTTCACAGAGACAGTATTATTCAGTGAGGTCCCATGTAAACTACACAGTAGTAAAATTAGGACACAAGACTATCATTTCGCATACTACTGCTCTGCTGTTTAAATACTTTACTCTCTGAAACCACACAGGATTTTGTGCTATGATCTTTTCAGTGAGGGATTCATCTGACTGTGTTTTAAAGAAAATGGCAGGAGGGAATGCTTTCATCTCAAGATAGAAATAGAATAGGATAGGATAGGATAGGATAGGATAGGATAGGATAGGATAGGA
>VWZW01000748.1:59352-84092 GCA_013397115.1 Edolisoma coerulescens | reverse complement strand
ACAGCCCGGGCGCAGGATCTGGCGGGGGTCGCCCGGGCGGGACGGGACGGGACGGGCCGGGGCCGCGTTGCGGCTGCAGCGGCTCCGCGGGCGGCTCCCCGGGCGGCGGAGCGGGGTGCGGGGCGTGCGCGGGCAGGACGGGGAGAGCTGAGAACTCGGGCTCTCAGCCGTGTCAACAACAGGTAGGTTTAGGGAAATGCTGACTTGGTGGCTGCTTTCCTCTCCGCTGAGCCGTGCTTTGGAGCCGTAACTGGCTGACCCGAGTGCTCCGCATGGTTAAACGACACAGTTCTTCACTTTCCTGTGTTGGCTGCGTGGCAGAGAAGTTTAAAAGCTGTGTGTCGTGGTTGTGTTCTAATAAGGAATGTTTGCCCGTGTGAAGAAACATGTATTTCAGAGAGAGGACGTGGTTTGCTGTGCAGAATGGCAGAATACTGCTGTTTATCCACAACTGTGTGTTCTTAGAGACAAAAAACCCCAGCAAAACCCCATGACATAGAATGCAAAGTTGTAACCTATTAGTGCTTGCATGGTGCTTATTTCAATTTTTATTAACAGACCGAATGAAAGCATATTTTAGTACTGGAGTGAGACTTCAAGTGAATAAAAGAATTCTAAAAGCTTAGTTAAAAAGTAAAAATTATCTCTCTGTTAGAACCACTCTTGTTTCGTTCAGCGCACAAGTAATAGTTGATACCATTTTTTTAATGGTAAACACAAAAACCTCGACTTAAATGTAAAGAAATAGAGCAGATCTGTTCTGCCTTTTTTCCTTCAAGTTACAGTTCAGAGGTCAGCCTTTAGTTTTTGCAGAAAGGAAGAGAACAAGAGGAGGAGAAGAGGAGCAAGACAAGGCTGGCTACAGCAGCTGTGTCTGTTCAGTGTGTAACTCCAGCAGGAGAGTAATGCCACATGCGGCTCTTATAACAGCTAGGTACAAGTGCTGCTTTGGGGATATGGTCAGTATCTTATGTGAGGAAATGTAGTATCTTATATGAGGAAATGACTTAATGTATCATTATTCCACCAGCTGAATTTAGTACAGCTGAAGTATGTAACAGGAAAGCTCATCCATGGGTGTTGTTTTTTATTTTTAATGTTAGATTTTGGGTTGAAATACTTGAGCGAACAAGGAAGATTTATCAGACGTGTTTTGTCTTCCATTGTCAGTGTCTTGCAGTTGAAGTTCCTGTCTGTTCCTGTCCTACAGTGTAATCCTGGTCGGAGGTGTAACATGGTCTTACCTCTTGTGACCATGGGTTTGGTACCTTAATCTGTTTTCAGGCCTCTTCCTTCTAGGTGGTGTAGTCAGCTAGAGGCAAACGTTGCTCCTTTCATCCTCCTCCCTCCCCTTGGTCTTCTAGAACAGTCTGTCAGTGTTTACTCTTTTTACCTTTTCCATGTTTAGATTTTTTTCAGGCTTCTGATTCTCACTGGAGAAACTTCTGCCTCTCACTGGTCCTTCCTTTGGGTGAAACAGTTATCTTTTCCTTTCTTACTTCTTTATCTTTTGAGATGAAATTCATATGATTTTGTCATTTCATTTTACTGTGCCTATGATAGAAATGTTTCACTTTTGTTACAACTGTGAAACCTCTGACACCTAGCAAATGCTTTCAGAGTTTTTTAACATCAGTTTAACATAAATGGAAAAGATGAAAAGTGGAATAGAAGCCTCCAGAAATATGTGAAAGAAACACTTTAATACTACTACCTCAGCTGACAAAAAGTTGTTTGTGTTAGTGCAGTGTTGCCAGAGCTGAAAGTACTGTAAGTGAAACTAGCCACAGATGTAAAACCTTCAGGCTGTTTTTGTTTGTAAAAAAACTATGGCAGCAGACTGTAGATTTAAGAACATATTCTCTTTTCTGATGACAAGGTCAGAATTTTTTAGCTTAGAAAAAGGAATTGAGACTTTCTTTTTCTTTCAGATGTTAGTGGTTTGATTCACTTCATACCTCTCTATTTTGGCAACATGCTTTGCTGTTCCTCTGTGCAGTTCTGGTAACAACACACGTCACCTTTCATGTCCCGGAAGCTGCACATTGATTAGTTAGTTCTTTCCAACCTACGTGGCTTATAGCTAGCTCAGAGAAGAGAAGTGGGTACTTCTGGAAGCAGTCTCCTGTTTAGCTTATAAGCATTTGCAATTTAGGTATTCTGTTTGAACTCTACCAGAACTAGAGATGGGATTTTTCAGCTGGTAGTACCTGTTGAGCTGCATTCACCTGAAGTGTCATGGTACTTAGTGCCAGTAGTAAAATAAGTTATTAGAACTGCTGCTCCATTTTCATTTCCACATTTTTTCCAAAGCAAGGTGCCTTCTCTTTGTGTTGTCTCAAGGTAGCTTGCATCAGACTCAGTCTTCTTTTAGGCTTCTCAGTGTAGGCCAGTGTAGTCAAGAGCTGTCCTTACAGAACTTGCTCACTAGTTTGAGAGTTCAAGACACCAAAAGAAATGTCCTGCAGAAATAATTTTTGGGCAAGATCTCCCAAGATGGATGAATATTCATAGGCAGATGGCTTTATGTGCTCTTTAACCAAATATTTAAATGCTGTGGTACAAATATTTATTCACTGTGGTACTAAACAGAACCCATGGTCAGGCTTGCGACACAGCAGGGGCTTGGTGTCTGTTTTGGTGTTTGTGTTGCAAAAGCTGGCATCAGTAGTCAGTTTCACTGTGAGTGTTTACCACACTTCTCCATGCTAGGGTGGCATCAAGGCAACTATAATAGAACTTAAACTAAAGTGATTTATAGCCTTGTCATCCTTGGTGGTGCATTTAAATCATAATAGGGGAAGATCTGTATGTTGCCATAGAATAGAAGCCACTGTTAATTTGGGGAAAAATATAATACATGGAGATCAAAGCTTACTGACCTCTCCTCTGTAATTCCTGCAGGGTTCTTTGTGTATCCTTCCTGTTTGTCACGTGTATATTATTCTGATGATGGCCATATCACAAGCTCTGTCTATCTCAGCCTGTTCCTAGCCATGGGATGCTCCTGTCTCAGGACACATATCAGAATATGATGAGCCCTAGTGTCCTGTCTCAGGCAAGGAACCATGTTATGACATTGTGCAGAGACGAGCTCAGGGTGCAGGGAGGGCCTTAGGTGCATTTTTAGGTAATTATTGCACCAGTTGTCAGTACAGATCATTGTGTAAGATTCTTCTAGTGGAATATAGTGGAAAAAGGGTTGAGTGTATTGTTTTTGTTAGCAATAATACAATATTCTCTCAGAAATCATGTGTGACTGCAGAGTGGAGGAAGGTTCAAAGTGGTGTTTAGTCCTGTGACATTGCCTGTGCAGCAAGTGTCATGTACGAGTGATATGTGGGCTAAATTGATAACTACTAAGTGAAAGCTACATTCAAATCAAGTCTGAGAAGACATCCATAAGCAGCTTATCTTGAAAAACTTGTGTTATTGTATACAGATGAATATCAAATACTGATAAACCCATATGAATCTATTCTGGATTTTGGACTCATATAGAATAAAAATAGTTAGCCTAATGGCTTTCTCAAATAACTTTACCTTGGCTTACAACAGATCCATAAAATCTGTTCATTTACAGAAAGTTGTGGAGTATTTATTTTGGTTCTAGAGTCTCACCTAAGCATGCATGGAACATATTAAAAGTCCAATTAGAAAAAAAAAATGAAAAAAGGGGAGGGTTTGTTTGTAATAGTATGTTGCATCAGAAATATATGCTCTTTATGTAGTCTTATGATGAAAGTTAATTTTTAGTGAATTTTGTGGCTAAGCAAGGGGAAATGACATCACATTGAATCATCCTCTGTCACTACCTGACAGGTAATGCTTTGAACTCGAGCTTTTTCCTCTAACCACTTTTTCACATGGCTTGGTTTAGCTTTTATGGGACAATATCTCTGCACTGTGTGAAAGGTTGTTTCTGAAAATACATTTTTGGAAGTCAAGCCTGCTGTGATTCTGGTAGGTAAATGGACCAGCATCAAGGGGATGCTTTATTTTGTTTTTGTTATTTTCTTTAAACTTTGTTAAAAGACAAAGCAGAAACATACAGCAACTTCTATGTTACCATTTTCTTTTTCCTAAACAACAGTTACTTGAATAAGATCTCTTTGCCCCCTCTGTGTTTTCTTCCCCACCTCCCCCTTTGACCACCGTTATTTGAAGCATATGCGCATCTCACGTCTGTTAACTGCTTTTATGAACTCACTGATTGCACTGCATCAAAGAGAGGTGATCAAGTACAGTTCCTCTATAAGTAGCTGCCTTGATTTTTTTGGTTTCTTTTTTGGTTCCTGTGTCCTTCCAGCAAATCATGAAGTGTCCTGGCAGTTGGTACTGCAAAAGCTTCTTGTTGGATTCATGCTTTCAAGGCATCTACACAATGCGTCAGATACTCCAGCATAAATATCACAAGTGATGGTTGTTCCTGTATGGAGTGTTATTTCGTCTGAGTTTGCCAATTTGACAGTAGTACCACTTGGCCAAAATAGGAATCACAGTAGGGTGGAGCAGTAGCAGCAGGAAATTAGGACCAAATACATGGCAGAAACACCAGAGTTTTCTGATCTGCGTGTTGAACAAAGGCACCCTGTGGACTTTTTTCCCGGGTTCTGCTGAGGTAGCACTTCCCCTACTGTAAGGAAGCCCTGCCTTCATTCAGCCCTGAGTCTCCACTGGGCTCATGCTTGGTGGGTGCCATGCCCCGTGGATACACTATAAACACCTTTTGCAGCTAAAGCTTTGCTGTATACCTTGCCACAGTGAAGTAGCTGAAATCAGTGGCTCACATGGAGTATAAAGACACATGTTTTGATGCTCCATGCTCTTAGTAACTGGTATGTTTTCATGAGCTCACTTGGGAGCTTTGTGACCTTCGTTATACAATAAGGAACCAGACTTTTGTTTGTAGAAGTATTGGAAGTAGCATGGTCAGGTATTTAGGAAATGTTTGTTTCTCGCTCTAAAATGTGAATAGTGGTAATTAAGGTTGTGCATCATTTTGAAGTACTCATTTTTTGGTCTCTGAGCACTGAAAAACTGTGGGCACCGTGACTTTTACTAGCATTCTTATGAGTTTTACATCAGAGGAGATTGAGTGTTGAGTGAAGAAATCTACAGAAGAAATCAATTTTTCTGGATTTGAAACATGTTGACTTATTTAAAAACAAACAAACAAATTCCTGTTAACAACACTTAGTAAGTTCACAATCTAAAAGCCTTTGAATGTCATGGAAATGATCTTGAGTGCAGATAATGAAAATTTAGGATTACTTCAGCTGAGCTTCTAGTACATTGCAAAGGAGGAGCAGCTGTCTTTGTGAACATAATTACAGGTCAGTAACAATTCTTTGTTTTCCTAATGTTCACAGAGCGTATTTGTTTTTGTTTCTTGCACATTTTGTGTGAAGTTCTGGCTAAGCAGCAGTCAAGCAGAAGCTATTAGCCTCCTTCAATTACAGTCTTTAAATCTGGTGCGAAACGTTGCGCAAAATGTATTTTACAGAATACATATTCTACAAAACAGTAACTCTAACTATAATTGAGTACATCCTTCTGTTACCAAGAGTCATTGCCTAACTTAACTGTATAAACAAAATGGAGAGGGGTTTTCTAGTTCTTACTTGAGCTTTTCTTTGTCTGATACATTATTTTAAGTTTTGACTTGTTTGAATGAAAATAACCATTATTAAAGTTCCTACTCTTAATGGCAGATAAGCTGTGCTTCACTTTTGTACTCCTAGACATTTAAATAAAGATTCAGTATAGGGTAGGGAGGAGAATCCAAGAGGAGTTATACACAAAATGGATCAGTCACAGTAGTAGTGGACATTTTTCAGTTTAATTGACTTTAAACTGAATATTTCTAGTTCTTTCTCCTTGCCTTCATGTCACTGATGATGGTGTCAAAACTAGTCCCTAACAGCATGACTTATATTTGTCTCTGTAAATGGCATGAAACATAAGTCTAGTGTAATAATACATTAAACATTCTTGTTATTGCTGCCTCTGGTGATAAAGCAAAATGTGGAAGTCCATCAGCTTCTTAAAACCTATTTGTCAGTTTGCTGTGTCTTTGGATCAGAACTTTCTCATTCTTTTAAGAGAACAGACTTTTGTAGTTATTTAATTCAGAAGAATTCCAGTGTCTCTGTAAAGTGAGCTTTTTTAAAATAGTACTTTAAAGGTAGGAAATTACTAACAAGGTTACTTATGTTCTTTTCATTGTCACAAATAAGCCCTCTGTACGGATAGTAAAGCCTTCAAACCTCGATTTGTCCATTTAACTGATACATTGCATGCTTGGTTTTTGTTCTGTATCCTACCTTGCAAAGAGAATACACACTGAAACAGTGTGCTCAAATATTAAGCTTTGATGGTACACTGGTTTGCATTTTTAACTTTTGCCTGCTTGTTTTTTCTCTGCAGGAGGTGACCATTTTGTTGTATATTTGGTGTGGTCTGCTCACTGTACAGTGCTCTGATAGAGAACAGAGAATGCTCCTGGTCTTACCGCCTTGATAAGCTGGCATCTCATCAGAGTTCATATCAAGATTTTGGCAAAGATAGCATGTGATTTCTAGAGATGTACCTGGATATAATCACTGGCAAGACCGGTGCAGAAAACTGTTACGATGACTGCCATTCAGTACAGCCAGAAAATGAGAGTTTGAGTCCAATTTCCTCACTGCCGACTGTAGTGACTGTGGATAGGCAATGACCTTGAATTCCACATCCTTTAGAGAGCTATGTCCATTGTGGTGCTGCACTTTCTTCACCACAGTTCTTTGGTACACCAGAGCCTCTAATGCAGGACACCGACAGCTCCTTTGTGGTCTCCTGTTTGTTCATGTGGGTGAGAAAGGGAATGGGCTCTGGCTTGTTTCAAACCAAGCACTTGGTGGTTGCTGGCTGAGTCTGGATGCAAATGACCAAATTCCAGCTGACATAACATCAGAAATCTCTAGTCTGGATTTGTCCTCTGCCTGCCTGTTCCTATGAGATCTCCTCATCTGTGGGCCTGTCGTGCTCCCTCTTCAATTATTTGAGCTAGCTGTCTTTTTTCAGATGAAGTGATCACTAGTGGCCTGTTAAAAGCCACTGCATTTAGAGGAGTGTGCCTTCACTCAGGAAGTGAAAGTTCCAACTAGCATCTTTTCTACAATGTACAGTGTTTAGATAGGAGAAACTGAATGCTCTCTACTTCCTCAGAATAAAACACATTGGTCTCCCATTGTGTTACTGGGCTTCCCTCCTTGTGTTGGGTGTCACTGTGCTCCATTCCGGAGAGTCCTTGCTACAAATCAGACTGGTGTCAGAAGCAAACAGAGAAGGACAAGCAGAGGGCAGTGGGAAAGCAGACTGCTCTGGAGTATTTGGGGCATGAAAACTGCTGAAGGGTTCAGAATGACTGAAGCATAAGGAGCTGTTTATGTAGCTGTTTCATGTGGTGAAGGTGGCAGGTTTCTCAGGGCAGCTAACAGGTGTGGACACTTGTTCCAAGTGGGAGGAAGGTGTGCGGATCTGTGCTGCCTTCACATGAGAAAATTTTGTTGGTTAAGTCCAACCCTGTGTAAGCAGAGGGGAGGTGAACAGGTGTGCTGCTCATGTGATGCCATTCTCCTACCAGTGCAGCTGTAGCTACTTTCAGTGGATTTGTTGGCACTTTGCACTTCTCGTAGAAGTGCTTCCCTTGCTGTAAAGTAACAGGAGGATTGGCTTTCTTGCTTTTTAGCAAAATCTTTATTTACATACTCATGAATGTATGAAGACAGAGAGAAATGAAAAAAATAATCTTACACCAAAGTTGTTGCAAACTTTTTAACTGGTTGTGTAGACCAAGTGGTTCATATTACTTTTAGTTTCCTTATGTTAAAACAAGTATGTGGATTAATGTTGCTCACTTGTACTAAGATATACTTAGTGTATCTCTGATTTTCTGTGCAGTTAGGCATTTCTCAAAATCTTGGGTCAAGGTTGCTTCTTTTCTGAGAAGACTTGATGCTGTGAAGTCAGGGATAGTTCTGCTCACATTTATGACTTGCTCAGCTAGTAAAGTTTTGCTGTACAAAGCCATGCAGAACGCAGCATTTCAGACAGAATTGGTTAAGGTAAAATTGGTATATCTCTGCTCAGATTAAAAAAAGTTAAAAATCTCCCTACTCACCCTTCAATTGAAAAATTGAAAACTTAATTTAAAGCAAATAGTGTTGGAGTATCGTTTTAGTAATGGAGAGGATCTCTGTGTTTTATCTTTTAATTAGACCTATTTAGTGTCCCCTGTAACATGCTTCTAATCTGTTTTTCTGGTAAGACGAGGTCTGTGACTAGCAATTAGTAAGGTAAAACAGCTTGAGTGTAACTTCAGTTTGGTACTGTTTGGCCTTGACATTTGAAGTAAGTCAGTTGCCTTCCTTTAAAAATGTTGAAACTGAATTTATTTTCATGTATAAAATTCATTGTTTTGAAGAGTTGCAGTGTTTTCCGTATTCAGCTCATATATTAAAATCATTTTACTATTGAACAGGCAATATCTATTTAAAATGAATAAGAAGAAAAGGTGAATGTGCAATGAAAATATACCCAGCTTTTGCATAATTTGGATCCATGTGCAATTTTTGTCTTGAGAATGGATTCCTTACATGAATTATTTTCATACTGAAGGAAGACTGGGATCCATTTCTAGTCTGAGACACTGCTGTTTCTTAAAGTTAATTCTCCTGGATCTGGCATTTCACAACAAAACCAGAAAATATTTTGATGATCTCAAAAATTTGATTTCCTGCAGTTTTAGCTTGGCTATTGTAGCATCATGAATTGCGAGTTCCCACAGCTTCCCTGCAGCCCTGCCCTCAGTTCCCCATTGGGTGTCTGTAATCCCTCCCCTGTTCCATCCTCACTGGCTGATTCCCTGTTGATCCCTCCCATGTTCCCTTTCTCTATTGGATTATACCCCTCACCCCGCCTCCCTATGTCCCAGTATAAAAATGCCTGTAGTTCTTGGTATCTCCTCTCGCTGCTCTTGCACCTTCCGAAGATTAAACTCTCTGGAATCCAAGCAGCAGATCGCTTCTCTCTCCTTTATCTCTGCTGGCGCGTCTCCCACCGGCCTGGGGGAAGCCCCATCGAGTGGAAGCTGCGTTCTCGACCGCTTTTGTGTGTGTTCCTGCTGTGGCCAGGGTGTAGCACTCAGACCCCAGGCTCCCTTCAGCCAGGCCCACGCGCCCCCCCAAGCAGCCGACCTGGCAGAGCTGCTGACGGCATCCTGATATGGCGGCAGCTCAGCCACAGACTATTGCATGAGGTCTTGGTTACATGTTCTTAACTGTAGCTTTTTATTTCATGTTTTGCATTCAAGTTGAGTTAGCACGTGGCGTGCTTAAATGCTTTAGAAGAGAGGCATGAAGTATCTCACTGTCTCCAAAAAAGAAAGCAGGATTTTCTGTAATAATGTCCTCTGTTACGTTCCACAATGGGAGGTCTTTGTAAGGATTTCTTTCTTCAAATAACAGAAGATCTACCTCCAAAGTTAAAGTAACATACTTTAACAGACTTCTGAAAACCAGTGTCCTAGGTAGGCTGGAACTTTGCAGCTTAAAAATTATTGCTGGATGTATGTAGCAGCATATGAAGTTGTTGATGTTTGAAGGTCATCTAGTAACAAATTGCAATTTGTAGACAGGGAACTTGGTTTACAAAGAAAAATATTTTGTCACATTATACCATATCACATACCAGTGAACTGGTAGAACTTCTTATAGATTTTTCAAGGTTTAAAGTATAATAAGTTAAATGAAAGGTATGTCTTAAAGTTAAGAAATATGAGAAGACCTCCAAATTTGGAGGAAGTTTATATCTGTCTTCTAGAAACTGGCAGTATATGCCAGTGGAAAGGATCAGTCTATTTTATGGGAGAGGAGGGGGGCTGTAGGTTTGTTTGTTTGTTTGTTTTCCACTGTGTATGTTATTGTCCTGGAGACCGTATAATTGGCTAGATGATGTAAACCAGGTTGGTGGCATATTCTGTGACCAGGTAGTTGACAGGCTATTGCTAAGCAATATAAAACTCTTTTTGTGTAAGAAGAGGTAAAATACTTTTACAACATATGTGAATGAGAATACAAATTTTAAACAGTTATCCGATTTTGTAGTTGTAGAGACAGTGGCCATAGGGGTGGGATAGGTGTGAACAGTGCTTTAGCTGCTTGCACACTTGGTAGCTCTGAAGTGTAGTCATATGCAGTGAGGCAGGGAATGATTTGTATGGATGGCAGCTGTACTGTAACTTCCTAGGAATCTAAGATCAGAGCCTCCGTTGGGCAGCCTGTAAAGTCCCTATCAAGTATTGTTTTATGTATGTTATTTTTAGATTGAGTGGCATAATAGGCTATGAGGCTTTGTGTAGAGAAACTTTTCTTACTTTCAAAACATTATGGGTATTGCAAGGGAAAATACTATTTTACATAGAAATGTACACTATCTTTAATGTAGCATTTGAAACATTTTAGTCTGGCTGTTTCTTTTGTGCCACCAGGGGGCATGGGACTACAGTCTGTTTATTTTTTTTTTCTTTCCAGTATTCCATCATCTGCATATTGATTTCTTCTTGTTTTCAGTTCATCAGCTTTATAAGTTTCTAGCATTTATCTTTAAGCTGTTGGGATTCTAGGATGTTGGTCCTACATCTCAATTAGCTTAATCTGGTTCTGGTGTCAAAATACAGTTTTGTCTTTTTGGGAAGCAGTAGCTGTCTGCATGTGTTGCATTTTAAAACCTGTTACTGTTTTCAGCATGTATCAATTTAAGAAACAGAAACAATAAGCAGTGGATCAGAACTTCACAGCCCGTAAAGTGCAGAGACAAACCAATAGATTTAAAGAAATACTAAAACACATTGTCTGCAAAATTACGAAGAACTTCCATAAAGGTAGAATTATAGTAATGACAACTTAGAATCCAAAAAACTGATTGGTATCTCTTGGTAAGGGTTTGGTTTTTGTTTTTTTTTTATTCCTGCAGGCTTCTCAAAGTCAAGAGAATTTAAAAAAATGTACACATCAATTTAGAAAGGAGACCTAATCCTTTGCAAACTACAGTTGCTGAAAAGGAAAATATTTCAAGTGTGTTACTGTCAAAAGGGAAAAAAGTGTCATGTACATATGTTGTTTCTAATATTATACTGTAGTCCTAAGAAAATAAGTCAGTGGTGCTGGGAAAAAGTCATTAAAACCATAAGTCACAGAGTAGCTGTCTCCTGAATCAATGGGATTTGTATTGAATATAAGGGTAAAATATAGATGCCTGGAACTGCAGCAGGTTTTGCTGTTATGACAGCTGCTTGCAAAAGTACCTAATCATACATTGTATATTTTGGAGTCTGAACTCAACTTTAATAATAGGAAGTGACTTGTTTTTTTGTTCTCTTGTCGCTTCTTGTTATGTTAAAGTCATTCTGAGGAAATAAAGAAATTACTGCTACAAGGAAATATCCCTAAGATCATGTTAAATAATCTGGCCTTTTGTGAGTCTGTAAAAGCCAGCACATTCATGCCTGATAAAAACCATACCTCAAATAATTTGGAACGAGTGGCTAGTACATGAGAGGGCAGCAGCGTTTTGAGGTGTCTTGTCTGGCTGTGCTCCCTCCTGCATTCCAGCAATACAGTGATTAGATGCTATTAAATTACTTTGTGGGATCTGTCTCTTCCTTCCAAGTTGCTCTGGGAGATGTGTTGACTTTTTTCAATTCACATTGATGTTGTTCTGCAGCCTTCCTCTTGAGCTCTTTAGAATATCTGCAAAATCCTGTTGTTTGGCAGTTGGAGATGATCTTCTGACTGAAAATGCAATTAGCTTGATCTCTCTTCTACAGGATTTTCTTGATGGTTGTAATGGTCCAATTATACAGATTATTCCTATGATCAGGCTCGTAAGGGATCTTTTACCCCTGTGAAGTGCTTTTGTTAATTTCTCTCCAACTTCCACTGAAAATCAGAAAAATGGTATTTTTTGAAATATTTTACATGTGTGGGAAAAGCCTGAAATGTTTACAATATCTTCTTAATCCCATCACAACGTAACTGACTTGTATAAAATCTCTTTCTGTTTGATGTTCTGATAAATGAGAAGATCAGATTTTTGCAAAGCTATGAAGGATGTGAAAAAAGTTGAATTAGATAAAATTACTACTTGATAGTGTGTGATTTAAAAGAGTATCTTTGTATCATTGATTAAATCTTACCCTGTGAATTCAAGTTCATAGAGGAAAAATGTATCTTCTGCTCTTTTCTCTTGTACTGGAAAGAGGAAGTTCTGTGTGTTGGGTCAATTCCTTATTAGTTTGTCATTATGTAAAATATAAAATAAAGATGTATTTGAGTTTTCTGTGTGATCACGCACTATTGTGAAACTGATTTTTTTTGTTGCTGTTGAGTTTTTTGGGGGGTTTTTTGGATCTGTCAATAATTTTTCTGAGGAGTAATTAAACCTTATTTTTTTTTCTCCTCTCCCCTAGGGTCAGCTTTCAATATTGCAAGAAAAAATAGATCATTTGGAACGCCTTTTGGCAGAAAATAATGAGATTATTTCAAACATACGCGATTCTGTGATCAATCTGAGTGAATCAGTAAAGGATGGTCAAAAAAATCCAGAAGCTATAAACTTCAGTCAAGGATCTGTTTCTGAGCTGTTCCCTTCTGCTTCAGTTTTGCTTGCAGTTGATTCTGAGGATTGTTTGTTTGCTTCAAAAAGTGGAAGTCACAGTTCAGGTGTACAGGTAAGCAGTATGTCTTTCTCTCTTATTGTGCTCAAGTCCTAGCTGTCACGTTGTGTTTAATTCTGAAAATGTCAAGTTGCTGCTAAAAGCTTGGTGCTAAGACATAATGGAATTGTTGAAGGGACTGCTGTGTTTAACAGATGTTATGAAACTGTTCCTTTATACCTTTTTTAAAAGTTCTCTGGAAATTGAATAACGATTATGAAGAGCCAACATTTGACAAAGCTTATAAGTTTTCTAAAAAATCAAAAAAACCCATAGTGATTATTGTCCCATCAGTTCTTTAGAAATAATTTATTTGAGAGTCTCTTTGAGTTTCCCCAGACTGTTCTAAAACTGATGAAAAATAAACTGAAAATAGTGGATAGTCTTGGTTTAAATAGATTTTACTTTTAGGGACATATGTGTAGATGAGATTTGATGGGGAGGTAAGGAATGCTCAAGAATTAGTCATTTCAAAAAAATTTTGGGTCCTGTGTTCCTTTTTGAATGTCATTTCTGTGTTTCAGTATTCCTGTGCCACCAGTTTGTATAGGCACTTTGATCAGAAAGGAGGAACATATACTGTGTTGACTAGTTGGCATGAACTGGGGAAGTTGAAGTTTTTAAAGTCAAGCACTTCAAGTTGAATTTATTTTGCTTTCTGGTGATGCTTGTGAGTTCATGGACTCTCATATATTCAGTTTTAATGGAGTGATTCAGGAGCATTGAGAATACTCTGTGAAGTTTGTGATCTGTACTGTTTTTGTGAGTCTTGTGGGAGTACTATAAATATTCATAGTACTCTAAAGCAAAGATTAAATTTTGAAGTCCAGCTTTCTCATTTTAGAATTTAAAGTATTTCTATTGCAGGAGAAAGACAGTGGACTTCAGAAGAATAAGTACACATATTAGAACAATTGTAACCTCTGATGTATCGTGCTTAATGCCTTTAAACTCTTCAGGGATAGGCACCACTTTAATGTCTTTTATAGAGAAAGCAGACTTTTTAAAGGCAATATCTGAACATCTCTTCATGTTTCTGATATGCATTAAGACTTCTGTGCAAGGAAGTGAAACATCTGGACCTGTGGTTACAGGCTTTCAAGTTAGTGGATTATTAACAGGTTATTCATCGTACAATCTGTTACCATGTTAGGTGATGTACTTTTTTATGGGCATTAAAAATAAGTTCTAGTAAATTTTTTGAGATAAAATATGTTGTCTTAAATTCTTGGGCATGTTAACCTGTTATGAATGGAAGGTAAAACATATTTTCTAAAACTGCTCTTTGTTTTTTGCTTCACACTTGCAGAATGTCAGAACATACACCTCCTATCACCTAATGCACCTACTACCTACCTAATTGGAGGCTGTTGTAGCTAAATTGCTTTTGGATAATTTTCTTTACTTTTAAGTACATTTGCATGTACATAAGAAGCAAACATACTGTTCCCCTACTCACACTTTCCTTTCTTCCTTGCACAGGGAGGGAGGGCTTTAATGTTCTCCGTGTCTTTGCATTAGTACCCTTTACTCATCAGGTTATTCACCGTCATCATTAAGTCACTTTAATGTTGCTTCTGTATAGAGTTAGTTTCCCATCCTGTGAGTCTGAACTGCATTTCAGTTGTCATCTTGACTTCAGCAGAATTCCTCCTAGCACCATGTTAAGGAGCTGATCTAAATCACTGTATTTCAATACAGTTTTACTATTTAATACTTTACCAACCCTGATGTGTTCTGCATGCTCAATTAATTTATTTGAGACATTTTCAGTCATTATTTTGAGCACTTTTTGAAAGAAATGTATGTGTTAATTGCTGCTGTTTGTAAATATTAAGTTAAACCCACAGATTTTTACATTACTTTTCCCATATTTGTCTCTTGGGTGGGTGTGTGAGATGACTAGAAAGCAGTAAGAGCTAATATAGGTGAGATTAAGTATTTGGATAAAAAAAACTTTACAGAATGAAGGCAGAAGGGTCTTCACTGAATAAATCATGGAAATGGATTATAGTCTCCCATAATAGAGAAACCATTGTAAAAATGCATTCAAAATATGAACTAAAAGACTTTGTGATGGTTCAGTGAGAAATACTGCTGGATTTGCTACTTGGAGACGTGTGTTTTCATAAAACAGAAAAAGCAAGTTGCTAACAACATGAGACCAAAACACTCTCAGATCGGACAGCTAAAGAATGCTTTTTTAATGGAGGAATTACAAATCAAGAAATGGTTTACTTGCTACTTGTACTGTTTGTAAGTAGGTAGAAAACTGTAATAGAGCCAGAAACAGAAAATAAGGCTGACTTGAGAATGCTATAATTTAAGTCATGTAAAAGACTAATGTGTACTTTTTTCCAAAAGATAAATAATACAGACAGGTAATAAACAAAAATGAATACAACTGGATTAAATATGGATATGACCTGATGCTTTTTCAGTTTAGTAGTTCAGGAAGTATCTGGCATTTGTGCTCGGAGAAGATGGAATTCTCAAGAGCCATCGTGCTGAGCTGGAAGGTCATTTAAATAATACAGTGAGGTGTCTCCTGTCTTGTCCATTTCAACTACTGAAGCATCTAAGATTAGGCTTAGTAATGTTACTCTTTTTGAAAATGAGACATGAACCACTCTTTAAAAAGGTGGCTTGAAGAGGCATTTCTTCTGAGCAGTAGTTTAGTATTCACTGTTAGGATGTTATGATGTTTTCATGAGATTTACATAATTTCAGCAGTTTGACTCCTTCAGTATAGAGAAAGAATAAACCCATATAGAAAAAAGACAACTGATAACCTTTCCAGTGTTTTAATGAAAAGCTTGTAGCAACACGGCTGTCTTCTGAAGCAGCCATAATGAAGACAGGCAGCATCCTTTTTGAATTTCTATCTGTCTACTGTTTTTACAGAGTCCTTGTTACTATATCAGTATGTTATATTCAGATGTGAAACTGAAATATGTTCATGAAATACTTTCTTTAACCTCTTTTACTTTTTACTGACTAGGGGCTTGGAACTTATTCTTCACTTGCAATCATGTAACTTGTTTGAGTGATGATGCAATTTGTAATTAATCCTTTACACAATTCCTACTGAGGATGTGTTGTATGAAAGATAAAAAAGATTTAACTTCTGTCTTTTCATAAGTGTAGGGATTTCAGCCTGGTGTGGCTTTTGTTTATTACAGTGGAAGTTTTTGATTTTTTTTTTCTTGGCTTTTTTTTAACTGCTTCTGATAAATGTTTGAATCACAAAATGACTGAATGGTTGAGGTTGGCAGGGACTTCTGGGTGTCATCTGGTCCAACCACCTGCTCAAGCAGGGGCCACCAAGAGTCAGGTGTCCAGGATCGTGTCCAGGTGACTTTTCAGTATCCCCAAGGATGGCGATTGCACAGCCTCCCTGGGCAACCTGTGCCAGTGCTCAGTCACCCTCACAGGGAAAAAGCGTTTCCTGATATTCAGGAGGAACCTTCAGTGTGTGCCCATAGCCTCTGATCCTGTCTCTGGGCACCACTGGAAAGGGACTGGCTCTACCATTTCTGCACTCTCTCTGCCTTTATTTTCTTGGTGCTCCTTCTTGCCGTTCTTGAAGATAGGAGGGACGTTGCTTTCCTCCAGTCTTTGGGCACTTCTAATCACCATGATCATTCAGGGGTTCTTAAGGGTGGCCTTGCAGTGACAACAGCCAGCACTCATGGATGCATCCCATCAGGTCCCATGGACTTAGACGTGTCCAGTNAAGAGTCAGGTGTCCAGGATCGTGTCCAGGTGACTTTTCAGTATCCCCAAGGATGGCGATTGCACAGCCTCCCTGGGCAACCTGTGCCAGTGCTCAGTCACCCTCACAGGGAAAAAGCGTTTCCTGATATTCAGGAGGAACCTTCAGTGTGTGCCCATAGCCTCTGATCCTGTCTCTGGGCACCACTGGAAAGGGACTGGCTCTACCATTTCTGCACTCTCTCTGCCTTTATTTTCTTGGTGCTCCTTCTTGCCGTTCTTGAAGATAGGAGGGACGTTGCTTTCCTCCAGTCTTTGGGCACTTCTAATCACCATGATCATTCAGGGGTTCTTAAGGGTGGCCTTGCAGTGACAACAGCCAGCACTCATGGATGCATCCCATCAGGTCCCATGGACTTAGACGTGTCCAGTTAGTTTAAGTATTCCATCAGCTGGCCCTGTTTCAAGAAGGACATCTTCCTCGGACCAGTTCTCTCCCCTCCTCTCTGAGACCTGGGATCCCTGAAGGCTGATCTTGTTCATAAGGACTGAGGCAAAGATGGCGTTCAGTACCTCAGCCTTTCCCATGTCCTGTGTCACCAGGTCCCCTCCCTCATTCAGCAGTAGATCCTGGCCTTCCTTTTGCCATCTGTCTGCTTACAGAAGCCTTTCTTGATGCCTTTGACATTCCTGGCTGGATTCAATCCTGTTTGTCCTTTAGCTTTCCTAACTTGATTTCTGGATGCTCAGACAATGTTTTTGTATTCCTCCTCCCTGTATTAGATTTGCTTGACCAGGATTTTCTGGGAGTGGGGGCTATAGGGGTGGGGCTATACCTCCTCTTTGAGACACTGCTGGAAGTTTTCCCCATGTCTGACAGCCAGTGCCAGGTGGCTCCAAGACAGATCCACCTCTGGCCAAGGCTGGGCCAATCACATGGTAGTAACACCACTGGGATAACGGATTTAAGACAGGGGAAAACAAAGATACTGTATAGAAGTAGTTGTGACCAGAAAAGAGAGGAGTGAGAATCTGTGAGAGGAACAGCTTTGCNAACAGCTTTGCAGACACCCAGGTCAGTGCTGAAGGAGGGGCAGGAGCTGCTCCAGGTGCCAGAGCTGAGATTCCCTTGCAGCCTGTGGTGCAGACCATGGTGAAGCCCTTGTGCCCCTGCAGCCCATGGAGATCCATGGGGATGCAGAGATCCACCTGCAGCCCATAGAGGACCCCAACTGGAGCAGGGGGATGCCCAAGAAAGGCTGTGACACCATGGGAAGCCCGTGCTGGAACAGGCTCCTGGCAGAACCCGAGGCCCTGTGGAGAGAGGAGCCCACACTGGAGCAGATTTCCTGGAAGGACTTGTGGCTCTGTGGGGAACCCAAGCTGGGACAGGCTGTTCCTGAAGCACTGCACCTTGTGGAAAGGGACCCTCGTTGGAGCAGCTCATGAAGAACCATAGGCCATGGGAAGGACTCATGCTGGAGAAGTTAATGGGGAACTGTCTCCTGTGGGAGGAGTTCCACACTGCAGCAGGGGAAGGACTTCTCCCTGTGGAGGAAGTGGATGGAGAAACAACATGTGATGAACTGACCATAACACCCCTTCCTTGTCTCCCTGCACCACTGAGGCGAGGAAGCAGAGACTTTGAGAATAAAGTTAATCTTGGGAAGCAGGGAAGGGTGGGGGAAAGGTGTTTTTAAGATTTGTTTTACTTCTCATTATCGTACTCTGATTTTGATTAGTAATAAATTCAGCTAATTTCCCTAAGTCAAGCTTGGTTTGCCCATGATGGTAATCAGTGTGTGATCTCTCCTTCCCCTTATCATGACTCGTGAGCCTTTCGTTATATTTTCTCTCCCCTGCCCACTTTCAGAGAGGACTGACAGAGTGGCATTGGTGATTACCTCATATCCAGCTAGGGTCAGTCCACCACACTCTCCCATTACCTGTCTCTGCCTTCACCCTCTGTAGGCTTCTTTTTTGTGTCTGAATTTTGCCAGGAGCTCCTTGTTCATCCATGCAGGCCTCCTGGCATTTCTGCCTGAATTCCTGCTTGTTGGGATGGACTTCCCTTCACTTGGAGGAGGTGATCCTTATTACCAGAGGAGGTATTAACCAGTTTTCTTGGGCCCCTTTTCCATCCCAGGACCTTGTGCTGTGGGATCTTGACAGCAAAGCGTCCAGAGCCTGTGCTTCTGAAGTCCAGGGTTGTGGTCTTGTATTTCGTCCCCCTCCCTCCTCTCGGGGTCCTGAACTCTACAGTCTTATGGTCACTGCAGCCAGTGCTGCCACTGAGTTTCACAGCCTCCATGAGATGAGGGCACTCATGGCAAGCTAGAGATCCAGCAGAGCACCTCTCCTCACTGCCTTCTTGGTCCCTTGGATTAGGAATATGCCACTGCTGTGCTCTAGGAACCTTCTGGATCACTTATGCCTGGCTGTGTTGTACCTTGAGCACATAAGAGGGTCGTTGAAGTTCCCCATGAGGACCAGGCCCTGGAAATGTCTGTGGAGGGCCTCTTCCACTTGTTGTCCCTGATCAGATGGCCTGTTGCAGACATCCACTACACTGTCACCCATAGTGGTCTGCTTCTTAGTCCTTGTCCATAAGTTCTCTGTTGGCTTCTCATCCATAGAATCTAAGAAAATCAAGTTCAATCATTAATGTGGCAGTGCTGTGTTCATCACTAAACCATGTCCCTAGGCTCCATATCCACATGCTTTTCTGTACACTTCCAGAGATGGTGATGCCACCCTTTCTGTGGGCAGCTTGACCACTCCTTCCATGATGAATTTTTTCCTAATATCCAATCTTAACGTCCCATGTCACAGCTTGAGGCTGTTTCCTCTTGTCCTGTTGCTGTTACCTGGGAGCAGAGTCTGACCCCCACCTGGCTGCAGCCTCCTGTCAAGGAGCTGTAGAGGCAATAAGGTCCCCTGGAGCCTCTTTTCTCCAGGCTAAACACCCCCAGCTCCCTCAGCTGCTCCTCATCATACTTGTGTTCCACACCCTTTCCCAGCTCCACTCCCTTCTCCAGACACACTCCAGCACCTCAATGTCCTTCTTGCAGTGAGGGGCCCAAAACTGGATGCAGGATTTGAGGTGCCTCACCAGTGCTCAGTACAGAGGGACAATCGCTTCCCTGGTGGTGCTGGCCACCTCGTCTCTGATACTGGCCAGGAAGCTGTCACAGAGGCACCCCAGCGTGCTAATTTCCCAGGAAGGATTTTGGGGATTTCTTTGTGATTGTGCCTTGTAGGTACTTCCTTGCTTATCTACAAATGTGGGAGGTGACCCTGTTTTATTGATTTCTTATATTATATATTTTTAAAACCCTTCCATATCATATCATTCTTGACTACTACTCCCTCACAGGGCTGCTGTTGACTCTCTCTGTCCCCTTTTATTCTCAGCCAGAAGCTGTCCTTAATAGGTCAGCCATCTCCCTGGCAAAGGTACCTCTGCTGCCCTTAGTTGGCTCTCATCTCTCCCAAGTAGACACAGATCTGACAACAGGGTCAAAGAACTCCAAACACCAACTCTGAGGCCAATTATTGATCTGTACTATCAGTGTCCTCCTCTCACACTGTTACCCCCCTCACTGGTGGATAGAAGAGGACACCACCTGTGACCTCGATTACCTACAGAATTCTGCAGTCAGTTTTGATGCAGTCTGGGCTGCCTCTGGCAGTATCACTGATATCCACATGGAAGGACAGGAAGGGATAGTAGCCATTGATTGGACAAGCTTCTACAGTTCCTCTACAATATCCAGGATTCAGGCCTTTGCAAGGCAGCAAACGTCTCTAGATGATGGTCATGTCATCAAAGCAGTTATTTCAGACAACTGTTGATAAGGATTCCAAGACCTATTTCCTGAATTGCAGTTTCTGTCTCTTGAGCTCATAGTCATATCAGCATGGTTTGAAATAGCTGTGAAGTTGCAGATGTTAGGAAAAAAATTATGACTGTTATGACTGTAAACATTAGTATCTTTCAGACTGCAGAAAGTTGCTTGTTAAATGCAGACTCCATCCATAAGAAAAACTCATAGGAATGTGTGGAATTCCATGAGTTACTACTTTTAAATCGAATAATGTCTTCATGGTTGAAATGTCCAAAGACTTTATCAGTATTAAGGCCATTCATTGTTCACTGGCAAATTTACAAAATATGCATTTACATTTTCTTCAGAACATTGTATTGCAGAGAAAAAATATAGTTCTTCAAACTCAGATTTTAGAAAATACAATATTTAGAAAACATTTAATAATAAAATATTATCTATATAATCTATGATGTAATATATATTATTTATTCTTTACCTAATATATAAATTAGCCTAATAGCGTATTTTGAAATTGTGCTATTAGGCTAACTAACTTCAGCATAACCCTTGTTTCGGCCCTTCAAGCTGACAGCACAGAATGCACAGATCTTCAAGTATTGCACCTACGTTTTCCAGTAATCAATACTGTCCAAAGAGTGAAGCAATCCTGGCAGAGCAGTGATGTTACAAGATCATCTCATACAGGCCATGGATGTTTGGTGTGCCTGGAATCTCTCACAGGTTGTAGGTATCTAGTGCACGTTGCAGGCCCAGCTGAGGCTCTGCTAGATATAGGATTACTGTGTTGTATTCCCTTCTTACATTGCTTTGTTCCCTTTGTATCTTAAGCTAAAGGCCTGTGGTGGATTGACCTTTTCTGGCTGTCAGATTCCAGTCCCTCCAAAGCCAACCCACTCCTCTTCCTTTAAGCACCCAAATCTGGGTCTTGTGGATTAAGAGATAGGGAGTGGTGATTGCCAAAACTTGGACTTAATATTTCCAGAGTGAAATAACTGTGGGGATTCTTTTGTTATTCTTATGAGGTGAAAGGACAAGGAGTGGAGATATACCTTGTATGTGTGTGTGTGTAAAAATTTCCACTTTCTCAGTGTTTTAGTGTGGGAAATGTTGGGGGTTTTTTTGTAAATGTAAGTGAAGTCTGGGAAGACTATATGATGAGTATTTATTTTATTGATTGTTCCTAAGTATTTCACAGAGGTGAGGGTGGAATGCTCTGGCAGATGTCCAGGTGTTGGCAGTGAGGGGCTCCAGTGTCTGTGAGGAGAGACCAGTCCTGCCCTGTGCCAGACACAGCTCCAAACCCACCACAGGATACAGCCTCCATCAGCGAAAGGTGGTAGTACCTTTGGCAGAATGGGTTTTAAGAAGGTAAAATGCTGCCTGTCAGTGTGGTATAAGGCTAAAAAATGGGGAGAAGCAGTCCTGAGTACACCACGGTCCTTGATGAAGGAAGCAGAGAAGGTATTCTAGTTGCTGGAGCAGGTGGGGAAGACCACAGTGGAGCAAGTTTTCCCCTGAAACCTGTGGAGGACCTCATGGCAGAGCAGGTAGATATTTTCAGGAGGAACTGGAGCCCCTGGGGGATCCACACTGGAGGAGTTCCTGGAGTGCTGTGGCTTGTGGAAGGGACCCCATGCTGGAGCAGGCAAAAAATGTGAGA
This sequence comes from Edolisoma coerulescens, assembly GCA_013397115.1. NCBI lineage: Eukaryota > Metazoa > Chordata > Aves > Passeriformes > Campephagidae > Edolisoma > Edolisoma coerulescens. The sequence continues at coordinate 62,107 of VWZW01000748.1, read as the reverse complement.
AGGAGCGGATGACAGAGCGGAAACATTATGGATTGATCTCTCACTATCCAACTCTGTTTTAATTGGCAGCAGATTAATTTAATGTTCCTGAAGTCAGGTCTGGTTTTTTCTGTGTTGGAAATTGGTAAGTGATCTCCCTGTTTTTATCTTCACCCATAATATTTTATATTTCTGCCCCTGTTCTGTTGATGAGGAAAAATGAGAGATCAGCTTGGTGGAGGCCAAAGTCAACAATCGCAAGGCCTTAATTTCCTAAAGTCAGATATTTGTTTCAGATGTCTGTAGGTTTTTTTAGGTTTTCCTAGCAGGACAGAAAACACCTTACCACTGGGAAGTTTTAACTCTTTTGGCATTCAAGTATTGAATGACTGCTATAGGGGCCCTTTTTTTGTGTAGATGAATTGGTTTTTGTAGAAAGTTTGTCAGGTGTACAATTGTATTCTAACATGGGTTTGGAACTGATTAAAGTTTAGTCATTAAACTAGAGTGTCAGGAATTGGCTTGTCTGGTGTCAGTTCATGTTTGTATCTTGTTTTCTTTCTTAAAAGCAAACCAGAGCATTACCAAAAAAAATTCCTTGAATCTCATATTAATTGCCTCTCTTTTAAGCTATATGGTGGTCCCTAAGTTTCATAGGAACTTGTTACAGTAATTCTAGAGTTGCTTTATTTATCTGTAACCTTTTTATTTACGTTGACAAGTGAAATATGTCCTTCCTTGTACAATTAGTGTACTGGGCAACAGGACATGTACAAGAAGCTTTGTTATAGCAGATGGCTATAGTTATCAACATTTTTTCTCGATAGCTTCTTTCAGTTCCTTTTTGTGAGTTTGACATGTGCCTCGATCTCTCTCATGCTGTCATTCCTTCTTGCTCAGTTTATTTTCTTCATTTCCTGCATTCCCCTGTTTAGTGTACTGTGCTATTCTGTATAATCCTCTTCATACCCTCCTGCCCAATGCCATTGTGAGCTGCCATAATTTTTGTGACTTAAGGCTCTTAATCCTACTGTTTATCTAATCAATGTCAGTTTCCTCAGAAGAGAGCCTGCCAAATGCTCCTCTTCCTGCCAGCTGTGTCTTAGGTGTCCTAGTGTGATTTGAAACTTGCTCTCGTGTGTCAGTTTTCTATTCATTTGGCTCGTCATCTCTCCCTCTGTAATGAACAAGCTGATCTATTTTAAGTGAAAACAGCTTTGTTTTTTAATAGCAGAACTGTTTGTGTGAATTCATGTTTTATATTCCTTTAATTTTTCTTTTTTAGATGCTGGATGTCTATGACATTCTTCCTTTCGATAATCCAGATGGTGGCGTTTGGAAACAAGGATTTGATATCACATACAATGAAAATGAATGGGACAGTGAACCACTTCAAGTTTTTGTTGTGCCTCACTCACATAATGATCCAGGTAATATTTTAACTGTATTGATTTGAGGATCTAGAGGCTTTTCAATTAGGAAATGCATTGCCATTTCTGTTAAGATTTGGGTTTTTTTTTGAAGCAAACCAGTTAATATGTTAGATTTAAGTCTAGCAAGGCAGTTAAACAGATGTATAATTCAAGTGCCATTGACTTCCAGTGACAACTGTTATGATCCAAGTTGTATGTCTACTGGATTTATTAACTGGAGCAGAACTTCGGTGTTGAAATTGGAAAGTAACATGAATTTCTGGTAACCCATTCAGTTTATTCATTGATGCATTAAATACTATATCAATTCTTATTTTGATGTTTTTGGCTGTCGTAGGTATTTAACCCTTAGTCTGTGCTAAAGAGATGTGCTTTTAGAAGATGTGACAATGGCAAATCCGAAATTTTTGACACTTTCTTCACTGTTTTGTGCACATCCCCAACCTATAGCGGGGTAATGAAAAGTCTAGATTTAAACAGAAGTCTATGTATGCCTACATAATTTCATTTCCACCCAAGTGATGGGTACACCCAAGTGTAATAAACAAAATGGAGAAGTGTTCCTTTATTTTGGAATGACAAATGACATTTTGGTAAAATTTACCAAAAGCAGTGAATTATACTGCTACACTGTAGTCCTGGTACATGAGAGGCTGATAGCACTGGTTGTTGTTGTAGAAAGCCACAATTCCAGTGATAATTAATTTTACTACTGTATATCTCTCTAAAATTTAAATTGTTGTTTGAATTACTGTGGATCTGAGTGAAGATATGGTAGTTTGAACATAAATGGCTTTTATTTGCACGTATCTATCATTTTCAAAGAAAATGAACACTGGAATGTGGAATTACTATATTGTCCAGTTATGACAGCTAAATTACCGCAGTACGGATATGGGTAAAAATATTCAGAGCACAGAATCACAGTATAAACTTATATCTGCCTGTCTACAGAAGGCCTATAAGAAAATCAAGTCCAGTCATTAATCTAGTACCACTGTGCTCACCACTAAACCATGACCCTAAGCCCCATATCTACCTGCTTTTATGAACACTTGCATTTCACTGGGCAGCCCATTCCAATGTTCAAGCCTCCATCATGGAAGACATTTATCCTAGTATCCCATCTAAACCTGCCCTGGCACAACCTGAGGCAGTTTCCTCTTGTACTGAAACTTGTTGCATGGGAGAAGAGCCCGATCCCCACCTGGCTACAACCTCCTCTCAGGTAGTTGTAGTGATAAGGTCCTCCCGAGTCTCTTTTTCTCCAGGCACTCAGATTCCTCATCAGACTTGTGCTCCAGACCCTTCCCCAACTACATTCCCTTCTCTGGACACCCTCC
>VWZW01000748.1:338-50695 GCA_013397115.1 Edolisoma coerulescens | reverse complement strand
CTGTGTCTTTCTGTGCCTTTAAACTGAGCCCGAGCAAACTTTTCAACATGGTTTTGCTTCAAGGACACAGACACACACTCCTCTGCGTTCTTCTGCTGTGGCGGCAGGAGCGGAGGAAGCACCCTGCTTTTATTTTTTTATTTTGTTTATTTTCCCATTTTCTTGATTCCTTTTCTCAGGAGAGAGACAGAGAGTTAAAACTCTGGCTTTTTAGCTAGCCTGGGACTTTGGTTTTTTTCCTTCTTGTCTTCTGAACTGCTCAACAATCATCAGAACATCACCAGGGTGACCCCTACACCTTGGCCCAGAGGGGCCCACTCGCTGAACTCCAACTCGGAGAGGAGGGTACCACACCCACCAAAGGACTTTGAATTTACCAGGTTCTCTCCACAGCAAGAGGTTTTATTATTCAGCATTATTATTCTTTTACCACGTGTTTGTTAAATAAATAGGATTTTTCCCTTTCACTTTCCTCTGAGGAATATTTCTTTCCCGAAGCTGGTGGGGGAGGGGCGGTTGTAACCTGCCTTCTCTCAGGGGATAATTTCCTCCAAATTTGTCTCAAACTGGCACGCTAGTATAATATTTGTCTGGAGTGCAGTCTTCACATAGTGTGGAAGCTTTCATAAAATCTTAAAATGTGCATACATGACAAAAGCTAGTAGGAGTAGGAATATCACACTTTACAGTAAGTAATAAGTAGGTAGGCTTAATTTTTTCAGTTATAGTTACAGGTTCTGGGAAGAAAGATGCATTTACTCTCTCATGCAAGATATTATGAAGAGGTTAAAGAATTTTATGTAAGACTGTAAAATCTGAAAATGTGGTTAAAATTTCTTTTTCCTTTTCATCTCACAGATGCACAACTATTTGCATCCCTGTATTCTGTTGATCAAACTTTCTACTATGCAAAGCATAGAAAAACTAGAAAGTGAAAATCCTAAAAATTTCCATATATTTATACATTTAGGAAATAAAACATGTAAATTTTGTAAAGAGAAACTCCTTGGAAGTTTAGCACTTCAAGCTATCCACAGCACATAAAGTCCAGCTTTTTAGGAGCAGTCTTTACTTAGATTTTTCTGGCAAGTGAGAGGGAGCCAATTCTCTTGGAGACTGTTCTCTGAAGAGACTAAGAAGGCAGTTCTCTAAAGAGGCTTCATTTCATATTTTCTTTTTCCTAGGTTGGCTGAAGACTTTTGATGATTACTTCAGAGATCAGACACAGCATATTTTAAATAACATGGTTATAAAACTGCAAGAAGACAACCGAAGGAAATTTATATGGTCTGAGATTTCTTACTTTTCAAAATGGTGGGACGGAATAGATAGCCAAAAAAAAGATGCTGTTAAAAGGTTTGAATACTGAACTTTTCTTCCATGTATCTTGTTTTGAGACTTTGTGTATTTGACTGCACTGTAAGCTTGAGATTTCATTTGTGATGCAGAATTGCTGGAATAATCAACTGCTTGAGTTCTAACTTTTTGAGCTTAGTTTGGTTTTCTCCCAGTTGCAAAATAGAAATCTGCTCAGAGAAGTGGAGACAAATTACTGAGTTGCCTAAAAATTTGACTTAAAGTTTCCATGTACAACCATGAACATGTCATTCAAATTGTAATGGAGGAGTGATTATAATCTTTTGAAGTCACACTACAGTATTTGCAACAAAATAAATATAATCTTTCCTACTAGCTATTTATATATGGTATTTTTTTCCTTGTTATAACACATATGAAGATTTTGTGAGATTTTTATTTGAATAAAAATTTGTAAGGATTTTTTTGTGTTTAAATACAAAGGATTTTTATAAACATGCAGCTGCTTTAATGGTAAAGTAGTGCATACTCTACACCCTTGCTCTTCTTAGTCATTTTTAAAATCACAAGTCAAAATGGAATATAGAAGTACAAGGTTTGCCTAGACATTGATACAAGGAAGCAGGCTGCTTGGATAAACTTGAAGTAAGGATCTTGTTTGGAGTTTTCAAAAAGTGGGGATTTTTTTCTTAATTTTGCTTGGCTTTAAGACAGGATCCAACAGTTCTTAGCTCATCCTTGTGATGGCCTCCTTCTCATGCCCCTCTTCAAGATGCAAGTGTTGCAGTATGCATTAAGTCTGTGAGATCTTCACAGCTGCAAAGGTTAGGTAAAGGTGGAAATCTTGGGACCTAGGTAAAAAACTACTTATTTAAAAACTTATGTGCAGTGGGTGAGTATTAAAGCACAGCTGTGCAGTTTTTTGACATTAAAAATATCCCTTGGAACACAGTAAACAGTAAATGACAGTCACTAGGGAACTGTGTCCTCTCTTCAGAGGAGTCAGGTATTGGTTAAGCTGCTGTAAGACTTGGAGAAGCTGCACTTCAGATTATTTTTGTTGCATGCTTTTCATTACTCTTATGGGTATCATCTGTGATGGGACTAAGTTTTGATGAGTTCACTGTGTTTTTTTCTTGAATTCATTAAGCACTTCTATGCTGGTGTACAGTGTAAGTGCTGAAGCTATAGGGACAACCCGATGCTGGGAGTGTGATGTTTATGTTCACTGACAATAGAGAGACTGGGCCATCCTGTGACCTGTTTCAAGTAGGCATTTTAATGAGTGAGATGTTCTGAAGCCTTTATAGATACAATAAATTTCGAAGATGTATCAGCTCTCTAAAACTCTAAAAAGAATATTAGATCAAAGAGGGGGAGATATTAGTAGTGCTTGAAATGCGCAGTGTCTAGGCATCTTGCTCATTTGGCCCTCAGTGCTGTGGCATATACGTTTTCATTTTTGTAATCTATGCAGGAAACAGCCTTCTTCCTGATTAAAAAAAAAAAAATGTAATATGGCACATGCCAAGAGCTAGTTACTGTTGCACAAGGGCATTAAAAAGTTCACTGTTCAATGCTTCATTTTTTCCCCATTTGATTAAAGAAATATAGACCAGTGATGGAAGTAGCACAAACTATTTAGATTTTTGGCATCAAATTGCTGGAAAATGCCTAGTGAGTATACAGAAATTGATTTTAAGAGTGTGTTTTCATATGGAAGATTCTGAATATGATTTACGTATTTTTCAGGTTAATAAAAGATGGACAATTTGAAATAGTAACAGGAGGATGGGTCATGCCAGATGAAGCTTCTCCTCATTATTTTGCTTTAATTGACCAACTGATAGAAGGACACCAGTGGCTAGAAAAGAACCTTGGTATGTACATTGATCTAAGATTTAACTATGTTAATACAAGAAGTCAATAGGAAAATACTTTTTTTTTAAATTTCTGAGATGCTTAGAAGGCTCTCTTTGCTCTGCTTTCCTGAAACATTAAATCAGATCACTTAAAGGAAGCTATAGGATCAAGTCTAGTATTTACCATTCCTCTTGGTAGATAGAAGTTCCTGGACAAAGTGTGTTTGAACTATTTTATGTCATAGCATTTTGTCTTGATCAGTGTAAGACATGCATATTATATTGGCATAACCAAATATTAACACTAGATCATGCTGAATTTTAGATCCCATGTCTGGAATAACAAATAGTCTTCAATTGCCTTTTCTGTCTTTTGAAAATCATGACAAAATTCTTAAAATTACTTAAAAGTTGATACCTCTTTCATGTGTTTGGATCTGTTCTGTGGGCTCTGAATTCATTAGCTTCTCTTTTGTAAGGCATTAAAAAAAAATATGAAATTTAGATGTAGCAGCAGTAGTAGCAGTAGTAGTAGTAGTAGTTATAAAGCCTAAACTCATTGCAATCTTAGAATTGGGAATTACTGCCTGCAGTCAGCATTGGCTGAACTGTTTTGCTGGCTTTGAGATGTTCTTTTGTTTGGTTCCATAAGAAGAGAGAAACCTTTTTATATAGAAAATATTTGTACAGTGATTTTAATAATAAATTGAGATTATTGCATCCAATTAACTGAAATTATTTTGGAAAGCTGTTTCACTGTTTTTCTTAGATTGCAATTTCCAAAACACAACTTGGCATAATTGGAGGGGGAAGGGAAGACCTAATAAAAGGGCAATGCATTTCTTACTGTGGTTTTTTTTCGGAAAGACAGTAAAAAGTGCCAAAGGAACCATGTTGATGAATTAAACAAGAGTTAGATGTAGCTTCTTTATTTACTGGCATGAAGTTCAGTGAAAAGAGAGTATTAATCAACATGATTCTATTGATCAACAAACTAATAAATCAAAAGAAAATTTAGTTCTGAAGCCAAAAAAGATTAACATTATTTAAATAACAGTGAAATATCAACAAGCTACTGCATTAATCTGTTCACATCCATTCATTTTCTTTCAACTTTCTTTTCTAATTGTACCATCTGTAAACTACTTTAAGTGAAAGAAGATGTGTATTTAATTTATGATTCCAAATAAAGATGTTTGATGCAAAATTGAAACGGTGTAGCAACAAGGAGTATGAATTCAGAGCCCACAGAATAGATCCAAACTATTTTAAAGTTTTTTGTTTTGTTAGAATGCCTTACTTATATTTGATTTGTTTGTTTGTTTGTTTAACTGTTTAATTTTAGTTTGTTAATTCCAGGGTTCTGCAGGAGGTTTAATACTTAACTGGGTATATACTCTTGGAGATATTATCTTCAGTGTTCTGATTTGAATTATTGGAATAACTTTCTTTGAGTGAAAAGCAAAACTTTCTTCCCTTTTTACTTTTTTCTTTTGTCAACAGGAGTAAAACCAAAGTCTGGATGGGCAATTGATCCATTTGGGCATTCACCAACAATGGCCTACCTTCTGAAGCGCACAGGATTTTCCAATATGCTTATACAGAGAGTCCATTATTCAGTTAAAAAACATTTTGCAACACAAAAGACACTAGAATTTTTTTGGAGACAGAACTGGGGTATGTTTTCTTCCTCTTTGTCAATTTATTTTGTTAATTTACACAGGTAAAATATGAAGAGAACTCGAATAAGTACTATGGGAATGCTTGCAGAGGAGATTTAGCAGAGTTAGTCTAGACATGAAAACTTTAAATTGCAATTCTGTTTAAAAAAAGCCTTTCATCTAGCTTTAATTTAGGAGATTTTTTTTTTTTTTTTTTTTTTTTTTCCTCTTTGAATAACAGAAGGGGAAATGAGAATATCTGTGCGTTAGGAAAGGCACTAAATGTAAAAACAATATTATTGCCACTGTTCCTCTGATCTTCCTTTCTTTTCACTTTCATTTTTGCTTTTACCTTCTCTTTTTTTTTCCCATTCTCTCATATTCCTTGCAAGTATACATAAGAAAAGGAAAAGGGGTGGAAGATTCTTTTACTTGTTTTTTCTTCTTGCTACTCCTTTTTTTCCTACTATGTGGAAATAAAGTGTAGGAGAAGGAACATTTCAACTAGTTCAAATATTGTGCTAATGAGGCAGTGACAGCAGGGTGATTGGCTTTTAGTTTGGTTTTTTCTTTGTTTTGTTTTGATGTTTGGGTTTTTTTAATTGTTGTTTTAATCCACTCAAAGTATAAAAGATGTGTTTTAGTACCTCAAAAATTCTGAAAATCGTTAGTTTTATCTGGGTAAAACACACCTAACATTTGTCCCTGTCTTTCCCAATCAGCTGGTGCTTGAGTAGAACATTCCCATCTTGATTGTATCTCTTTTTTTATCCTCTTTATACATATAAGGTACATACAAAGTAGACACGAGTTACGGATATTCAAAATACGAAATTGTCTTGATGTGGTATTTTTCCAGTACAATTCTTGCACTGAGAACCTGGAAGTGATTTACTTTCGGCAAATCTGAGAGGGCTTATTTTAAAGTTTTACTCTATTTTGTTCCAGATTTGGGATCCAGTACAGATATTCTTTGTCATATGATGCCTTTCTATAGCTATGATGTTCCTCATACTTGTGGCCCGGATCCCAAAATCTGCTGCCAGTTTGATTTCAAACGGCTTCCTGGAGGAAGAGTAAGTTGTCCTTGGAGAGTTCCACCAGAGGCCATTCATGCTGGAAATGTTCAACACAGGTACAGTTTTTACATACCCCTCAAGGGAATAACTTTAGAAAAATGTAATTATGCTGGTCAAAGATGACATCTGGCATAGCTTGGTGAATTTAGTTCTGTTGTGGTTCAACCCGAGTGAGCAGCTCAGTTCCACTCAGCTCACTGCCCCCATGGTGGGGTGGAGAAGAGAATCAGAAGAGTAAAATGAGAAAACTCACGGGTTGAGTTGCAGGAGAGGCCTTGGCTCTGTGCAAGCCCTGCTCAGAAATAACAAAACCATCCCTCTGTTGTTATCCCTGTCACCAGAGCAAATACAGATCACAGCCGCATACTGCCCACTGTGACTCTACCCCAGCTGAAACAAGTTTTTAAAATAAGCTTGTCATGGCTAAACAATACCTACTTCATAACCTAGTGTTTGCTGCTTAGCTGGGAACATAACTGTCAGTGAAATTAGAGGAAAAGTTATAGTTAAGGAAAGGGCATTTTTTAAAATTTTCTATTCATGATACATGAGTCAATCTCTGAATGACAGTCAGAACACAGTCATCTGGTTGTAGTCATGTTACTGGTTTACTGTGGTTTTTGTGAATTTTATGAACAGTGCAACAGTGCACTGTTACGCAACAGTGAAGTGGACCACTTCAGGGGCAGCATGGTGTAGTGTGCTGTAACTACAAACAGTGGGATATATCCAGTGGTCTATCCTTGAAAAACTTGGCAATCTGTGGCCTAAGTTTCCTGAACTGCAAACCTTAAGTTAATCTGACTCCTATTTCTTTGTTTCCAGGGTGGAAATTCCTGTTTCTTTGTGCCCTGCATGGAAATTCCTATTAACCTCAGTTTTAGTTTTCAAATAGAAACACTGAGTTGTTTTGCCACGGTTAAGAATCAAATTTACACTTCTACAAAAACTGCTTCTCAATTTTGGGTGATAGGGGCAGGGGGGTGGAGGTGGGGAGTTGGGGAGGGAGAATAAAGGAAGAAATAAAAAGAAAAGGAAGTAAATGAAAGTCTCAAAGGTTTTTCCAGAAGATGGTGTTTTATGGTCCTGTTGCTACCTTCAAGCTTCAAACTATATCAGGTTTCCAGAGTTAAAAGCTGAGGTAGCTGTTTACTATTTGTGCAAATTGCTGAGCGTAACAAATGTGTTAAGGAGAGCAGGGTGACTTTTTGGTCCTTGATGCTGAAGTTTTAAGGTGATGACGTGATGATGGTGCACTGCTTGTCTACATGTCAAGTATGCATTGCTTTTTTCTGAGTATAAATTTTGACAAGTGTCATGAAAACTTCACTTAAATAAAATTTAATTACAAAATATTACTGAAGATAAAACCAAAATTAAACAGAATACATCACAATTGCTGTATTTAAAGGTAGGAATTGGAATGATGATAGGAAAAAGTGGGTTTTTTTTCAAGCAGAGAAATGAAAGATGATGGTGACAGGAGAAAAACAGAAAAATTGTGACACACCCAGTGCCTATTGAATGTGAAGGAAAGCATATATGTCATTAAATCAAAGTTGTAAAAAAGAAAAATCTTGACAATATATCTCAATTAGCTGAGAAAAATATTTGCAGAAGAGCAACAGCTTGTTTAACAAATACCTGAAACATAGAGGCTATTAAAAAAATGTAGAGTGTCTGCTTGGAATAGTCTTTTCAAGGGTCTTGGTTTTTAATTACCCTTAATCCTTGTGCTTCCTAGATGCAACCTTTGCATAACAATCTAAATTAGATCTTGTAAAAGAAATGGGTTTTCACATGTCAAAGCATATTAAAGAATAAGATAAATGGGGCAGGTATGTAGTGAACATATGATCAAGTTGAAGCGATTATCATCTCAATATGGTCTCTGAAACTTAATATTTTGTATCAGCTTTTTTAGATAAAAGCAGTTTTGGTGTCTAACAGGGAGTTGAAACAGCAGTATGCTGTGTGATACCTATGGGAAAAGTAAAGCTAACACATGGTCTTTGAGTTGGAAGCCTGGATTATTTACATTTGGAACACTGGAACCACACTGTTAGTGTCTAGTTTCAAATAAATCCACTAAAACACAGAAAGTAATGTTTTGATGGAGGATGCTAAAACACTTCATGTATTTTATGAAAAAGTTGGAATATTGTAGGCAATGAAAAACTTTATTGATTGACCTCTGTAATAACATGTTTTACAGTTGTTATGATGAGATGTATGAGTTCCAGAATTGAAAAATCTATCTTTACATCATAAGTTTTCCAAGGTTATAGATTTGCAGCACACTAATTAATCTGCCTCTTATCTCTGGTTGCTTTAAGACTAGAAAAATACAGGAGATTCGTGGATTTGAAAAAAATGTTGATTAATTTAGAGACCAGGTTTAGATCACTGACCTTTCTTCAATACCAAAGCTACAACAAAATTAGTAAAACCCAGATCCTGAATATGCAGATGGAACTGTGTCTTTTGATTTCAATACTATTATGGCCTTACATATGCATTAAAGAGATGCTGAGTTGAAAACTTCAGGCTAGTAGTTGTTGGATTTTTCATTGCATTGCCATTTAAGTTGTGACTTGGTAAAAAGGAATGAACCAGCACCCTTATTGAAAACCTGTGCTTGTTTAATTACACTTTATAACAGCTTAGGTTATAAAGACTACTATTGCACTTGCCCTGATTTGCAGCTGCGTCCTTATCCATATGTTTGAATGCTGAAGCTTTTCACACTAGGAAGAAAAAAAAGCTGTTGTTTTGGGGTTTTTTTCTGGGTTGTTTGGGGTTTTTTTTGCCTTGAATGGAAGTGAGTTGTTAGCAGAAGCACAGTTCATTTTGGTGTGTCTCTCTCTCCCAAGCATGGAAATAGGAGAGAATCTGTACTGCAAGTTATGTGCTTCAGAGAAGCATTAGAGAATGAACTTTCCTCTTCACCAGCTACTGTTCAAGAGCCCAGTTTTGCCCTTCAGCTTTTTTTTCTTTATGGTCACATTGCACAACATACAATTTGTGTTCAGAATTAGACTGCCATGTGGCATTAGTGGTTAATGTTTGTGATTACCTACTTCAGGTGGTTATTGCTCCTCTTCCTGTAACGTAGGAAGGGGCAAAACCAGCCATGTTTATTGTTTTGATATGTATTTACTCAAATACTTGGTTTTTTGCCTTAAAAGAAGACAGTTGTGGTACAAAAAGGTTTTCTTTATTTGTGAAAGTTCTCACGCATTTAATGATAATGTGAAAACTTGAAAACAAAAGGTTTGTCGTGGCTGGTGTCTCGCTTGGTTTTCAGATTTTCATTCGGATAGGCAGGATAAACATCAAAATGTATCTAATTCTGTTTCACTGGGGAACAATAAAGGGAAAAAGTTCATGAGACTCAATGGAATCTTTTTTTTTCTCCAGAGGTATTTTTTTGTCTTCACCATGCTCTGTCTGAGGCTTTCTGCTGGCACTTTCACACTCCTGTATGAACTAATGATTTAGGAAGTTATTTGAGAGAAACTTAGAAGGATATACCTGAATTGATGTTCTTCGGTGTTTTTGCTATGAAAGTGGTTTGCAATGGAGGAAGATCTTGCCCATCTCCTTAAAAACATGGAATAATCCCACGGTTATCAGTATTTCAAGAAAGGGAGAGCAGCAATACTGATGAATTTCGCAGGATATTTGGAAAGAAACCAGAGGAGGACTTTGAAGAGAGATGTCAAAGTCAAATATCCTGTTAACTGTAACCTGTATTTGTCAAGAGACTCAACAGTGAAGTATGTTTTCAACCATAGCCTATACGTGGAAAATTTGAGTTAGACTGGCTCCTTAGAAGGAAGCATTGCCAGGTTTTGTGTTGTGCCAGTTGTTGGGGCAGCTGTGTGATGAGGAAGCTTCTGTACTTAAATCTAACAACCTGTTGAAAATCAAGGAAAGTGTTGATTGGTAATCTGAACTATAAATCCCCTAATAGACAGGGGGTGGGAGGAAGACACTAGTTGGGTGAATTCTAATCTCATTAGAACTTTGTAGATCCTGAACTAAAGTTAATGTTGTGGCCCCTTTCTTCCTCCAGGATACAGTCAGACCTTGTGTTTACACAGTACTTCTGCAATCTGATAAATAAATAAGCCCTGACATGCTGTTCAAAGAAATAGGTGGTTCAAATATATTGGACTAGAATTTCTGCATAAAAGTTTATACAGCAATTCTTCAAGAGTGTGAGTTGAAAGGTGATTTTGCTAGATCATCTATTAAAAAGACATGAAGAAACAAAAAATACCTCATTAGAATCTGAATTTCCTGCTATTTTGTCTTTAAAGCCTAGAAATTTGTATTTCTTTTTTCTTAAATATGTTACTGTGGTTTATATTTCCTAGGAGAATTATTCCCATAATTTTAATTAGAGGGTATCAGCATCTGAAGATGGTGATAATAATTGTGGCTTGAAGGGGCAGGGTTAAAAATGGACTTTTGCAGTAACCTAGATATCAGACTTAATATCTTGCTTAATATATGGCTTCTGTGCAACTGCTAAGTTTACCCATCTTAGAACTGGTAGGTGCCAAAGGATAATTCTGCAGTTTTTTTCTGTGTATGCATGTGTGAGTATTTTGTTTCCGTGTTGTTTGGGGTTTTTTAAGGCCAAAAGCATAAAAGTAGTGGGTTTAGTTTTTCAGATCTCAAAGATTCAAGAGGGATGGCTCTAAGACACATAAGAAGCTGGCTGAAGGGAGAACAGTGATTTTCAGCAGCAAACTTCCTCCTGAATTATTTGTTTTATTTGTAAGGCTGGAGTTCCTCAGAGATTAATTTATGGGCAGTTTCTCTGTCAAGGACATGAAGATATGAAGCAAAGTATCAAAGGAAGGTACCAGAGGGGATGAGAAGAGCTTGCTTATTATTGTAAATAGGAGCTGGAGAGGATTAGGATAGTTATCAAAATATAAAGCAGGTAAACATAATTTGAACTGTAGGTTAGTTTTGGCACAGGCACAAGTTGATCCAGACTGCCCTTCTGCTTGAGATGAAGCTTGATAAGCTTATTGAAGGATTTAATTAGCATGGTGTTTGCAACAATAGTAGGTTGAATATGGTGTCCCAGTGTGGGGAATTGCATCCAGCTTTTTGTTAAAAACTGATATAACAGAGTTTTGTATGTCTTGTTTAGGGTCATCCTAATGCACAACTTGGTATCTGAGAACTGTCTTGCCAAATGCTGACTTTTTTCCCTGTGTCTTCTGAATTCCTCTTCTCTCCTCAAGGGCTTGGATTATATTAGATCAATACAGGAAGAAGTCAAAACTTTTCCGTACGAAAGTCCTGTTGGCTCCACTCGGGGATGATTTCCGCTATGCTGAGAGCTCAGAATGGGATCAGCAGTACCAGAATTATCAGAAGCTGTTTGATTATATGAATTCTCATCCTGAGTGGCATGTTAAGGTGACTACAACACATTTTCTGGTTTGTGGAGAAAACAGTATTTCCTGATATCCTGAGATTCTTCATGGAAAAAAAAATTGTGGTTAGGTTCAGGTTTTGTTTAGCTGTAAAACTTTGTGTACTATTTAACAGCAGATTGATGTGTCTTCGTAGCTTTCATTTTTTTTTCCTTTACTACCTTCTCTCCCCCCAAAACAAAAACTTTGCTATTAATAATATCGGCTTGGAAACTATGGTTAGTTTCCAAACTAGATTAATTTGCAGAATAGCTATTAGGTTTAATTGTTTTCTTAGTGCTCCTGTTTTCACAGGTTTCAGGTATTCTTACTTAAGACTGACAGGCTTTGTTACTTAAAACTATTGTATTTTCTTATTAGAAGTTCAAGAAGATTTTTCTGCTTTATTTGGGTCCTCTTGGTTTTACATCCCAAAACAAACCAAAAAGTCTTAAGAGGTGCCGTTGCTGGCGCATGTGATTGCATACAATAAAGTCTGAGACTGACCTGGCTACAAAAGGACTGAGTATACTAACAATTATCGGATGAGGTACCACTTCAAATTAGCAATTATGTATGAGAGTTAAAACACACAGTCATACTCTCTAATGTGTAAGCTGATGGCCCTAGAGACTTGTACTACAGATGTTCTCTGTATTCAGACAACTTTTCATCATCTCTCGTCATTTTTCAGGGACCACAATCTCAGGTTTTTTGAGTTTCACCTGAGAGTGCACTATTGCTGCTTTCACATTTAGGCTTTTCTTAAAACCTGGTCTGGTATCTTTCATGCAGTTTGTGCATACATCTGTTTTTCCTTATCTTTTCTGAGACCTCCCCTGATTCTTCCAACTGTGCATTTGAATAGTGCCTATAGTATGTTATTACTTTCTGCTGACTTCTGGGCTTGTGTTCTGCATAAGAAAGATGATTTCTTGGGATTATATCTTGTCTGAAAAATGGATTTTATGTGTTTCCTGTGGGATGTGGGCGACATGATGTATGGTGAAGGACCACTATGTCTTAGTGGAGGGAGATATACCTGGAGAGTACTCTTCAAATTTTTTTAAAAAGCCCATCTTTTAAAACTTGGGCTTGCTGCTATCACTTGCTTTATTCCTGTCAAAAATGTATATACTGTACAGGTAGTTACTCTTTGGATATCAACAGCAACATATTTTCTGTAGTTTTTACTGACCTGGGCTGGATGGTTTTGTCTCTGGGGCAAAAACTGAAGGCTCTATCTCTGAAGTCATTCTTCAAGGACCAGTGCTGTCCTGAGACATCTGAAAGTTCCTTTTTGGAAAGGTTCTGCTCAGCCCATTGTCAAGGATTCTGGCAGTCTACTTCCTTAGGCTAGGTGTGCCCATCTGGAATCGCATTAACCCTTGGTTCCCTCATGGAAGCATCCGACCCTTTTTCTGGTTTTTAATACCACACAAAAAGATACACAATCCTCTGTGTCTGCCACTTCATACCTAGGGTATTTTGATCAGCTGGAGCACTGTTGGCATCAGAGCATTTCTCCTTTTCATTTTATTTAGGTACTTAGGTTTTTCTCTCCCTGTTTTCGTTGTTCTTTTTTTCTTTCTTATTTGTTTGTTGCCTCTCTGTTGGGGTATTTTTTGTTTGTTTGTTTTTCTGGTTTGGTTTGATTATTTGTTTTGTTTGAAACTGATGTTCTTGAAAATATTCTTGAAAATATGAGCTTAAATGGAGAACTTTCACACTCTTCTGCACTTTCCCTAGTGGAATGTAAGTCCACAGGCAAGTAACAGGACATGCTCAGCTATGTAAGAACTTAGATTATATAAAGGAAGAGTTCACATTTCTTCCTGAAGTGCTGAGATGCCTGGGATATTGCTGCTTACACAAGGGAGTACCTACTCTGCCTTTCTGATCTGAGGAGAGATTTACTCTTTCAGACAGCTCTTTGTGATGTTTATCTAGTGGATATGTCTTTTAGCATGGAGATTCTCCTCCCAGCCACTATTCTGTTCTAAAAGTATGTGGTACAGCACTGTAAAACACCTATTTCGCTCTTGAGGAATTCAAACTCCCATTCAGAGATCTCCTTTCCATCTATTGTACATAAATTAAGCTGAGTCTTTTTGTATGCCAGTAGAAGAGTCTACCAGGTTATTTCACTATTTCCATTCACCTGATTTTGATGCTTCCTCTGGTGAGGTTTTACTCCTCTGATTCAATGCAGAAGTGAGATCATCTCTGTGTCTTCTCTTGGTGCATTGGTTTCGGTTTTTATTTTCTACTTGTTGGTGCCTGTGATAGTGAGGGAAAAGACCAAGTATCCTAGAAGTGCCTTATAAGGCAAAGTTTACTAATGGCGGGACTTCAGGGGCAATATTTATCTTTAAGAGCTTTACTGCCATTTAAAGAGGCAAGTTACCGTGTTGTATCCACCTAACAAATACTTGGATGATCTGAATGACTTTGTAGTGAAAGTGTTTGGGGTTTTTTAAATGACTAAAATGTGTGATTTTGTTGTCACAGTGATAGTCTGATAGTCCTTATATTCCAAGTCACTTTTAAAAGATTTTTACTAAAACTTGGTTTTTACTTGGTGCTGTAAATTGTAGCATGCTGCATTGTATGCTTGTTGTTAAAAATAATAATAATAAAAGGAAGCAAAGGTACTTGATATTATCATTATAGTTTATGGTGAGGATACTCCTGGTAATATAATGTGATCTTCTGTGGTGTTCCAGCTTCCTTTTTTTTTTTCACTTTCATTCAAAATCCATTGCCATTTATGCCTTTTTAAAAAGCATTTCTCAATACTGACATTGACATCAATAATTTATTTTTGCTTTCTTTTGTTGTGCCCCTGAAGCTTGAGGATACCATCTTTTGGCCTACCATGTAATGATCTGCTATTACCATGTCTGAGCATTTTTAAAAATTACCAGAAGATAATGAATCTTTTTTTGCTCCCACATGTTACATTTCTAACTGCAACTTCTTTGTACAGAGTTAAAAGGAACCAGCTTCTGAAAGGAAATGCTAATTTTTTTTTGATCAACAGTCATCTTGGTTAAGCAAGATCTGGAGCACAAGAGAGTTAATTTTGAAAACACAGGATTAGGAGAACTATGCTTTTGTTGCATTACATTAAATTTCTTACTTAGTCCAGACAGCTACTTGGGTAATATTGAGGTATTATTTAGCTTGTGTATTAGAGACTAACTTGTAAGACATGAAACGATGCTTCACTTATTTCTTGACATTTAGATATTATCTTATATATCTATTTATATTTTTTTAAAAAATCATGTTTCATGATTTGTAGAATGGTTTTGGTTGGAGGAGACCTTTAAAGCTGTCTCATCCAACTGCCCTGCAATGAACAGAGACATCTTCAATTAGACCAGATTGCCCAGAGTCCCATCCCATCCAGCCTTGAATGTTTCCAGAGATGGGGCATCCACAATCTCTGTGGGCACCTTGAGTGTATCACCACCCTCATATTAAAAGTTGTCTTTATACCTAGTCTGAATCTTCCCTGGTTTAGTTTAAAACCATTACCTCTTGTTTTAGCACAAGAGGTCTGACTAAAATGCCTGTCCCCATCTTTCTGGTAAGGCCCCTTTTTGTACTGGAAGGTCTCCTCAGAGCCTTCTCCTCTCCAGGCTGAACAACCACACCTCTCTCAGCTTTTCCTCATAGGGAAGGTGTTTCCCTGATCATTTTTGTGACTCTTCTCTGGACATGCTCCAACAGATCCATCTCTTTCTTGTACTGAGTTGAAATGTCTTTTTGAAAGTACTTCTTGTATTGAGTTCTGAAATGCTATCCAGCTTGTCTGAAAAGTGTGCAGGGGAGCTTTAAAGATTTTTAGGATAGGTTTTCTGCTATAAATCTGCTGGAAGAATGGCATGTTTCTGAAATGTATATGAAACCAAGCATATTCATTCTCTTTGTATTTCAGCATAATGAAAATAGAACTTTGTTACAATAACTTTAATTTTCATTCAGGCCCAGTTTGGAACTTTATCTGATTACTTTGAAGCTCTGCGCAAAGAAAGCAATTTGGATGAAAAGAGCAGCAATTCATTTTTTCCTGTTTTAAGTGGAGACTTCTTCACCTATGCAGACAGAGATCATCATTACTGGAGTGGGTACTTTACATCACGACCCTTCTATAAACGCCTGGACAGAGTCTTGGAATCCTACATACGGTAAATACTGCCATCCAGTACATTCATAATGTATTTCTTGGCACACAGGAGAGATGAATGCGTATTTGTTGTGATTTAACCCCACTCAGCCCCTTGCTCACTCCCCCACCAGCAGGATCTTGGAGAGAATAGGAAGGGTCAAAGCTACAAAACTCATGAATTGAGACAGAGGCAGTTTAATAGCAAAAGCAAAAGGCACACACACAGTCAAAACAAAGTAAGGGTTTCTGGCTATACTGTGAACGTTTTTACAGAGAAGTACAGGGGTGTGAATTTTACAAAGGTTCTTAGAGGAAGCTGAGAAATAGCCAGGAATATTGTGTACCAAGTGATCTCAGACTACTGTTCTCCTGAAAGCTGTCTGCATCTTTAAAGAAAAAAATAGTTGCTGAATTTTGGTAATGGAATATTTAAGTGGTTCTCCCTTGTAGCAGGCATAAGATAAGATGATTTAACTGTGTTTTAAGGCTCCAGAAAGAAATCTAGGGCAGAGGGATATAGTGTAAACCCTGAACATTTCATGTATTGCCTTCCTCAAGGATTACAATTTTTTGCTGTAATGGATGCTGCAGTAGTGGAACGAGCAAGAGAGGTGTGCAAAGCAGTATTTTGCGAGCTTCTAAAGTAGTGTTTTGGCAGCAGATACAACTACCTTTCAGAAGAGAAACTGTACCTAGCAGAACTTGTTCTATTTCTTCCAAGGAATCCAGTTTCTACTGTGGTAAAGTGGATGATTCATCATAGGAATCTTTAACTTTCAGTGAAAACAGCATTGTTTAATACTGCTGTTGGAGAAGACAAGATGTACAAGAACAGGAAGAGCAGGACAGATAATGTTCTTATAAATTGAATTATCCAGTTAATTGTTTTTTCATAGTTTTGATTAATTTCCTTTCTGTTTCTTAAAATGCACGAAGCATTTCCTTCAGCTTCAACACAGTCTATTTTTTTCAAAATTTTAAGGTGTGGTTACTTAATTGTCGTTTTTCTGATTTTTATTACGTAGACTGCAGAAAACTTCATGTAAATTTGTTTGTAGTATTTAAAACTTTACATTCTTAAAGAGATTCCTTCATTTAAACATTTCAATTGCCTTTAGCTTCTGGAGAAGGTTTAGGTAAAGAATCTCTGGAGAAACACTAAACTGTTAATGTTCTTATGTATTAAAACAAAGTATAGTTTAAAAAAGTAACTGGGAAGTTTTTCATTTTTCATTATCCTTTGTAAATAACATGTAAGAACAAAATGTAGAGATGTGTTCTCATCATTTTAATACCAGGTTTTTTGTCAGTTTTGCTTTCAGAAACCATGAGAATCTTCACGAATGTCACATTAGCTATGAGAACAGCAGGAGCAGGGGTTTTATCTTTTATTTTTTATTTCTTTAAAGTCAAAGGAAATAGAGTAGGATCATATTTAATCCTCAAACTCATGATAATTATTTCCATAATATTTTTGAGCTAACATCTATCTATCTATCTATCTGGGGAATGTATATGTTTGTGAGGGAAGGAGCCATGAACAGAAGGTAAATACATGTGTATGTGTTCTTTACCAAGGATGAATATTTTTAAGTTCCAGCAGTACCAGAATTAAGTAGCACTTCGCTGTTTCGTAATAGCCAGGAAACAGTGTTCAGCCTCAGGGCCTAATATGAAAACTAACCATTTAAGCAAGAAAAGATTTGGTTGTTCAGGGTTTTCCTTTTTGAAAAGAGGATTTTTTGGGTTTGTGTAGTAAAGAAGTGGAAGAAAGCTTAAGGATTTTATAGTGGAGATTGACAGTGATTGGAGACATTATTGACTTTTTAATCTTAAGTGAGAGATGGATGGATTGAAGTAGTTTAAAGGGTGATAAAATATGTGACCAGAAGTTTATTTAATGTAATGAATAAATACAAGGAAACAGCATAGTTTGAGACAAGTTAAGGAACACAATCTGTGGTTTTATTAGTTACTGATGTAAACAGGGGAAAATTACAGTACATCTGCAAGAAAAATTGTTGAAGTAATTTAGATGATGAATACTACAGTGATACTTCTAACTATACAGATGGATAGAAAATACTACATGTTGAGAGTTCAAAATCTCTTGGAAAAATTATTTATTTAGGTTGAATATGAACTGGACTTAAAGGTAAGCCAGTGTAGGCCTTGACAAATCAGTGAAGCAAATTTTGGTCTATTTGCAGTGTCTTATCAGGGACAGATACTACAAATTACAGTGAAGTGGAAAATTTGTAAAAACTACTTCAGGTCATCTGCAGTAGTTTGAATCAGAGGTGAGAAAACCAAGGCTTTACACAGCTTTTATGGAAAGGTGCTTACCTATAAGCTGAAGTGTTGTCTAATACTGTGTTGTATTTCTGAGTGTCTTTCGTCTTTGACCATTGAACCATTCTAATGTTTAGGAAAATATTGAGACATGAAAGGAAAATTCTGCATCTGAGAGACATCCCTATTAACAAAAAAGAAAATTAAATTAATGTTAGTTGTGAGGAAGGAAATCTCACCTTATTTTAAGGACTAAAATTTGTTGTGTTCTGTTCTTAATAGCTACAGTTAGGTCAGTGTTTAGTGGCTAACTCAATTTTTTTAAAAATGGTAAAATGCTTTCACAGGGTTTATTCACTAGATGAATGAGTGTCTGATGCCTTTTTTTCAACTAAATATTTTCATTTTTCTTTCAAACTAAGCTGCAATAGGACAAAGTAGGAGGGATGCACAGCAGTAGGAATTTGCACTAAGCAACATTTAAATTACAGTGATCAAGGTTAACCTAGCACTAGTAATTAAATATACGAATTATAACTTTTAAACACCTTGATTTTGTATGTAGCTTCTGAGCAGTTACCTAACTTGTAAGAGCAAAATCTCACCCTATTTATGAAATATTGACAATATGAAAATAGTTTAGGCTGTTACGTGTAAAGTGCACCTTTCAGTTTAGTTGGGTATGTGATAGTTGCAGTTTTTATATAATTGTCACCTATCTGTTACATAAAGATGAAGACAAAACTGAATCCAAAGGAATTTTTCATGTTAACAGTTAATACCATGCATAGTCTGAAAAAGAGTTTTTTGTTAATTTTTTTTGTTGTACCTAGTTTAAAACTGAACACATGCCCTCACTGGCAACTTGGGTAAATAAAAGAGCTAACTCATTGTCTTTTTTTTTTTTTTAATTTATTACTTGCATGCCTAGAACTTAGCATTACAAGAAAATATGTTGCTGTGATTTCTTTGCTTTTTGTGACATTTACCTGTATCATCTTTGTTGCTTCAAATACTTAAGAAGTGTTCATTAACCTCTAAGAACAATAATAAGTTTTGAAGAAGAATCTGACACTTTTCAGACTTGCAAAAATAAAACTGTAACATTTTAGGAAAAGAGGTTAGGAAAAAAGTTAACAGATGCTTTCCCAGAATTTATGCAGGCACGTTTGTTGGTCAAATATCCATAATAACTGGCAATTATGGGGATATTTTTTTTTTAAATAAATTTAGATTCTGATAAAGCAAGTGAGAAGCTAGTTGTAATATTTTAGTGCTAGGCTTTTGCAACAGATGTAGAAGAGAAAGGCTCTGAGTTCTGTTCAACGTGAGGGTTGTGGAATCCAGTGTTCTCTCCATTCAGGTGAATGTATAGTGAGCAGGTGCATGAGGTGCTTAAGCCCTCAGAAGAACTTAGTTTGCTTTAAGTGCAAATGGCAGAATAGATATTAGATAGTGTGCAGATTAATGTATTTATTTAAAGCAATTTTATTTGATTAATAAGTTGCTTTTTGAAATAGGAATTGAATGTTTCTTGTAAGGTGCTCTATCCATACTGTGGGTTTTAAGACCAAGTCTGTATACTTCACACATTAATGAGTGTGTATTTCAGTTTGCACTGTCATATTTTTATTTTAAAGGTCCGTTTTCCATCACAAAAGTCTTGCAGGAAGCTACTGTGTGAAGGTAGAAACAGGCTAAAATGTACAAGAGCAAGGTTTAAAGAGCTTATGGAACTATTTACAGTTTATTCTTTAGATCAAATGTGTATTGCTTTTTACATTTTAACCTATATAAATACGTGATTATTCTCTGCAATTCCAGGGCAGCTGAAATTCTCTACTCCTTGGCTTTAGTACAGTCCAGTAAATCTGAGAAAATGAGTGTATTTCCTTCTGTGGATAACTATAAATTGCTGACAGAAGCTAGGAGGAACCTTGGACTCTTCCAGCATCATGATGCTATTACAGGAACAGCCAAAGATTGGGTAGTTGTGGATTATGGCACCAGGTAATTTATTATAAATACATAAACTTAAATCTTAATTTCCTTTTGCATTTTAGAACTGAAGCATTTATTTCAGACATACAGATTTGATACAGCAACATACTTCGCTGATAGTGTGGTGGTGCTCTGCATGAGAAGTGGTTTTTATTACCCATGCTCTTCATTTATGAAATATTTTTTAACTCTCTGAGTAAGAATTTGATGTCAAAAAAAATTCTGATATTTCAAAAGGTAGACACATTACCAAGATTTCCTTAATAACAGAAATTTTCTTCAGTAACTGCCATATAGGAGAACTTTGTATATTTGTCTGTCCTAAGCCATGATCAAAGATGTGCTAATTTAAGCATAAATTCCTTGGAAAATCCCACACCCTCTGTAGCCTACCTCTCTTAAATGTGGGAAATCTTTTTCATGTTGACAGTCTTCTGCTTAACTTGTCTGGTTTTTGTTTCGTCTGGGGGGTATATTTCTCAGTATTGAGAAATTATTCTGCTAGCTGCTTCATAGGATTTTTTTGAAGAATGTTGCATGATATGTGGATGTCGGTGTATGCACATGCTTTAATTTTGGGTTTCTTCAGAAAAATGTTACATATTGGAAAGTTAAGAACTAGTACATTTGATTAATTGAGGTGATGATGGTAGACTGATGGTACAGCATGTTCATTAAATAAGTAATTGTTTTAAATGCATCTAAAATACTCTTTCTTGTTTAAAACTATTTCATGACAAGTATTTTTAAATCCCATATTTTTAATCTATTATGTCATAGGTATTCACAATTCACTTGGTTATGAGAGAGTAAAAGAAAGGCTTTTATCACTTTAAAAATAAAATTATCCAGCTCTCTGTATTTAGAAATTTGTAAACATTGTGTGAATTTTAAAAATGGACATCTTGGTAGTTCATATGGTTTATAGTTTATATTTTTCTTGTTTCTGATTCTTCTCTTAATCCTGTGTAAACACAATCTTGACTTTGTGACCAGTGTTTCAGGCTTGTCTCCACTATAGAAACTAAAAATCGAATACACAAATTGCAAACTTTCCTAAGGTTAGCATTTTGAAAAAGTACTTGGTATTCTGAGAATACACCTTTTATAGCATAACAGACAGGAGGAGATGTACCTCACTTTCAGTATACAAGACAAGAATATAATTCAGAATATTTCTGCATTTTTCAGGCTGGTTACCCATTGCAACTAACTGTTTTTAATTTCATGCTATATTGATGTTAAAATTTTTTTTTTTTTCTGCAACTCATATTTTTGAATTCTTTAGTGTTTTTAAATTTTAATATTACCACATTAAATAAAAACAATTGAAAACTAAATAAGATTTTAAATATTTTAACAGGCTTTTCCATTCAATAATGAACTTGAAGAAAGTGATAATTGACTCTGCTCATATTCTTATCCTAAAGGACAAAAGTGCTTATAATTACAACACAGCAACTCCGTTCCTGAAGATGGTGAGCTATCTTCCTTGATTTTTTCCAAAAATGAAATGTGAACTATGTCTTTTGAATACAGTCTGAGTAGCCTGGGAAACGTCAGAACTAAATTTGCAGCTAATGCCTTCTCAGAAATCTGCTACTTATCACTCTTCATATTAATTGAAGATATTAGAAAGTAAAAACTGAACATGTCTGTAGTTCATGCTGAAAAAAGCCCCCACAGCTAAAGGAAAGGGACTTATTTTGTTCCCCTTTGTGAATGAAATAGTAAAAGCAGGTGTTCTAATTTTCTTGTGGGCATAAATTTGTTGGCGACCTAAGTGATATACATATGTAAGTGAATGTATAACAGTATGCGGTCCTGTAATTTGACTTTACTTGTAACTTAAGAAATATGGGAAGAAGAAAATTTACTTCTCTAACAGAAGTCTAACCTTAGTTTGCAAGATTAGGTCTAGACAATACCTTGTGATCTTTTTCCTTTGCTGAAATTATTTGAAACAGGAGTATTCAATGAAATGGATGATAAAGTCAGCAATGGATCCTCAGGTATCATTTTGAGGTCTATTTTACAGTGAAGAACACCTTGAAGAAGCTCACTTGCTTATAATTGCTCCCTTTCAGAATTCTTAGTTTCTTCACTTTCTGAACAAAAGTCCTCTTCTATGATAGCTAGGAATTTTTAGGAAGACTACTTAAATGCATTTACCTTGAAGAGGGACAAAATGAGATGCTTTAATTTCTTTGTGCATAAACATAGTAGGATTAAGACAGTCTTTATTATATGATTACCTCACACTTCTGACATAATAAACATGACATATTTTGTACTGGTTTAGTTGTCCCAGGTGGGTCCTATCTTGAATTACTCTTCCAGTCCCATGTATACATAAAAAAAATTTCTTAGAATAGTTCTTCATCCTTTTTATGACTTTTATACAAATATATATGTATGCTGCATGTGTATGCTATGTGCATGTATATCACAAATATATAGTTTTTCTTCTCTTTGGAAAATGAATGTGCATTTTCATAAAGTAGGAATATTTTGAAGGCATTCATAGGATGAAGTTTTTACTTCTGCTCTGAATTATATTGGAAGACATTACGATGTTACATTTTACTAATGTTCCTCTTCTTTATCAGTCTGGATTAATACCATTGCATTGTAGAAGTTATAATTGCTATTTAAACTGTATATTGCCTAGGAGCATACTAATTCAATAAGCTATTATTACCACTGTGAAAGCAGAAATTAAAAAGGAAGTTCTTATTTCAATGAATTTATTGTGTCTGTATAAAACAAAAAATAGGTGATGACAAAAGTAGATTAAGATTTATCTGTATGCTAAACCGTATTTGAAGCATATCATTTATCTAGTATCTCTGCTGTGCACTGGATATAGCAACAAAAGCTTTTTAATATGGGGTTTGTAGACTGCTACAGGAGAACTTCAGGATACTTACAAAACACCTTTGCAAACCTTGAGCGAGTTGAAAGTTCAAAGGCATTCCTTTTGGTGTACAGATTGTGGTATTTTGGTGGCTGATGGAAGCTGACTCTAAGAATTGCTCAGAGATGGGCATTCAGAATGAATGTCAAGGGGGTTGAGAAAGACAAATGATGAAGACTCCAGGACTGAAAGTGGCTGTTGTTTCTGGGGGGATGAAGAAGTAAAAAACACTTAGAGGAACAGAGCACAAGACCATGGCAGCAGCATTCCAGCAGGCAGCAGGTACAACCAGGGGAAAGTTCCCTTTCTTGGAGGCAGAAAGAAGAAAGTCAGGAATAAGACACTGTTGAAGGATTCCAGAATGATGCTGCTTGCACTTTTTCTACTCTTCTTAATTATTAGTTACACACAAAAGCGTCATGTTTAGTCAGTTGGTAACTGAATACATTAACTTTTACAAACTCTGCACTAATAAACAAACAAAAAATCACTTGGAAGGCAATACACTGAAAAACAGAAGAAACTTAAAGATCCCAGAATGACCCAACTTTGGTTGGATCATGGATGAGATTCAAACTGTAAAAGTACAGCTGTACAACAATTACACCATTCCTGTACACTAGTCTTAATTCTTTCAGTGCAGAAAGAAAATTTTAATATAAGTGACAGTTGCTGGATTTGCAAAATGATTTTGAGGATGTTTTGAGGAACTGAGAACTCTGCAGTTCTCAAACTGCAGTTCTCTCTCTTCAGTTTCAAAGTCTGTAGTGGTCAGCATGGCAAGAACTGACAGGAATGCACTCCAAATCAGCAGTTTGGCTGTTCTCTTGGACTAATGCAACAGTGACAGCAATGTCTTGTCTCCGCCTTTCCTAAGTGGAAGGGAGCCCTGTACCACACCACACCCCAGATCAGGTTTTTTTGAAACTTTTCTCTGTGTACAATGTAAGGTAGCAATGAGAGCTCACATGAGACCACACAGTGAATCCTTGTGATAAGTGCACAGGAGTGTAGTGTTTCAGAGTAAATTTATAGCAGGAGAAAGTTGATAAAAATATGTGATAAGTATTTGCAAAATTTGAAGGAAGCTGATGATTATAAAGGCTGTATGCAAAAATGAAAACACAGGCATAATAATTTGATAATGGAATCTAATAAGATCTTTAATGAAAACAAATATTTCCCAGTGAATTGGTCAAAGTGAGCCTCTTTCTTTTGTCAGTGTGAAGGACTTAGTTTATTAAATTTTGTGGTTTGTCATCTTCAGTAATGTGCTAAAATAAGCTTTGGTTTACGGTGTTAACGTGGTTTTGTACTCCACAAAATGCATATAATAGACAAAGCTCATGTATTATCCATTAAAGTGTATTCAAAAGCAAATTCAAAGATATTCTCTTGTAGGATGATGTTCAGGCTTCTCAAGATTCTTTGCCACGCAAGACAGTTATAAAGCTGACATTGCAACCAAGGTAAATAATTTATATATTACTCAGTGTCTGAGATACTTTTAGCAATGTATGTGTTTTCGCTACCTAGTAAGTAGCTTTTATGCCATTTCCTTTTTTTCTTTTTTTAAATTTTCTATCACAATAGAGCTAAAAGTTTAAAAAAAAAAAAGAAAATTAAAAATATTAATCTGGGAGATTATGCTAATATCATTATGTCTAATTGAAAGAGGACACAGCATGTTAAAACTATAGGCATTTCTCACATACCACAGCTGAAGTAAGTATTCTGTTTCTGTGTGCTTTTACAGCATTGTAGTACTAAATAGATTATGCTTGAGAGAAGCAATAGAAGATTCTAATGAAGCAGAATTACAGGTGCCTCATTGAACTGTGAGCAAAATGTTAAGTTTTTATAAGGCCTAAAAATTTATAAATACTGGAATTGTCTTTAAAAATCAAGTAGAAGATAAACTAGGACATTGTTCTCTCTTAACTCCAACTTTCCATTGTATTAAGAGGGGTTACTTTTTTACTATGTAATTGTAGAGTATTCAGTTGAAAGTGGCATCCTGCTATCCCCATGAACACTCAGTATCCCACCTGAAATAATGTACACATTCATTGAAAGTGGCTGATCCAAATAAAGTGAATAAGATGTATGAGTATGAGAGCTGCTGTATGTGTAAATCAAATAGTACTAGGTTTTTGCTTACAGAACAGAAGCTTTAAGATTCATTTAAAAAGCAGTGAATGCTATTTTTGCTGATGTTAGTATTTGATTTCTCTAGTTCTAGCAATTGGCAAGCTTTTGAGATTTACTTGCCTAATTCATGAACGTGTCCAACTATTCAGCAGACTAACTGCTACTCTTAAAAAAAATTTATTAAAGTCTTTGAAAACATGAGCGAAGTTTAGTTCTTTTGAGCTTTTGGGGAAAGCTGTCTTTAGTCCTCCAGCACTAAATGTACGTAATGTGTCTATACATCTGCTTTTCTTTAGAGCATACTGGTTTTTTTAATAGGCCTTCTATTCTCTTATTGGAGCGCTAGATAGATGCTAATAGATTATCTTAAACTTGTCCAAAATGGTCTCAGAACTCAGGTGCCTATTTATTTAACTAAAATATTTTAGCTTTTCAGTATCATCTCCTCAGGTTTCTTCACTGGAAGAAGATTGTATATGTAGTATATAAGCACTTGGTTGGAGGCAAGTTATGTAGACTTTTTTTGCCATTTGAGGATAGCTTTATTGCCTTTGCTTTCCTCACCTAGGTTAGCTGTTGAAATTTTCCCTGTGCCCCTTTCATCCCTCAATATACCTTTTGTTTGCATACAGTGTTCCACTTTTGTCTCTGCAGAATATGCTGAGTAAGTTTTTCCCTTTTTGGTATTAATTAATTTCAGACATTTGCCCTTTTTTTTGTGCTCTTACTTGTAAATTAAATAGATATACATGACATTACCATTAGTATTATTCTGGCAGACTATTGCTGCTATTCTCTAAACTGGTCTTAACTTACTGAGAAGAGAGTACTAGTAGAAAATTGCTAACTTTATGTTGTCTGGTATTGTGAAGATACCATGCAGTCCTATAAGGTGTGATTCATGTTCCAAAGACTGCAGTCAGAAATATGGGAAAAAGAATGAAGAACAGGAAATTGAGAGATGGCAAAGAAAGATTGTGAGAGAATATTGATATTACTGACTAAACCTTGTTTATTTTTTACATCCCTTTTTAGAAACATTTGAAAGTAATGCTTAAGTGTACACTACTTCATGTTTCCTTTGTTGTTAAAATTTTCATTTGAATATCTGTTTGTTAAACTGCTTATAAAAATGAGCTTAGTCTCTTTAGGCTTCTAACTTTATCTCTGGTCTGTGTCTGTAGTCTGAATCTCCACTAACTTTATTACCATTGGGAAAAGTGGTATGTAAGCTGACGCAGTAACTACTAATTAAATCTAATATGTGATTATTACGAATGCATCTGAGTTTTCTAGTAGTATTTCAATGAGAAGTGTTAATTTCAGTAGAAGCTTAAACTCAACTCAATAAATCTATTTTTAAGTATTACTATGCTTAAACTTCAAAGTTTAAAGCCTATAAGAGAGAAACTGGTTTTTTCCATTTAAAATTTTGGGGCATCAGCAGATTTTAAACACTGATTTTCACCAACACTTTGTTCTTTGCTTATCTTCTGTTCATAATGGTCTTTATTATTCACCTGTGTATAATTGAATCTCTAGATTTCTTTCTGTTAGTGTGTTCTAATATAGCATTATATGGCATAGAAATTAAATCAGTGTAACTGGCAAGGTGTTACTTTTCTTTGATTGGCTATTTAGGTTTTTGTATTTTTGAATTTCCATGTCAGAATTTTAAAAAATATCTGTATTGTAACTTGGTTATTCTTATGTAAGTGTGGTTCATATCACCTGTGAGTTTAGAGGGACACCGCTGACAGGAAGCTCATAATGGCTTTTTAAATCTCAGTAATTTTATTTTTTTTTTCCTTATTTTACTGATTGCAAATAGAACTAGTTTTGTACAGGAACATAGTTGGTAGTGTGCTTTTTGCTGCTTTCATCCATCCTTCCTTTTGAGTGTTTTTTAGTTAAGTGTTCTCTTCACTGGTCTTGAAACTGTAGTCGGTAGTGAAAACTGGTCTGACAGACTGTACAGGACAGCTTCCACAACTCGATTATACAGAAAAAAAAGAAAGCAGGAAAAGACCTACCTTTCAGTAGTTATTTTTCAAGAATGAAATATCTCCATATTGTTGTATAGTTGAGAAGTAGCTTTCAAACTGCTTCTAAGCAGGTGCCATATGTAACCTGTTCGGTATCGTTTCTGCCCCCACCTGAGCATCTTTCTCTGTAGTACTGTTGTAATATTCTTATGAATCCATAGTTTTATTTTAAAAGTAATGTTTTAATTTCAATGAAATAGGTATACAGGCTATTTTAGATCTTAACTTTGACTCCGCCACCTCAGGATGACTAAGTGGTCTTATGATCGGGCTTTTGAATACTGAGATTATGGAGTCTTTAATGAAACTAAATCCCTTTTAACTGATAAATGAAGTTGCATGGTTTTAAAAAAAATTATTACTTTCAGCTGAAAAATGGAGCTTTCAAAAGATAATATCCCACGAGATATGGAACTACTTCAGTCTTGTTCTGAAGTTTAAAATTACTGCATGTCTTGGAAATGAAGCCTGTTGAGTGTGCTGATAAGTTGGATGCTGCTGCATACTCTGTGAGTGCCCAGCCCTTTCATATAATAATAGGTTTTTAGGAACAGGCTGCCAGAGCTCATACTTCCTGAATGGCAAAAGACTTGCACTCACTGGACTTGGTGGATGGGGTGTGGGTTTGAACCTCTTGTCGTCCAGCTTAGGCTGCCAGCAGTGGGTGAAGGGCACACTGACTGTGAGGGGAATGGTTTTCCAGCTATTTCTTTGTGTGCTGTTTTCTGGAGACAGCATTGCAGGGGAGCAGGATACATGACCAAATGACTGGATTGACTGTCTGCACCAGCTTGGATGTTGTAGTGGTCTTGTTTGGCACAATATGGTGAACCTGAGTGAAAAAGCCTAACAATGGCAATTTGGGGCTTTTTCCCCCCCTTTTTAACTCCTGAACCTTCAAGCTGGGTAGTTTCAATACTGAGCTCCACTGCACTCTACGAGCATGTTGTAAGGCATCCTGTCTGCACTGAAGATACTATGGCATTGAAAAAAATTTTTAAATCATCTATTTAGGATTATTTTTAGTGCTAAACCAACTATTCTTATAATTTTCCCACAAATAACTTTTGTCAGCTAATCTTAGAGGAACAGTATGATATGATAACCTCTTTATCAGGCCAGCTTTATAGCTTAGCAGACGCTATTTCCACTAGCTGAAATATTGAGGTTTCCCAGGGTGTTAATTATAGGAGGATACACTGTAATCAATTGTTTCTTCAGAGACCTGTCAAAGCAGTTTAGTGTATCCACCGTATAAAAGAAAGTTTCTGTTTTTCAAATAGAGGATACAAAATGTTCTGGGCTTTTATCCTAACCTTGTTATCCATGAGCAAGTTTTGCATAAGGTTGTATTTAATAAAGTTTTGGCATAAGTTGTGTTTATCCCATTAGGTCCAAAATTTGTGGTGTTTTTTGAGAAAGAAAATCCCAACGTACCTCTCTAATTTTTCAAGTTGCTAATCTTTCCAAAAATTCACTTGGCAGAGAATTCACTGCTTTCTCAACACAGCACTATAATGTAGAAATTAAAGCTGTATTGCTAACTTTAATGTGTGATAGAGACTAATGTACACAGGTCAAAAATTCTTGACAGAGCAGTGTGTATGTTACTGTATTTGGTTGGATGACTACAGCAAGGATAACTTGTCTGAGAAGGAAACTTTGTTAGTCACATGCCATAACTGTGTCTTTGTGAGCTTAGAAAGTGACTGGATCAGTGTAGATCTCTTTATTTGGCAACTTTAGCTTTGGTGATGGGTTTTTGTTTCCTGGGGTTTTTTCCTCCCCCTTTAGTATTTTTGGTACATATTTTTGGCCCATTTTGGTACAATCTATCTAAACTGTTGTCCAATATATTTACAAGGAGAGGACCCTTCAACAGCATTTGACATTTTAATAATACACGTCGTAATTGCCTTTTATGCTTGCATGATTTCAGAGGCGTATGTATTCCTAGTTATACTCCAAAACAGCTGAAAAAAAAAGACAGTTGAAACAAAGGTATTTTCAATTGTCAATGAGGAAAAAAAACAAGTTTAAAGAAGACAGGAAAGAATATCGTAACATTTAAGATATGTTCATAAATATTTGTGGAAATTCATACATTGTTAATATGCACACCCGTTCCCCAGAGAAGAAAACAGATCTTGAAAAAGCAAGCAAACAAACAAATGCTAACCAAACCAATAGTTTTAAGTTTTTATTGGATGAAATAGTGATTGCAATACGCACAGACAGTTTTTGTTTAAGTGAAACCTCTGTATTAGTATCTTTTGGGGAGGTGGACAGGATGAATAGTCATTCAGTCAAGCCTTAACACTCACTGCTTTTATTAAGAAAAAACACTTTATTAGCACTTCTATTAAGGACCCAGTAGTGCAAGTAGCTAAAAAATTAGAAAACACTTTGGAGGTGACAAATGAAGAGCCTGCACTTTAGTTTCCAATACCCTGGCTGCTTAGATTGAATACAGCCTAATGGTTTCTTTGAAAATTACTTTAAAGTGTTAATCTCGGTGTTCAGCTGTCTGATCAATTTATTAGATTTCAGATGACCTGTAACTGCCACGAACATGTTCTGTTTGTAGTAAACTCAAGGTCATTTTGACTAAATTGATTGGATATTTTAAAAGCATTCTCCTTGGTTTTCATGATGGAAGAGCTGTTGCAGAGGCAATGAAATGCTTGGCTGACACAGGATTACTCAAACGTCTGAATCTTGAAACATCACTAAATGTGAACTTGAAATAAGTATTTCAGTAAAAACCATTCTGGTAAAAGTGGTGACTTCAAAATGAACAAAAAGCATGATACATTCATTCTGTTTTTTAGGTGGAACTTAGCTGTGCAGCTATCTTTATGACCAAACCCAGCAAACTCTCCATTGACAATGTCTAATGGGACAGGAAGTGAGGGGTATGGAAGAGTTTCACAGCACCTTGATGTCTTTATTCTCACTCTTTGTGTAAGGTCATAACAGTTTTTCAGAGGTTTCCATATTTTGTATGAGAGTTTTCTACTTTTTGTGTTAAAAAAAACATTAAAAAAATATACTATATGCAGCCTTATCTCAGAACTGACTCCGGGCACTGATAGTTGACATCTCTTTAAAAGTTTATCTGTGAAGTCTAAAAAACAAAACAACAAATAAACTAAGAGATGAATGCCTGCTTTTGTTTAAGTGCTTTAAAACTGAACTGTGGTACATTTTTGGACTTATGATAAGCTTTCGTTATGAAGAAGAAAAAAGCAGCTTTGATTTGCAATTAATTGTACTTCAAAGCTTTTTGTGGAATTAATTTTTATTTTTCGAAACTTGGTTTTTAAATGCTATGCTTCTGAATTCAAGTTATTCTAAAAGTTGTTAAATTTCAAACTTTTAAAGATTAATTTTTCAGTGTATAAAAATTCTTGAACATCAAACTTTTTTTTCAGTTTTTGTTCTGTCTTACTGTGGATGAACCAGTGACAGTCTGATTTAAATGTTTTTGCTTAGTGACTGTCTTTGAAATTGCCATTGCAAAATTAAAGTAGTAAATAAGTTCATAGTTTGTAGCATTCATAGAATCCTTGCAGTTTTTCTGAACCACACAAATTTAGTCTTTTCATTTCAATGCACAGAATATCGACATCTTTTGTTGGGTTTTGCAGTACCAGTCAGATAGTGAAGGTGTTGGATGCTTCAGTTGCTGAAATATGACAATTAGGTCTTACAAGAAATTTTTGGTTTCCTCTGAGAACACTGTAGTGGACGTGTCGTGAAACACAGATGGAACAGGTGAACTAAACATACTCTAGGGGAAGGAAAAAACCCTGCATTTGTTTTCACAAAACCAGAAAGCGATCGTTATGAAGGAATATGGTAGTGAATAACTGAATACAGCTAAAAGATCTGCATCATATGCATGTACTTGTTGAAGCAGTTTTGGAAGTAGAATATACATATTTTCAGTATATTAGTACATTTGTGTATTATTTCTTTTTTTTCCAGGCACTGGCCCCTTCATCCTTTTTACTGGAGTTACTTTGAGGCAATATCGTAGTTAGTCCAAGGTTCTCAAGGCACAGACTAAAGTGATATGAATACTTAAAAGTCTTTCTGCGCTTCTGAACCAGATTTTTTTTCCCTTCTAAATGCAGATTTATAAAGCCTGCACTACAAGAGGAACAAGGAAAGGATTTTAGTGAAGGTACTTCCTGATCCTGAAAAAGTCAGGGGGCTTCAAGCCCATCTTGGACCTCAGAACATCTCACAACTTTGTGGTAAAAGAAAAATTCAAAATAGTGCCTTTGGACTTAATCCTTTTATCCTTAATTGGAGAGTAGTTATGTGCTCCAGATTAGGATATGTGTGCCACTACAATCCATCTAAATCATAGGAAGTGTGTGTATCTGGCATATGTAGTAGGTACATAACATTTAAAAGTCTTGTCCTAGGTTGATGTTGATTTTTTTTTGTGTTCTCAAAATATGTAGTTCTTGCTGTGCCGTTGTCTGTGTTTTTTGTGAATGCTGTTTTCTTGAGGATGTTGTTCCATGGTTTGTTCTTGAGAAAGCCGCACAAAGGTCCTGTTTCCTGTGAGAGTGGAGGGATGGATTATGTGCCTGTTGTCTGCCTAATTCTGCGCCTTTTGCATGAGCAATGGATATTATAAACATTCCTCTGTAGAGCTATAAAGGAGAGAATTCATAGGAATGCATGTGTGTGAGTTCTCTCACCTTTATTAATGAGTGTAAAATTCAGATTTGGGTTTGTCATTAGGTAGGGTAATCCTGCAGTGATTCTGAAATGTCAAGCTAAGATTATGGAACTTTTTTTTTAAGCACAGGATAACTGGTTTTATTTATTTGTATGCTAACCAGAACTGTCAGACATTACTGCTCCTAGAAATAATACGTAATTTTAGCATAGCTCTATTTCTAGACTACATGTTTAACTTCCCTTTCAAATGCTGTTATAATCACAGCATTATATTGAGTTAGTGGCAACTCTGCTGAAGTAGATTCTTATGAATTTACTTATTTATTGATAGTATCTCTTTATTTCTTGATGTCACCAGTTTGATAGTATAATGAAAAGCTGATCCCTGGATAATAGATTCTGTTTCCACCTTTTTACACCTTATGAAAGCAACACAAATTTATGTTGTGTGCTTGTAATTTGAGGTTGAGGTTACCATCCTACTAACTCTTATGCAGGGTATTATTCATAAATTGCAAAAGATGTCTTACTTAAGAAGAGGAAAAAATCCTATTATTTCTTCATATATGATAATATTTTATTTTATATATTCAAGATTAATATTCTACTCAAGAATTAACAGTTTAATTAGATTATAATTTTCTGCTTTGATGTAAATTTATTTTTTTTTCTTGTTACATCTGTGACAGTATTGATGAATTTATAAGAAGCTTATCTGGATGTGATGTAGAGGAACATATTAGCATTATTTATTTTATCTGGTTAGGTAAGCTGATAAATCTCCTTAGACTTTANCTGACTTAATAGAAAACTGATTATTTATCTTGATTTTTAATAAACGACCCATATTCCTACTGCCCCAGATTTTGTGTTTACATCTGACACTACATCTGAGAGTGTAGGCCCTAATCATAAACAAAAGACTTCTCCATTTAATTAAATGTTTGGGACTGTATAGTTATGAATGCTTATGGTTTCAGTATCTACTGTATGTCAGAGGAGGTATGTTAAATCTCTAGCAATTATTTTAATATCATTAGGTGTGTTGATTCAGTTTAAAACACAATTTCACTGTAGTTTCATTTGTTGCTTTGACCTTAACTTTGTGCTACCTTCACTCAGTTAATAGACAGACTTGCTGGTTGCCTAGCTGTTTTCTAAATGTTCATTGATAAATGTTCATTGGTAAATGTTGGATATCACGTATTACTCAAATTATATCCTTTGGTATCAATCTGAGTAGGGTGAAATTTTTTTGTGCAAAGTGAAGCCAAGAAACAAGCAAGGAATTCTTTAGGTCAGATAATAAAGCCATAAGTTGTTTTCTTTTCTGTCTGTCATGCTAACAGAGTAGAGTGTAAATGAATTATAAAATTTGATGTCATACTGGCAACAACCACTCTATATAGGATTAGTATTTAAAACTATCTTGGTAAACTGGAGACATTATTTCATAGTCAAAGAATCAGGCAAGTGGAAGTATTGCACATCACATGTAAAAATAAGGTGTGGACTGGCCAAATGGAAGCAGAAGAAGACTAGGTATGCCAGAAGATGAAATTGAGGGAGTTGCTTGTTTGGTCAAAGGCAATTTTACTCTTGGATGATTTAAGTGGAAATGTTCTTTGTAAAATGCAGCTGAAATAGTGTGCTATACTCACAACTGAAAAAGGCTTCATCAAAAATATGGGGTGAGACCTTGGAAAGGATTAATAGGAAAACAAGAGCACTAAGTCTGTTTAGCTTGAAAAGCCTGATAATAAGGAAGATAAATCTATAAACACATACAGGTTTGTTACAAAGAGTCTTATTAAACATACAGTGGAAAAAAGGAAGACATAATTGGAGGAAATGTTGTTTAAAGCAATTAAAAATGTACTTGTATATTAGAAAAACTGGTGCTTGAGCTGCAGAACGGTATCATCAGTTTTGGACTTTTTCAAGAATAGTGATAGCAGCATTTTTCAAAGTTTGCTCTACTGATTTCTCATTTTGTTTCAGAGGTCAGGCTACAGCAACCTTCCAGTCCACTGGGGGTTTTTGTTAATATCTAGATTCTTCTTTCTCTCTTCAATTTACTCGTGGGAGTCATAGCAAAATGGGGTATTTTGTAGTACCTAACATGACCTAAGGTTGTAGAACAGTCTGTTTTGTACGTAGACTTCTGTTTGACCAGGTGGAATAAAACAAAAGTGGACTGATTTAAGGCACGGAAGACCTTCCAGTAATCTGAAAGTCTGATGTTTATATAAGAACTGGTTGCTCTAATGAGAGAACGTCTCTGCTTAGAGTTGTTCTGCACAAGCACAGCAATCTATGTTCTGTTTGTTGTACAGGCACACGGAATTTTCTGTTCAGGACAAAAAGTTTTTTTCCTCTGACAAAAACTATTTCGTCACTTGGCAGATAACGCTGTAAGCTGGAGTGCTTTTGTATCACTTTTGATGAAAGATTGTCTGAGTGCTGGGTATTTTAACTGTTTTATGCATTAAATGTTTGCAATGTGATGTTTGGGGAGGTTGTGGAAGTCTTTTTTTGGTGGTTTTTTATTATTATTACTGTAGGTAGGTGGGTTTCAGATGTGGTGAGGAGTATTGAGCAGTGTGGTAACTACTGCTACTAACTGTGTAGATTAGTAGCAGCAGATCAGTTCTCTGTAGGAATGCAAAAGGTCAAGAAATTTCCTAATACTGGAAAATCCTGCATTTTCCCTTTGCCTCTCTACACCCCTCCCTCTCCTCATCCCTCAGAAGTTCTGTTTCTAAAAGAAATATCCTAAATCCCTAACATCAGATTTCTGTAAATTAGTTGGTATGATGTAACACTGGAAGTGTATTTTCCCTTCTGGAAAAAAAACCACAAAAACCTCTGATGCATTTAATGGGTATTGCTGATTTTGTTTC
The DNA here is from genome assembly GCA_013397115.1 of Edolisoma coerulescens. Lineage (NCBI taxonomy): Eukaryota > Metazoa > Chordata > Aves > Passeriformes > Campephagidae > Edolisoma > Edolisoma coerulescens. The sequence continues at coordinate 16,148 of VWZW01000748.1, read as the reverse complement.
CTTTCAAAATATGGACTAGGAAGAAAATTATTTTTATATTATTGGAAAAGTATCCATGCATATCTGTTCCAAAATACATTAAGTAATTCCTCAGGGTCTTATGGGGTTTAGTCTCAAAATTAATTGACAAATTGATTTTCGTACTTTTTGTTTCCTTCTATTTTTTTTTAGTAGAGTTGCCACTGTTGAAAGAAGGTTGTGGATCAGATGTCACTGATAATAGTTCAAGGTACAAAAAGACTTAGACTTCAGTATTTACAATAACATATAATAAAACAAGAATAATTTGGGTGAAATCATGAGGGTATTTTACATTTGAGAAATAAATATTCCTTTCACAGAGGCGGAAATAAGGATAGTTTAAAATACCTGCAGGGTCAAGTTTTCTTTGAAATGAGCATAAATCAGACTCGAATACCTTCAGAAAGTGGGGGACATTGGTCACAAGATTTTCATGCATGAGGGTTTAAATAACTTTGTCCAGAAGTTTCTCTGTTACCTAACTTTCTTACAAAATGAACTTTGAATAGAACTGAAAAGTGTCTTGAAATGCTGTGAAATGCAGTTTCTGAAGCTCAATTTAGTAACTGATAGAAGAGCTGTAGGAAAAAAGCATTAATCTGCTGCCAAGGAGGGTGTCACAATCATGAGCCTGCACGGTTGGCTCTTGATGAGTTTTGTTCCTAAAGGAATATTAAGAACAGAACATGGATTGAGATACTGGAAAATGTCTTAATTTCTGTATAACCAGAGGAGCACTATGAACAGAGAATATCCTGAAGATTGTATATATGGCATTTATTTTCAGAACAATTATTTTACCGGCTCTGTAATTAAGTTTCATAGGTCATCTTTAGTAATTCATAGCAGAAAAACATACAAAATGTATGTACTTAAAATGTCATGTTATTCATTCTTTTGACTGAGGAGGCCTTGACTCTTACATGAGGGACCATAAGAGTTCTGAAAAAAGCTAAGTAGCTTGACATAACTTTTTTTTTTTTTCTGTTTTTTACCTAGCAATTTGAGTAAGTATTCAGTAGAATTTTCCCTCTTAAGAAAAGGAATTGTTATGGTTATGTTTTATTCCAAGTTTTTCCCTGTGGCCCTCTACAGCAAGGAGAGAGCTTTTTAAATAACAGGAGAGTAGTTTTTGTGCTCCAGTTACTTACGGTTTTATTCTGTATTAAAAAAATGAGGAAAATAAATATCTAGATGTTTTCTTGCGCTTCAATGCAAGAATCACGGAAGTCCTTCCTTCAGGGGAGGTTCTACATATTTGCACAATGCACAGATAAATGACTGGTTTAAATAGATGGTCTTGGTTCTTTTCCTTCCATGTACTTCCATCCCCAAAGACATGGACCTCTGTAATGGCAATTCGTGGCAGTTTCTTAGGGTTCTAGTTTTCTTGGACTTTTGGGGGGTTTTTTGTTAAACTTCCAGCATACATCAGAGGTCACGTAGTTTTGTTTTTTTAATGGTATTTTTGGAAGCTGCCATGACAAGCAGTGCTTTATGCAGTTTAAGTATTAAGACCTAGTTTGTTTCTACCTCCTGGACATCAGTGCTCAGTAATTAAACATTACTACCTACTGACTCTTCTCCCATCTTTCAAAGTAATTTTTTCTTGCAATTTTAAGATGTGAAACAGTTTTAATTCTATCTTTATCATCTAATCGTCTAATCTATCTAATCATCTTTATCTCTCAGTGAGATTTATTTTTTTAGAGAATTTCAGTTTTGTTTACAATTCTAAAGTCTTAGTCTATCAAAGTCCATCAACAGTCAAGAACTCAGAATACATTTCTAGCTGAATTGTGGTTTCTAACCCACCAGTCTTTCTGGTGACTTTTAACATATGTAGAGTTCCTTCAGTTCCTTTTCTCTATAGCTTAAAGCATTTTAATCTGTTTTCATTGCTCCTCCCTTGATGTTTTCAGAACTTATGTTCATCTGTTTGTTCTTTTTTATTCTTCAGTGGAAGAGCATTGATACAGTATATAATTTGGCTTCATGGCTTGTGTCTTTTCTCAGTTTTGGGTGTACTTGTTGCGGTTTTTTTTCACCACTTAGGTGGTTTTTACCTTAGCCTCTATAGGAGAAGAGTGAAAGAAGCAAATCAGCTTTGAAGGTCTTGTTCATATAACTTTGCATTAAAATTGTGCATCTGTGTCCAGAGAACTGACTCTGATGAAACCATTTATAATGGGAAATGCTCCAGTGTGTCTCAGAAGGTTTGCTGGAGAAATTTTAGTAAAATTGATCAGTCTGAGCTAGAGTTCCTCAAGGAATTCATTCTCCAAGTGTATTTGAATAAAGTTACTCCGCTGAGCACTGAAAGCTGTTGTCTTCAACTGTGAATCCAAGTGCCTTGAAGAGGTTGTCTTTGCATAAGCCTTGGTCACTGATGATGCTCTGTCATTTACTAGTAGTGAGTTGTGGTTTCTCATGTTAGTTGAATGCATCCCTTGTGACGGAACTGAACTCTGATGAATGAACTTCGAAAGGAAGTGGTAATTATGGTAGTTGTGTTGCAGGTGTTACTAGTAATGTGTGTATCAATATATATGCCCGTATGTTTATGCACACTGGAGAAACAGAAAACAGTGATCTTTTGAAATACTGAAGCTCTTCTGTCTAAGGAAACAATATTCTTTTCAGAGGCAGAAATTAAAGTTGTTAGAGATCTAAATCATCTTTATTCATATTTTTGTCTGTAAATAAAACTGCACCAGTTTACATGTTTTCTTAATTGGATAATGAAAGTATTTGAAATAAGAAGCAGGGGTGGGGGGGAGCGGGGCATGTTCCAGCTCTTGCTGAAAATGTTCCACAAGTTAAATGTTTAAGGAAAGACTGGTCAAAATAGTTGATTCTTGAATGTATATATTTAATAGGGCTTATTAATGTTATTAATGGCAGATTATCTAGGAGAAGTGGTCATGCTTGTATGACCAAAAGATACCTGTTTTGAGTTTCAGAGACCCAAAAAAGTATGGGGTAAAAGAATTCAAGGTATAATTTCCAAAAGTGTCTGGAAACGAGGTGTCAGGACTTGCTTTTCTAAAATTGCAAATATTTGTGATGCATCCAATTTAGGATTAAGAGCACAAATCTGCAGTAATTTCTCATTTTTGGATGGGCTGAGAGCAGTTAACTCCTGCTCCCAGTCCAGAGGTGAAATACCTGGTCTCCCTCTGAGGAAAAAACATGGGTTTTGTATCAATACAGTTTATATTAACATAGTTTTAGGATTCTTAGATTTCTTGAATAAATGAAAGAAATTATGGCTGACTCTTGACCATAATGGTGCCTCTAAAGTAAAATACTTCAGATAAAATTTTTCATATGAATTTTACCAATAAGCATTAAAACCCTTCACTCTTGAACTGGATGAAAGATGTAAACTTTAATAGTTTTCTTGGTATTGTTGTCAAAGACCAGTGACCTGAATAATGAAAAGACAAAACTTGCTTGCTACTTCTGAAAGACAGTAATATTCATGTTTTTGCCTTAAAATAAGGAATAGAAAACCTTTCAATATTATCAAGTTGTTCCTTAGTGTAATGCAACTGCAGTGTATTAAGCAATTGTACTCAGCTTTTTGCATGGCATTCTTTGCAATGATACAGCTTAAGTGAGGTGTAGCTCTTTTTTTTCAAATAAAATCCACAATTTTTATAGTGGGATGTTATTTAAGGGTGGGAGTTGAATGACACTTCAGAAGTAATGTGATTTAATTACATTAGTCAGTGCTTTTGTATATGCACAAGAATTATGTCTTACTTTGTATAAATACTACAGTCCTCTTGAAATAATATGTCAAAACAAAATGTTAGTATCTAGTCAAAAATTCCTGCTTTTCAAGTGCTGAAAATCTGCCCTGTCATTGCTAGATTCCTCTGACTATCTTATTACTCTGCACACACCTAATGAGCTAAAAATATATTGATTCAAGAAGTTAAAAAATTTATATATTTTGGTACAACGAGAGATTTGTTTAATCCAAATACAAATTTAAAAAAAGTAGTCTGATGAAGTATAATAATAATATGACGGTTCCTAAGGTCTTTTGTTATAGGTAAATTTGTCATGTGACTAATTAAAGCTGTGAAATATGTTTGTATCTATGGAAAGGGGAACAAAGTTCCTGGAAATATTTTTTGCACTAATATGTTCTTTGCTTGGCAGGTAATTTAAATTTAATGAGGATGTGTAACATTACTGAAAAATTATTATAAGCATAAGGTCTCCTTTTACTTGGAGGCATAAGAATTGAGGAATTCAATTGTATAAGAAGGAAAAAAAAAGATGTAGAGTTCTGTTGATGGATGAGAATGAGGATTTATTTTGAGCTTTGGTGTTTAATCATCTCTTAATCCATATTGTTTCTGACAGATTTCTTAACACTCTTTTTTCACAGTACAGGAGGAGTTCTTAAAAAAAGTTTTATTAATATAATTTCTTTACTCTTTTTAATTTTTAATGGGTCAAGAATGAGAGCAGGATTGGTTTAGGTTTTGATTCCACTGATGTTATTTAAAAAAAAAAAAAAACAAGAAAGCAACAAAAACACCTATAAGGTTAACCAAAACATTTAAGTTAAAATCTTACCCTGAAAGAAGACAGCTCCAGATAAGCAGAAGTGTAAAATGCCTCACCTAAGTCTAGGGGAGGTTCTCAGAAAGTCTTGCACAAGTTCCTAAAGACCCTAAAAGCTGACCCAGAATATGGTTAACCATTATATTGTCTAGTAATCTTGGAGTCTTCAGCATGAAGCAGGGAAAAAGAGAGCATCCCAAAGCATTTTTGGTTGTGATCACAAATACACATGGAAAATCATTGCTATGCTTAGAAGTCAGGATTCAAACAATACTTCAGCACAGGACTTTGAGGAGTTAAAAGGAAAATAATTTTTATGGGAAGCTCATTTGATATATGGCAAGTAATCCAAAGGTTCTTGATATAAAAAGCTAATAAAGCCTCTGATTTTGTTTATTCAACTAATGAGAAGTTGGAGTTGACCTTTCATTTCCTACTGATGGTGAGGTAATAGGGTAGCAGTGAAGTGCTGGGAAATTTACTAGCCAAGTTTGATGCAGGCAAAAAAAGGAAGCCAGTAAAAAGGTAAGGCGGAAATGGTGGCCCCGTTAGGATTCTGAATGAGATTTGTAGGTTGGGTGGACAGAGACAATTCTAGGTGAAGTGGTTTGATATGTGAAGGGGGTAATGGAATTTGAGGTTTAAGATGTGAAAGCAAAAGAAATAAAACCACGAACAAACCCCTGAAGAATCTGCGTAGAAAACACAGAGCAGAGAACAAGGAGAACCTACTTAGAAGAAACACGGAAGGAGTGATTTGATAAGAAATGGATCTCATGGAAACTGATGAGAGATCAGATCCCATGAAGAAGTAAACTGCTTTACAGTGGGGAGGGTTAAGGAGGTTGAAGACAGAGAATTGATTCTGCTGTATATAGTAAAGAAGATATCAGAGATTTTGGCAAGAGCAATTTTTGTTGTAAAAGACTTCTTTTAAAGGATGAGACGAACAGAGGGAAACTTCAGGGAACAGTTGTAAATACTGCATTCTTTGAACATGTCAATGAAAAGACATGAAGTACAATGATAGTCCTACAGATGCACAAGCCACAAATGTTCTAGTATAATTTTGTTTTTCTATACCTTACAATACATGAACCGGTAATAATAAAAAAAATATATAGTCTAATAAAGTCAGTCTGTTCAGCTCAGGGCTGATTCTTTTGGTTAATAGCATAATCTGTGTTCAAATGGAAGAAAAGGCATAAGACTATGTAAAAAAATAGTTATTCCATATGTACCTATTAAGAAGATATGCAAACAATTGCCATAGTAAATGTTGGTAAATTATAATTTAAATAATTTTGTACTTTCCCTTATAGGAGAGAGAAATGTGTTCCTTTAGTGAACATATATAATTCATATATATATATAAGTCATACATATATATGTATGTATATATGTATATATATATATATATGTACAGCCAGTTTTGTTCATTCATTTTTTCTAATCTGTGTTTAAAAAAAAAAATTGGATGAGAACTTAATAGTTCAGCCTGAAAATTACATTTAAAATGCCCTCAAGTATGTTGATTGTGTTTGCAACTGTTAATACTAAATCTTTAGCAGCTATGAAGGGAAATAGATGTATTTTTTGTAAGGAATTTTCAAAATTTCTTGGAGAAACAATAACATTAAGAAAAGAAGATCTTCAAAGAATTGGTGTTAAATATCCATTGTTTCTCGGTTATGTTTTGTATATCTATTTGTTGTGGTATGTACCTGTTGTTCTAACGTTGTTTTTATCCTGTGTATGTAAAATTTATGTGCATTAACCTGAAGGAGGAAGCTTGGTTGCCAAAAGATAATTTAGTAAATATGTTTTTTTCAGATACCTTTTGATATATAATCCTACGGAACAAGAGCGATTTTCAGTGGTTTCAGTCAATGTGAATTCACCCAGAGTTAAATTATTGTCTCCTTTGGGAAAACCTGTTACTGTCCAAATTAGTGCTGTTTGGGATGGAGCAACTACAGTATCACATGAATCTTATCAGGTACCCTACTTAGAGTAAAAAGCATCAAAATTTGGTTTTTGACAGATACTGTAGCTTCGTAGTCGAAGAAAATGGAAAGCATATTTTATATGTTCTATTCTCTGTAGACAGTACTGTTAATTCAGTCATTTTAAGTAAAAAAACCACAAAAACCCCTAAAAAATTAGCATACATGTATTTAGCATTAATGTTTCTTAAACTGATAAGCTGTTTTTTGATATCATTTATTGCATTTAAAGGATCAGTTTCAGCTACATGACCAGAAAATACTAGATATGTGTCTGTTCCCCTAACTTTCTCAATCTGCTTCTTCCTCCAAGTGCTAGTCTGTACACACAGTCACACAGTCACACAAGTCTGTATGTTCTCAAGCACTCCAGCTGGAAGGTCTTGTAAGTGCAATGACTTAAGCATTTACATTGTTTTCTTCCCTTCCAAATACTCAAGCTGGACAGATATCTTCAAGCCCACCTCCTGTTTTTTGTTTGAAACAAAACTTCTGAGATTTTTTGAGTTGTACATCATTATAGAAGATTGTACTCAATGATCACATCACACATCAGAAATCTATTTTGTTAAATTTTTAATGATATAGTAACAGTGTATTACTGTAATAGTAATACTGTATTGCTTTCAGGCTTATGTTTTGATTCCTTTTGATGTAGGAACTTTGTTCAGGATAATACTTCTGTGAAGACAATTCAATAACTGTCTCTCAGCTGTGTTCCAAAGGGGCAATTATTGTGGGTAAACCCTGTTAAGCTGCTCAACCCCATGCACCTGCTTGCTCACTGACTTAGTGGGGTGGAGGAAAAAGCTGGATGGGTAATGGTGAGAAAGCTCCTGGGTAAAGCTGAAGCTGGGCACACAAGCAGAGCAAAACAAGGAATTCATTCACTGTGTCCCAGGGCTGGCCAGGTGCTCAGCCATCGCCAGCAAAGCAGGGCTCCATCACACGGGACAGTGACTTGGGAAGACAAACCCCATCACTCCAAACATCCCCTCTTCCTTTTTCTTCTCACAGTTTTTATTGCTGAGCATGATGTCACATGCTCTGGAATATCCCTTTGGTCAGTTGGGGTCAGCTTTCCCAGCTGTGTCCCCTCGCAGCTCCTTGTGCGCCCCCAGCCTCGTCCCTGGTGGAGTGGCAGAAAGGGCCCTGATGCTGCATAAGCGCTGCTCAGCCATAGCTGAAACATCCCTGTGTTAACCACGTGGTTAATACTGAAACCAAGCACCATATGTGCTACTATAAAGAAATTTAAGTTTATTCCAGCCAAAACCAGCACAATAATTAGTACTTTTATTGCCTGAAGAAGAGGAAATGAAATTACTTACCTGGACCGCAAATTCTAAACAAATTGCTTTGGAGATGTACCTTGTATACTACTCTTCTGTGCAGATTATAGCTCCTAAAAAATTGGAGGCTAAAAATGGCACACTTGTCTTATACTTATTTATTTAAATTCATGCATTTTTGAATTTAAATTTCAAACTGAAGTGATAAGTAGAGTCTGTGTGCACTTGATCCAGTACACATGTATCTTCAATGAAAAGCAGATATACTCAGAACTGCATACCACAGCTAACATTCTTAACAAGATTCAAAATTATTATTGCATTAGTGTAATGGTAATCTTGATGCTAAGCAAATTAGTGATGCAGATATTTTTGTTTGTTAATTCTTCATATTTATTTATGGACTATAGGAAAACTCGGCCATCCTAAAATTATTCAAGCAAACTGAATTACTCTGAACATAAATTCAGTATAAAAAGTCGATATTTTGCTATTTTTAGTAATGACTACTTACTTGCTCCCAACAGATCTCTTTTGTGGCACATCTACCACCTCTTGGGATTGGAGTTTACCAGCTTTTTGAGGATGAGAGTTCAGAAGCAGTTTTAGCTGACTATAACATATATGTAAGGACTAGCAGACAGGAGAAGCCAGACAGAGTTTTCAAGATAAAAGAGATGCAGAATTCTGTGGATAATATAATCTTAGAAAATGCATACATGAAACTGTGGTTTTCTGGAATGTCTGGATTACTGGAGGTATGTTATATTTTATTTCAAAACACTATGTTTTACTTTTATGAGAACTTCTGTGCTTCTTTATGGAAACCTAACATGAATCTCTGACCTTTTAGAAAATAAATATCAAAGAAGATGGTAAAAATCATCAAATGAAGGTGGAGTTTGCTTGGTATGGAACTACCAGTAACCGAGATAAAAGTGGAGCTTATCTCTTCTTACCAGATGGAGATGCCAAGGTAAATCTTCTGTTTGTAAAGAGGTCCTAATCTTGAAGTAACTTGAGTGTTTGGCAAATACAGATTGGAAGAGCTACTAGTTGTCCCCAAAACTGAAATAAAAGCTGTGTGGCTAGACATAATAACATCAGTTACGGAAATGATTGGCAGAAATTTGTGCTTCCTAACCTCTTCCTGACCTCTTCCTAACATCAGAGTAAAAACACAACAGAAATTTGAAAATGTGAAAATCTAGAGAATATTTGTGATTCCAAAAAAACCTTAAGATGCCATCCTTGCAAGAAATCCAGTGAGATGTGACCATCAATGAAATAAGTTCATTATCACTTTCTGTAGCGAAAATGTGTAGGACATACTGATTCATTTCTACTTCTTCACTTTTCTGATTTTTAATATATTTTTTTAATTGTGAATGAGTTGCTTCTGGTTCAGAGCTACTTTTTAAGCTGATATTAGCATATTTAGTTTATTATAGTAATTAAGATACTGAGTCCCAATTGGTGAATATAAAGACAGAGTAGCAAGGAAGTGTTCTGATTTAGTTCTCTAGGGTTATCAGTATTTTTAGCTGTGTAATTATTGGAGAGCAACAGCATACTCCTATTAGTTCTCAGATTGGAAATTGGGAAATGGCAGCGTTCTTACAGTGACTTAATTACCATAAGGAGCCTTCTATACCCCTTTTGGAACCAGAATGGTGATATTTCAGAAGGCAAAAGATAAAATAATGAACATTTATGAAGCTAGCTAGTTGGCAGCATATTTCTTCTGAGTTTCTCTTGTGAAAATCTAAGTTGCATGCATAAAGCAAACTATGAGTTCTGTGCTTTCCATTTTAGGAAATATGCAAGAGTAATCATTCTACTTTTTGCCTGGAGGGAGGGGTGTTTGGCTTTCTTTTTTTTCTCTTCTTTTTCTTTTTTTCTTTCCCCTGCCCCCCTCTTTTATGTGTGTAAACCAGTCTTGAAGGGACAGAACAGTTTCCTTTTCTTTTAGCAGTCTTTCCTAGAAGCACACCTTTTGAGGTCTGTGAGTTGACAGTTTTAAACTATTTAGTATATTTAGTCCCATAATTGTTTACTTCATATATATTCATCAGGGTTCCCTTATCCTTCATTTTACATGTCATTTCATATTTCTTCATTTTCTTGTGTTTTAATCTCTGAATACTTGAACAATATCACTAACAGCTTTTAGTTTTTACCTTTCGCTAGCTGCGTCGTCATGCTTTAACTAATTTAATTCTATATTCCAATTCTTCTTTCGCTTATAAAAATAATCACTGAATCTAGCAGTTATGTAATTTTAACTACACATTTAAGTTATCTGCTTTATGAAAATAATTGAGGTAGTGAAATGGTATGGTTTGAACAGAAAAAGTCTGTCACGTGTCTGCAAGCACACTTAGAAAAGAAAAATTAAATTAGACTGCATTTTAAGTTAACATTAAAAGGGTGGTGTTCAACTTTTGTAACATTTTATACAATAAAAATGAAATTGTGATACTTCTGAAAATTCTGCTTCATTAATGTTATGCTTCACCATAAGGCTCATTTGGCTTGCATTTTAATAACACTAATTAAGTTGTCCCACTGGGAATAACAATGTAATTCTCTAGTAGTTCCTAAACCAGTTTGTACTAACATTTTCTGTCTTAAAAGAAATGCCATCTGTTCAGGGTTCTTAGTGTGATGTGGATTGACTAACTTTCTAATTCCTTGTGTGAATTGGCAATAGGATAGATGGCAGGCAGGTTTTTTGATTTTTGCCTAGGTATTTTGTTTTGATTTTTTTCCTTACCTCCCTTACCCTATGTATTACAGCAAAATTTGCGAAGAATAGTTGCTTTTTATGTTGGACTATTTTGCTTAGGTATGAGTAGAGTTATATGTTTTCTTTGCCCTTGTTAACTGATTATTTGTGTCTGATAAATCTTTTGGTTGCTTTATTTTCAGTTCTGCAATACTCAGAAATTATTTTTCTTCCTCTGGTTTAAGCATCTGTCTAACCACAGTGCCAAACTACAACAGTACAAAGTCCAGAACAGAGGCACAGAGCAGGGGCTCCATCCTGCAGGTCTAGAGAGATAGGACAGTTCTCCTATCATGCCTTTGTATTTTCTGCAAAATCAAAGCAAAAAGCAAGGCACCAGGGAAAAAGGCAGCATCTTTATTTTTAAGTGGCAGTGCAGTGTAATTGACTGACAGTGTTACCAAAGTTTGGAAGGAAGGGGTTTCCTTGGGCCTCACAACAAATATAAACAAAAGTGTCCTGTCCATGAAGAGAAATCATGTTTTTATCTCCTGTGATTTTGTGAAGGATGGCTAACTCATATTTTTGTAGATCTGTGGAAAAACCCCCACAGTGTTCAATAAACTTTGAAAGAGTTAAATGTCTGTATTTTCTTCTGTGTATTTGAGACAAGTCAATTACTAGCCCTGCTTAATATCAATAGGGAATAGAGCAAAGCAGTTTTTCCCAAAGCATCAGATGCTAAGTGTTTGTGGGATCAATGTGAGTAGTTGATTTTTTTTTTTACAAATAATTTTTTTCAGTATCAAAGTGATGGTTTTTGGTACACCCAGACTAGGAAATTTTGATTCTCCCTCAGGCAGCTGGTTCTGTGATTCTGTGTATGTACTAGTTCCCATAGGTACTTATGTACTAACAGAATATATAAGAAAACAGATTTTTTTTTTTTCCCTTGCAGGATCTCTAGTACTGGAGCTAAAATACATGATATTAACTCAGTCTAATCTCAAACCCTGCCAAAAAAGGGACAATCTGCTATTGAGAAACACCTTTTCCTGTAGGCTTTGTCTTGAGGTATTTTTTTAAAATCTCAGACCTATCCGGAGCATTTCATCTGTAGTTGAAAACTTTCCCCTGGGCATATTTTTTTTAGCATCCAGACCAACAGTGTGCTGCACTACCAGAAGTTTCTTGGCCACACTAAAATGGTTAGGAGTGCTTTACTTGTCTACAAGGGGAGAAGTTTATTGCCCATGCTTCATGCCTCCAGGCTGCAATATGCCATGCCTTCTTCTATACAAGCCAGTAAATATTTTGGCGAAGGTATACCTCCAGTTATTTCCATTCTTTGGCACCTGTTTTGATGTTAAGTATTTAATATGCCCTAGGGATCCACGAGGTATGATTTTGCTCCAAGTATTCTCCCTTAAAATTCCTAGCTACTTTCTCCCCAGCCTTCCTGCTCATTTTCTTTCCAAAGGAAGGTTGTCTTATTTCTCTTGAATATGAGTACAGAAAGATGATTTCTGAACCCTTTGACCACTAGTTCTGTTGTCCTGTTGCTGAAAAATACTGATTTCCAGGCTCTACAAAAACTGCCTCAACAGGCTGCTGGATCTTGTACGATGGAATTCATTCCAGTGGAGTTGAGGGGAACAGACATTACAACAGCTAGTGGAGTCTTCAGACTAACTACTGGATATGAGATCAACATATTTTTATTCCAATTCAAGATGTGAATAATCACAGATTACTTCATGCTGGGAGGTCCTTTAGTCCATGCTTGTTTTCAAAGCAGACTTAATACTGAATTGAGGCTAGGACTTTGTTGAATCAGTTTTGCAAATATCTCTACCATTGTTTGTTCTTTCCACATTGCCTTAAACTTTCACATCAAAAGTACCTTTGTATTTCCAATCCAGGACCAGGGCCATTTCACAAACCTGTGCATCTCACCAAGGATCTTTACAATGATACTAGAATAATTGCACGTTCAATGCATAAAGATGTTTTCCTGCTTAAAAGCCTGGTTGATTGAAATGTTTTTGGTGTGGCAAACCTGGGCAATCATCTCTTTATAAGTTCTGAACTCTTGGTATTTCTCCTGGTAACTATCAACAAATCACTTTCTAGGATTAGTGCTTTTCTAAGCAGTAAGTATGAATTAGAAGGCTTCCCTGTTCTATCACTACCATATTTTTACTTCATTTTTCCTGCTTGCCCAACCATCAGGGAGTATCAGTCATCCTTGAAAACCTGAGAATACATCATATTGCCACTCCTTCTATCAGAAAGAACTTGTCTGATCCCCAAAACTACATTGTAGTATCTGCCTTTGTAAGTCACCTTCCTCTTTTGTGCCTTTCCTAGCACTGTGTCTGAATTGGAGGCTTGCAAACTCAATGCATGTGCTAGCAAAATTACGAATTACTGATTTTAAAAAAATTATTAGTTTCAGGCAATGTCTGCAAAATAACAGTTCCTTTTCCATCAGCTCATCTTTCTGTTCAGAACAGTCTGTGTGGTGGCCTTTATCTTCAGAAGAACTGATATGGCTACATGTGCAGCCTGGAGGCTCAGGTGTGAGAACTTAATGTTTGTGGCAATATCCCAGAATCTGACAGCTGATATATCCATCTCATTTCAGCTTTCTGTGTATTTCGATAGCTGCTGTCAATATCGCACTCATGTTTTGTACTAAAAAACCCAATGGAAAAGAGTTCCTCCAAGTGTTTGGGTTTGGTTTTTTTTTAAATTTTTGGGTTTTGAAATTACTTCAGGTAATTTTTTCTGATAAGTGCACAGCCTTTTATGTTCCTGTGTTACTCATCCAGCATCTCTCCATTTTGCTGGCTAGCTCCAGTGAGAGCCCAGTGAGAAATTCTCTTACAAACTACAGCAGACGGTAAGATCTGTGTTACTTTGATAACAATATATTTGGCAGTCTGCTGTCTGTGCAAGTAACGTTCTCCTAGGTCACAGGTCATTTGTTTGTCCTGAAGACCTCAGGCTTCTCAGTTTATTTTCTGAGAGTTTCTTTAGGTGCTGTTTCAGTCTTTGCTAGCTTGAGTATCTTCATGTTGCTGTACCCTGCAGGGAGGATTTTGAGGGGTTTGATTATTCCACCATTTGGTCGGTCATCCAGTTCCTTTGTGGGATTTTTAACTTCTAGAAGCCGTGTAGTCACAGGTTAAATGAGTTTGTTTTCTCTGCCTATGTGTGATAGAAAAGCAAATAACAATCTCTTCTGCCAGAAGGGGAGAATTCAGTCCACAGTTACAGATATTGTCAGTTTTTCATGGAAATAAGAGGTTCTAACCTAAGATCTGGTCTTAATATTTCTTTTATCTCAGCTTCTTAGTTCATCGGGCTTGTGTGCCCCCTCAATACCATATTTCTGCTGTATTTCTAACCTAGCAAATGGGTTTTGCATAATAGATGACATTTGTCTGTCTTATTGACAAGATGAGACTCTAAGGAAGTATTCCATCATTTTTTCATGTAGACTATCAAGAAGTCCAAAACACTCTTTTGAGATTTTTTATTGATTAACTGGATAAGATTTTCAGTAGGAAAAAGCCCTCTCTCCCTAAACAAACAATCTTATCAAAGTTTAAGTAACTGTGATTTCTCTTCCAAACTCCTGTACAAAATATTCCTGTGGTTGATAACTGCAGAGTTGCCTCTTGGAGTTCTGGCAAAGCTTTTATTAAGCAGTATTCTGAAGCTCTAAGAAAAAGTATGTGAATAGAAAAGGCAGGCTTTTAGCCCTTGAAAGTCTCTTTCAGTTTTTTCTTTTACACAATACTTCTTGAAATCTTCCCTGTAAATATACATAGAGTTATATGCTCAAAGAATGTTGGATATTTACCTGTACTTGTTCTTCTCTAGTATGCTTTTTCTGTATATATGTAAGCTTGATCTCTGCTCTTCCTCAAGATACATTTGATCTTTGGTGTCATTGCTTCAAGAACGACCGTGCTCTGTCCTTATGGCCATGCTATATTGTCTCAGTTTTGGAGACAAAGTTAGGAGGAAATGCTCCGGATTGAGCGCCTCCTCCAAAGGGAATGGGCTTCCCCCTTTCCTCTGCCAATGAGGCAAATTAATGACAGCGAAAGTGGAAAAAAAACCCAAACAACTAAATTGTTTATTTACAGAAAAAAACCAAAACTGGGCAGAACAGGGAAAAAAAAAACAAAAACAAAAAAACCTCAGAACACAATAACAAATGCCCGGAGAAGGGAAGGAACACACGGGCTGACAACTAAGTCGCCCCAGTCTCTGACCTGGGTCCCGCGGCTCCGGCCCGGCCCCGCCCCCCGGGTCCATCTTAAAGGTACAGCATCTTTTGGGCATTAAGAAGTCTTATAACATCACTCCAGGACATTCCACCCCTTATTCCATACCGTCTGCTTAATGCCCAAATTAATACATTTCAACTTTAAACATATACATATATACATATATATACAGTGTCAGCGACACTTGACAAACATATGTAGGCATGCCAAAATTACAAGCAGCTCTCTCCCAACATCGAATCTCCCTATGGAACACAACGTGTTTCTCCATCCTTCTGCATGATCCACCATGTGCGACCTGGCCCCTGAGCAAAGACAACCCCATGAATAGGTTTGTCTTTACTTGATGCAGACCTGATCCAGACAGTTTTTCCCAGGAGTCCCCTGACATGCACTGCTGGGACCTTATCTCCATCTACTGTATGCAGGGGTTCTGACTGGGCAGGCCCTGCTCGGTTGATGGAGCCCTGGGTGTTCACTAACCATGTGGCCTTAGCTAAATGCATCTCCCAGTTTTTGAAAGTTCTCCCACCCAGTGCCTTCAAGGTGGTTTTGAGCAGGCCATTGCACTGTTCCACTTTCCCAGCTGCTGGTGCATGGTGAGGGATATGGTACACCCATTCAATACCGTGTTCTCTAGCCCAGGTGTTTATAAGGCTGTTCTTGAAATGAATGCCGTTGTCAGACTCGATTCTCTCAGGGGTACCATGCCTCCAAAGGACCTGCTTTTCAAGGCCCAGGATGGTGTTCCGGGCAGTAGCGTGAGGCACAGGTTAGGTGTCCAGCCATCCAGTGGTGGCCTCTACCATTGTGAGCACGTAGTGCTTGCCCTGGCGTGTTTGAGGCAGTGAGATGTAATCGATCTGCCAGGCCTC